>JAOTRS010000034.1:9901934-9914956 GCA_028565755.1 Dinotopterus cunningtoni
TAAATCATTTACTTCTACCACAAAGGACGCTGTGCTGCCTGCCATTGTGTGAATACTCTATAGAACGCCACCTGCAGGACTATATAGGAATTGTGACATTTTACTACTTACAATGCAAACATAAAAAAAAAAAAGAATAAAAAACAATCGCTTTTGTAGTCAGTGTGGTGAGACATGAATCACGATACATAAATGAATTGATTGATTTTTTTTTTTGAAAACATGATTTAAGTAGGTCCAGGTTTCTAACTTATATAGGTCATAAGCGAGACTGAATTCTTATAACCAATCATAACGCAGAAGACAGGATTTATTCTGAAATTCTTATTCTCTAATACATTAATGTTGTTTAGACTTAGACTGAGATTTAATAGTTATCAATTTAATTAATGAATTGCGTTAAACTTGCGGTAAAAACACAACGATTTGAGTTCCGCCTTCAAGCTCTTGGTTTCTAACCAATCATAGAAGATGCTTACATAGATTCTTGTAAGCAGTCGTGACGTAAAAGGTGGGATTTCAGCTGACTTCAATGTTTTACAATCATTTTATTTCAATAATAAAAATTTATAAATCAGTTGTACATAAATGTGGTTTAGGCTGCTTACAAGAATTCTGTCTCTTCTATGATTGAACTATGAACCAATCATAGACAAGACTTCTTGTCCTTGTAACTAATCATAACTCATGAATCATGACTCAATCTTTCAAACTCTAGCTAACAATTTTACATTTTTTATTTTAATTATTGGATTTTTATAACTTTTCTTTCCGTTCCCCGATATTAATTTCTCCTGTTATTTCCTTTTTTCTTTTTTTCCCCCTTCTTATGTCCTTCAGGAGTCTAAGTACTATGAGTATGACCTTGCTCTGGATGTCCATGTCTGTATGAGCTGAAACACCGTTTTAAGATCAGGGATCAGACAGATGTTTAATTCTGCTTCCATTATCATTGTTTAGAGGGAATGATCGAGTTACTGCAGCCCTGACTTTCTCAAATTAAAATGCATTTTGGGTTTGTTTTTTTGTTTTTATTTTTATGTGAAAGCAGAAGTGCTTTTAATAAAGGTCAATTTTTGCATTAAAATAAGATGTAGGTACTAGAAATAAAATATTTCCTGTGATAACACACTTTGTTCTCGTACATTATCCAACAGAAATGTTTTATCGTTTTCTTTTTACCTCATACCTACATACAGAATCAGTTAATACCACGATTTTTCACATGCAATTATCCAAACGTTATCCAAACGCCAACACCCGTATGTACCAGTCCATCAGAAGAAGTGTCCGCCCTTCAGGTCCTCTGCTCTCCAAAGGCGATGTCCGACTCGGTCTAATTAAAGCCACGAGGTGCTCGAAGGACGTTCACACACTGACGAGCAAAATTAGCATCACCGCAAACCGCTGGCTGCCTACGCAAGGGTGTTAATGTCAGCCTGGGAGCACGAATACGTGACGGGGAAGATGATTGATTTATCACGTTTCTTTCTTACAGGAGGGAGTGGGGTTAGTTCGACCAGAAGCTTTTTTTTTTTTTTTTACCTTGAAGGATATAAAATTTAGAAGAAAAAATTTGAAATGGAGAAATAGTGATGGTATTCGTTCATACTTTCAGATATGAAACCAACATGTAACCGTAGAGAAGAGATTCCGTAGAAGACTTGATCAGTTTGGTGTGGTGTTGAGTTTACGTCTTGGGATTGTCTGCTGGTGAACTTCTTGTACGAGCTCTCGTAAGAACTTTGAGTTTATCCTTCAGATTCACCTTAAATATATAATTCTTCATTGAACAGCATAAAATTTTAATAGACCTTTTGCAGACACAAGACGTCAATCACCATAACGTCAATCGCCACATTGTACTGTGTATTACTGTTGAAATATTACGTTTGAGGTAAAAAAACAAAACAAAAACGAATATAAAGATCACCTGATTACCTTCTGGATTACCTGATGCTTTGTCACACTGATGAAACGGTAAAAGCTAGCAATTGATTGCTTCTGTTCTTACCTCAGACCCTGTTCACATGCTGTGGTAGATTTTGTAACTTATTCAAAAGAGAAACGATCGTGTGAAAAATGGAGGAAGACGGTAATAAGAAAGATATCCATTTGCAGAAGTTTGATTTGTTTATCCTAACGCGATTACCTCAGACGCTGTTCAGATATGCGATTCCTCCCGAATTGGGTGGTGTTTCTAGAGCTAGCGTTAACTCATTCAGTGTTTCTGTTACAAACGAGATGATGCAATGCTTTTTATGTTTCATAAAACGATGAGCAGGTGACTGACGTTCACTAATTAAGCTTTCTAATTAATGACCTGCTAATTATTATCCAAATATCGTTTGATGGAAAGCTAGCATGCTACATAGAGTATACAGTCCCTTGTTCCACACACCAAGTAGTGCCCTTGATCAGGGGTTAGGGAGGGATTTGAGATTCGGGATTCAGCTTTGTGTTAGAAGGTAGTTAGCTTTGTAGAACAATTACCAAAAAGACACAAACAGATGTGTGTTTTTTCCTGAAAGTGCTTCCGTCAATGGTTGTAAATGTAGGTTTTGGCACGTCCATTTTGCCGTCCAGAAGTGGGCGGGACCGGAACGGACAGATGTAACACTGTACGAAAATAAACAGTGTGTACACATCCCGCAGGAAATGAAAACCACTTTCGTCTTTCATGTTTTTTGCGGCCTATTATTTTTTCTTCTTTTGAATTTATGGCCGATTGGTTGCAATACCGCTACGTACTGGACTGGAGTGTGGAGCAGACGATTCAGATGATATAAGACATTTAAATGATCCAAACCACGAGTTATACAGCGTTTCAGGGTTTATTAGGTGGTTTAAGATTTAGAAGAAATCTAGCTGCTTGGAACAAATCGGACAATTTAGCGCTATTGTTTCGAATTAAATTAAAAACGGAGTTGCAGTCTACCCAAGGTGTTCACAGCTGTATTCGCTAGTAGTGTCTGAGATTTATAAAAATTCCAGGAGTCAGCTTGTTTGTGAGAGCTGCAGCCAAATAGTTCACGTCTTCACAGAAAACAACCATCTGTGGAGCAGGAAGTGAAACGTTTCCTGTAACTACATCCCAGGAATGAATATCAGAAGCCCTGTTCCCTTTGTTGGATCTGCTCCCATAGTTCCCTTACACCTAGTTTTCTGCCACTTCTACTCCGCAGCAGTAACTCATTCGTGCTTGCGGTCAGGAATGTAGATGGATGGATGAGCGCTCTGCCTGAGCTGTAAATTCTCCAGGCCTGGCTTTAGTCATGGGGATCATGATGCGTCTTTCAGATTGCTCTTTCAAAGCCTACCCGGTCCTGTCTGACCCGACCCATCGCCTCACACACACTAATTCTTTCCCCCCTCAAAGCTACATGTCTTTTTCAAGGAAGGAATTCTGTCTTGGTTTTCTTTTTGTTTGTATCTAGAGTACTACAATCGGGGATCTTCTCCCCAGGTGGAAAGGCTTTGGCCTGTTCTGACCTCTGGTCCTCAGGAGGCGTTTGATCTTTCTGCCTTTGGAGAGGAAAGATGATCTTTTATAAATAAGGGATTTTATAAGGGAAGAGAGAAGTGCAGCACTACTAGCGTCCGGGTGGTGTTATTCTCTGGTTGTTTTGTGTAGTTAATCCTAAGTCACAATGCTGCGAAACTAGAGAGTTGACGCACGGTCCCACCCCATCAGTCCTCAAGCCTCGAGAGAGAGAGAAAGAGAAAGACAGGGCGAGGTCGTGTGTGGAAATTATTTCCACATTATTAAAAGCTCCCGCCATCGCTCACCCCTACGCCCTCGCCGAGATTCCGAAAGAGCCTGTCTTTTGGCAGACCGTCCAGACCGTTCCTTACTCTCGTCCATATGAAGATATCGGTCCGCTCCAGCTGTCCTCCCACTTTGTTTTCTGCAGCGTCTCCAGCTCCCTGCCTCCGCATGTGCCAAAGAAGCCAAAGCAGCTCTCCGCTTGGGTTTCGTCAGACAGACCCCGCTCGCCACATTCCTTTCGCCGCTCCTCTCGCGCCTGGTACGAGGAAAAACATCATCCTTTACTCAGTGCACACACACACACACACACACACACACACACACACACACACACACACACACACACCGCACACAACGTAGAGCGTTACACTGAAGAATTCTGTGAGAGGCTGTAGAGCTTCAGATGAAGTGATCTAAAGAATGTCTTTTCTTCCATGTTGTTCACACATTCTACAATGCGAGGCCTTGAATTCGTCTCACACACACACACACACACTTTGTGTCATTCGAGCCCGCTTTAAACACAGCTGCAGGTTCTTAATCCCTGCATTCGTCCAGCGACAAATTATCCACTGAATGTTCTCAATGCATGTCAGCAAGGATTAATCCAGATAAGTGTTACTGTGTGGGGGAACGGAATTACAGGTTTGCGGTTTCGGGAGACTAGCTCACCGACGATGGCGTTCCTCGAATTTGATATATCCGTAGGCTGATGAAGGTTTTAACGTAGCTGTTTTTGCGCCAAAACGTATTCCGAAATCCTGCCAACAATCCTCGCCAGCGCTAATAGAGACGGCCAGTAAACTAAATAAGACGGATGCTGCCGCGGCAGGCTGCCCTTCATCCCTCATTTCCTGCAGTAGCAAACGTGCTCGGCTATGATTAAATTTTTTATTTTTTCCTTTTGCAGCATTAAATGTCTGAGCACAGCTGGTGTCGGCCCCTGCTCTTGTCGTCGTGCTCCTATCAAAGCTTGCCCCGCGGGGGCTGAGCAGCTGAGGCTGGTCGCTCGTTTCCGTTCGCACAACTCCGCTTGGATTAGCAGCGCTGCAGGCTCAGTGCTGGAGCTATTGATGATAATACCGCAGCTGGGCCTGAGCACTGAAGTCTCGAGCTACACAAGACCTGGCAGAGAGACAGCAGCAGACAGCACTGAGTCAGATGATTACTATGTTTTTTGTTTTTTTTTCTCACACACACAAATACACAGTGAGATGCTAGCATTCACAAATAGCATTCTGGCAAGAGCGGTAACAAGTTCACCCCATCATCCGGAGATCACAAGTTAATAAATAAAAGTTGGATTTAATTGCTCTGCTTCATACGAGTGTTTACGTTTAAACTTGTTCTCCTATGCTAGTTAATGAATAAAAAGAAACTTTAGTCCATTAAACTTTTTTTGTATTAAAATTTGCTGTATAATTTGTATTGTTTGTTTAAATATTATGTCTTATACAATTAATTTTATTTATTTATTTTTTTTGTAAAACTTTTGTTCCATTCTCCGGTCCAGTAGGTGGCGCCCATAAACAATGCAAAAGTAAAAGAAGGAGTAATATTCTCGCAAAGCACCGCAGATGGAAGCAGTTTGCATTTTGTGCAGGAACCGTGGTTTGTTTTTAAGGAATTTGCCGATCTTAGAGAATTTAACATTTAAAAGTTTAACTAAAATTTTAAAAAGGTTAAATCGATTCTGAATAATAAAAAAACGGATTAATAAAGGATAAATAAAGGATGGATTAAATTGTTCTGCATTATATGCATGGTAACATTTATTCTTTATCTTTTATGCTAAATGATGAATAAAAAAAATTAGTTGATAAGGAACAATTAATATTAAATAACAATAATATTAAATAAGTCAATTGAATCGATTTACACTTTTTGAAGTTGTTTAGGTAAACGGTCTAAAATTGATGGATTTCTTGAAAATATTTCACAACTTTTTAGAAAACACTGACCACGCAGTATACTCGGGTTTTACAAGATTATCACTTCTTCCATTGAGTTTATGCGCGGTTTGTGTGATACTGCCACCTACTGGACTGCAGTGTGGAGCAGAAGACGGCTTTGTACAAGACCTGATGACATTTTCAACAATCAACAAGACAATCGACACAGCCTTTCATTTTTTATTAAATAGTAGCTTTTGGGTTTTTTTTTTTTAACACTTTCGAAACTGGTTAGAGAGAGAGCAGCTTAAACAGACTATTTAAATCTATCTGGCCAAAAATGTAATCGAATCACAGCTCCTATATCCGCAGGATGCCGCAGTGACTTGGTGGTGATCCTGAAAATGATTCGGCAACTGGGAAATCACGTAGCGCGTGCTCGGCTTAAAAAGAAAGTTGCCGTGTCTGATTACTTTCACCTCGCTTGTTGTCCACATTTCCAGCTGTGAACATCAAAACTCCAGCCCGCTTTAATCAGATCAGGTTGATTTCATTTCCTGATTATTTTGATTACGAGGAGAACGAACCGATTTTCTGCGAGCTGAATGTGATTAGCGTTAAAGTTTACATTTACGTGTGCTCACCTTTTGGCAGGTCTTGAGATCTGACAGGACGTCAGGTTTCATTCGTAAGCAGAGTAAATATTGCTGCACAGTTGCAGTTGTTGCTAATTATATACAGTCCCCTTACGTGGCTAGCGAAACGACTCTTTTGTTGTTTTGAGATAGAGAGAGTCATGACGAGAGTCAGGTGCTGATGATAGAAAGCTTATTGCTTGGCGTGAAAGCATGGCCGAGTCCCGAGCTCCTCCTGTTTCTCCTGAGTCTGCTTACTGACACAATGCCGAACTTGAACGAGTTTCATTTCTACCGCAGATGTTTTTGAAGTGAGTGAACACTGCATTGACATCACTTAGTGTCATGATTAGATCTTTTCCAAGCGTCTGTATTTGCTCATGAGGATGAAATAAAGCAATATCTTTCTTCTTCTTCTTTTTCTTCTTTTTTTTTTTTTATTCTGCACACGTCGGTCTTGGAAGCTGCTGGAGTTCTGCTGACTCGCGCGTAAACCTTCATCTATTAGCTTGGGGGATTACCTCACCTGACAGACAGCTGACACAGGTCCAGCCCTCGACAGAGCGATCGATGTGTCGTATCGAGGGTTATTGAGTGCTTTCAACTTGTATATGACTTGCTACACATAGTAGCTTAGACGTAACAGTAAAAGAAATTAAAATAATACACCCGCCAGGAAAGCGAGGTTTAGATCCCTGAAGGGAACTGAATTATTTAGTGGCACGGCGTACAGCTTATCAGGTATCCGAGATCAGACTCCAACAGGTAAGTGCATTATTTAAACGAGGAGTTCGGACCAGGAAACGAGAAATTTAGCTTTGCATTGTTGGACTGTTGAAGAAATTGTGGACCGCCATCCTGGATGGGTTTTGAAGATCGGCGGGGCGGTTGTTGATGGCTTGCGGCTTTGCTTGTGGGTTTAGTGTTTACAAGGCTCGCTGCCAAGCTCTGTCTCTCTCTGCCCCAGCTGTTGCCCTGAGGGCATATCGATTTCCCATTGTCATTTATTTCCCTGCTCTCCTGGCTGTAATGAATGAATGTTGCTTTGTTACACCTGTTGTGGAGCAAGGTACCTTTTGTGTTCAAGACCTCAAGAGGTGATCATTTATCTTTTAGAATTTAATATAAAATTTAAAAGTCTTTCACCTCAAAAAAACTAGGAAACCAGCATGACCACTGTTTCGAGGTCGTAACGAGTGGCTGGTATGTGTGTGTGAACAGATCAGCTGTCCGAACGGGAATCCTTCTTTCTCTCTCGCGTCTCCAGTCAGGACGGGTTTAGACAGTCAGCCCTGGCTTGGTTTCAGCCAACAAGGAACGCTGCCAGTTAGAAAATGAGATGCCAAGTCTATGAAGAACGATACGAGCGGGTGAGCAGCCTAAAAGGAACAGGATGCTGTGTTTGAAAGGAGATCCAGGTGTTCGGCGGCGTTCTGGTTTCAGCTTTGGGTCTAAGTTTACTTCACGCGATCTTAATGCACTATAGAAACAGAGATTCTTGTCTGCTGATTGGATAGTGTTTGAACCTTTTTACACTTGGACTTGGCGATGTATGTATATTAACATTAATTGATATCCTGTTGAACAAAAAAAACATAACATCGCAGAACCGTTCCAGACACATGTCCTGTCCTTCAAAACCCTGGTTAGATGTTTTTTAGAAAACATTAAAGACCACAGATCACATTGTCTGGAATTTCCAGTTTATACAAAAAAAACTTAGGGCAAGAAGGACCTAGAAGTCCAAAACTAAAATTTTTTCACGCTATTATCTTAGTGCGTCTTAAATAAAATGCTGAAAGATTTTCTTGGTGGTGTTTTATGCAAAATTTGTTTTAGCTACCTGCTACCGTAGATAATAAAACGATATATTTTGTGTGGCAATTCATGTATTGCCACGCAGACACAAAATGTTGCTAACGATTTTGTTTAGAATTGTATCAAAATCTAAAAAAAACATTAATAACCAATCACGATATTTATAAAATCGTGATACTTAACAGGAACTCAATACAGATTGAATCGGTACCTAGGTATCGTGATAATATCATATCAGGTGGCCCTGGTGATTCCCATCCCTAATAGATATAATAAAAAAAAAAAAATTAATTACTACCCAAATAAATTATATCAATACATGTAAAGAATTAGCGCTGATTCTATAACCACTTTACCATCACCTTGGGAGGAGATTATGCTCCCTAGATCCATTTCGTTCAGTATTAGTACAGCTATGAGCGCATCTCTGGCGTTGGTAATAAGATGATGTAACCGTAGATAAACAGCAAGAGTAGTTTACACATGCCTGTCTGCGTTATCTCAGAAATGCCCATGTTTCATCTTGATAAATACATTCTTTCAGTATCCGTCCTGGGTGTCTCTTGATATCAGTCATGCAGCCTCCGTGACCTTCTGTCCTTGTTTTAATTGGGTCACCCGAAGCCGCATGCCATTTGTCTGGGTCGTTGAATTCACGGGATGGACTTAATTTGCCGTCCTTAACCACCGTGGCTGTAAACAAGACCCGTACTGAAGCCAGATTACTCTGTGACATTTCCTGTGCGTAGAAATGAGACCTGACATTAGACTAGCCGCTCTGGGTCGGAGATGCACCAGGGGGCAGTTATGAGAATGGAGTCGTGGAATGGCAGCCCTTGGTCTGCCCTCGCGTCTGGAATAACTCTACAGCTCTGACGGCCTCAGAGACCCAACAAACAGTGTTCACTCCCGCTGTTTCTGCTGTAACCTGAAACACCTTTCCCCATCCACCTTCTCAACCCCTCCTGTTACACTCCTGTTTACATGGTGCATGATGAACGACCTGATAAGGAGTTGCTCTTGGACATACTGTTATTATGAAATATGACGCTTCTCCACACCAGGATGGAGAATCGCTACATATGGAATGTTGGAGTCTTTCTTGGTGTACCTCCCAGGAATGCGATCGGATCCTGGTCTGAGTTCCATCCTGGAGTTGATTAGACTTTAGGCAGCTCTTGAGAAAGGGCAGCTTTATTTGCGCAACCTAAAAAGACCAGGCCTTGAGGGACGACCGAGAAAAGCCGGCTACGCTGTCTTTTTGGAGCAAATAGGAAATTGAGGTTTCCTTTCCACGGTCCAAAGGTTAAGCGCCGTGTTTCCTACGCGCTCCTGTATCCCTCTTGACGCAGCTCGCATTCCGGACTGCTGATGGAAGCCACCTGGGACCGATATGCTTCCTTAACAGGTTCGAGAGGGGTTTGGCGTAGGTGGAACGGGTTCTCAGAGCCAGAACAGTTCAGACAGACCAAGAATGCTGCAAGTCTGATCACTTCAGTGTGAAAGGATGGACTTGTTTAGGTAAAAAATGATCGCTGGTCTCAGAGGAACCAGAACAAGGACTAGTCTGGGATCCGGTCTCAAACATGACCCGCGTTAGTGCCTCAGGAAGATCAGTCCAGGGGGCTTTAGTTGGGCCTCATATCTGATAAACCGGGCCTGGACCTTGGAGCTTCTGGCCACCAGAACTGTCAAATCCGTGCTTGTGAACTTTCCGCACAAGTGTTTGTTGTTAGGAGGAAGCATCTGGTTTGGAGTTTAGCTGTTTCCTCTTTCTGCCAAAGTTTGATTGTGAGTCGAGAAGCACACTTCTGTCGTTTGTATCGGTGATGATCTGCGTTTCTCAGCTCAGGGGTGATTTTCTGCATAATCTCTGCGGAGTTGCACAAGCCGAGGCAACTTGTCGGTTTCATTTCCGTCCCAGATCTTTTCTCAGTAGTGCTAACCCTCAGGTTTTCACATTCCTCCACAGTACAATTGCGCTTGCTCGGGTAAATGTGGTTGGACGAATGTATTGAGAGACGTTTAAGATCTGGTTCATGGCCAACCGAGGACCGGCGTGTCTGCACGGTCGGCTGGTTGGTGTGAGGCAGCGGGAGGCATTGCTCAGGAATATGGGCGAAAGGAAGTGCTGTGCTCCAGCAGTGACATGATAAAGGGAGGAAATGGAGAGAAGGAAATGAGTGTGTGTGGTGGGGTGGGGGGGGCATGTGTTGTGTTGTCCTCACTCATCAGGTGTACGGCTGATGCTGAGGAAGTGGGCCGCTCAGGATGTGGCCGTTCTCTGAACCTTCCTCCCTGTTTCCTGTACTTATTGGGCCCCTACTGACTGACATGCGCACACACACACACACACACGCACACACACACACACACGCGCGCACACGCACACACGCGCGCACATGCACACACGCACACACACAGAGGGCTAAGCTGTCTGTCTCTCACCCCGCCTCTCCCTCTCTTTTTCTCCCTCTAAGCCAAGCTGCACATAGCATTTCTGCTCTCCTAGGAGACGGAGCTGGTGTGGGGGCACGACGGAGATGCCTCGCACTGACCTGCATTCCTTCTCTCTCCTTCTCTCTTTCTCTTTCATTTTTCTGTCTCACTTGATAATATTTCTCTCTTGGGTTTTGGGTTTGTCCTGCCTTTATCTCTTCATACATCTTTCTCTCTCTCATTTTCCTCCCACTTTTTTTCTTCCCCTCTTTCTCTTTCTGCCTCGGTTTCTTGCTTTCTCTTTCTCTCATTCACTCATTCTGTTTCTCAAGTCATTCTACCTTTTTCTTTCTTCTGCTTTTTGGTCTAATTCTCCCTATCTTTCTCTATTTTCTTTCAAACTCCTAATTCTTTCTTTCTTTGTCTCTCCGTCCCATACTCTCTTGATCTTGTCTTTCTCACTTCTTTCCTGTCCCTCTCTCTCTTTCTGCCTCTTTCTTTCACTCCCTTTTTTCTGCTTCTCTCAGACTTCACTCTCTCTCATTCTTTTTCTTCATTTTTTCTTGTCTTTTTCTCTTCATGCCTCTGTGTTTTTTGCTTTTTCTGTCTTTCCATCTGTCTTACCTTTTTACATTCTACCTTCTTTCTCACTTTCTTTCTGTGGTCTTTGCTCTCTCTCTCTCTCTCTCTGTCTGTCTCTCTCTTGCGCTTTCTCTCTCTCTCTCTCTCTATTCTCTTTCCTTCTAACTCTTAATTTAGATTTTTCTTTCTTTTCCTTTCTCCCTCCTAGACCTCTCTTTTAATTTTCCTTCAAACTTCCTCCTATATTGCTCTTTCTACTTTTTTTGCTCTTTCTTTTTTCCCTCAGACTTTTCTTTATCTCTTGAGATTTTTCAACTCTTTACACTTCCTATCTTTAGCCCTATATTTCCTATGCTGCTCTTTTTTTATACTGATCTCTCTCTCTCTCTCTCTCTCTCTCTCTCTACCTGTTTCTCTCAAACCTTTCGCTCGCTCTCCCTCTATCGATACTAATTTTATTGTCTGTTTTTCTTTCTTCGCACTTTCTGTCCTTCTCTCTGTCCTCTCTTTCCGTCTCTCTCTCTCTCTACAGTCTTCCCTTCTTTTTCTCCTTCTTCGTGTCCCTAGCTCTCTCACCTCCCCCCTCCCCCCACTTGTCTTCGAAGGTGCACTAGCTGCACCACAGCGAGGGGAGGAGGAGGAGGAGGAGAGGGGGAGTGACAAGTGTTGTATGAAAGGCTTCATTGTCTGTGTGTGTGTGTGTGTGTGTGTGTGTGTGTGTGGTGAGTCAGTCTTCAGGTCAGCAGCCGTCCCGCTCCTGTATCACTCAGGAAGACGTGCAGGACTCGGGGCTGAAAACAGCTGCTGATCTCTAAAGAGAGCCTGTGCTGTGGGCGGCTGCTCTCCGCCACTTCTTACTCTGTGTGTGTGTGTGTGTGTGTGTCGACGTTTCAGGCTGACGGAGCACATTTTTGCGGTTGACCTTGAGAATGTAGTCTGTGAACCCAGTTCAGGCGAACCCTACACGACCCAGGGTGTGTGTTTTTTCTCTGGAGTTCCTCTAGAGAGGCTTGTCGAGGGTGTGGCGCTTAAAACCAGGCGCGCGCGCGCACACACACACACACACACACACACACACACACACTCCACGTCGATATATGTGTGTTTTAAAAATACACAAAATTCCATGTAAATGTGTTAACAATGGTGATTAACACAACTTCCTCGTCGTCCTCTGCTCATTCTCTGGCATCTAATAAACAAGCTATCAGCTGATCATTAGCCACGCCCACAAAACTCCAAAAAAGGCAAGGCTCAGAGAGAGCGCGCATCAGAGAGATGAAAACGATAAACGATGACCATCGGTGAAATGTGTTCGAGTGTCTATGAAGTGTGACGTGTGATAAATATCTGAGCCATTACTTTTAAAGGACCAAGTTCTTTTAAGTTAAGATCAAAGCTTTTAAGATGCAACAATGTATCCTTATGCAGGTTTTGAAAACTCAGGTGTTTGGGTGAAAAAAAAACATACATGGTGTGAATGTGTGTGTGTGTGTGTGTGTGTGTGTGTGTGTGTGTGTGTGTGTGTGTGTGTGTGTGTGGCACAGAGAGGAAATCAACCTTCCGCTCGTCGTCCTTGCACTTCCTTTTAGGGAAAAGCAGTCGCTGTGTGTTGTTGTTCTCATGGTGTGTGTGTGTGTGTGTGTGTGTGTGTGTGTGTGTGTGTGTGTGTGTGTGTGTGTGAGATGACTTCCTGGGTTACACTTCATCCGTGTCAGTGGGACACACCCACATGCTCGGAGCTCAGCTGATGATCTTATCTCCTAAATTTAAGCCCCACATGTCTGCTGTGTTTGTCTTCGAGCGTTAGTGTTGTGTGTGTGTGTGTGTGTGTGTGTGTGTGTGTGTGTGTGTGTGTGTGTGTGTGTGTGTGTGTGTGTGTGTGTG
>JAOTRS010000034.1:9915056-9925920 GCA_028565755.1 Dinotopterus cunningtoni
TAATAATTATTATACATTTTTAAAAGTAAATAAAATTGAAACCATTCTTTTAAATAAAACAAGCAAATGAAATAACATTATTATTAATAATAATAACACTAATAATACCACTACTACTAATATTTATTTTCTCATTTTATATTTAAATCGTGACTTCAGAAAATACCTTATTTGTTTGTTTTAGCTTTATTTTTTTATCGGATCAATAACAAGCAAATAAATATAATATAGCACACACATATACACACACACACACACATACACACACACCACCTGTTCCTCTCTTCGTGCATGCACTTGCGCGTTTGTGTGTGTGTGTGTGTGTGTGTGTGTCTGAAACACACCTGCTTAGATCATCCAATCAGACGACAGCACTGAGGTCACTTCCTCACCAGGGTCTCAGCTAAATCTGATTAGCAGCTTGTGTGTGTGTGTGTGTGTGTTTGCAGATTAACAGCAGTGTGTAAGACTGAGGTATGAGACGTGGGGTTAGTCACGTTATTACCGCACTGCTGAAAATGACTGGATCACCCAGGCTCTGTGTGTGTGTGTGTGTGTGTGTGTGTGTGTGTGTGTGTGTGTGTGTGTGTGTGTGTGTGTGAGAGCAGAAGATTACAGAGCTGAGGTAACAGATGATAAGAAGTGCTGGTGTAATTAGTGACTGAGTGAGACAGTCTGACCACCTCAGAGGGGGGACGGATCAGAGCCGAGCGTCCGAGTCTCAGTCACACACCTGCTCTGTCTCCTGATACACACCGTCTCCTCAACACACACACACACACACACACACTCTCTCTCTCTCCCCCTTCCCCCACAGGGGCCTACAAGAATGTGTGGTGCTGCTGTCTCCTAAACCGTTACACACACTCCATTCAGATGTCTCTGTGTGTGTGTGTGTGTGTGTGTGTGTGAGACTGAGAAAGAGCGAGTGACTCATTACACTGAAGAATCTGAGCTATTTTAATGAGTTTGTGTAATGATGAGGAGAAACAGACACAACCACACACACACACACACACACACACACACACACACACACACACACACACACACACAGAGCTGAGTGTCATGTGGGGAGACTGAGGGGCAGAGTCAGTCGGGCAGAGTGCTTCAGTCTCTTTCTTTCTCTCTCTTGCTGTCAAAATTAGATTCTCTCTCAGTCTCTCTCCATTCTTCTGGTCTCTCTCTCTCTCTCTCTCTCTCGCTCCCTCTCTCTCTCTCTCTCTCTTCCTCATTTGTTCTTCTGGTCTCTATCTTTTTCTACCTCCCCTGTTTTTCTGTTCTCTATCTCTTACTGTCTTTCTCTCACTATCTCCATTCTTTTTATCTCACTCCCCCATTTCTTGTCTCTCTCTCTCTCTCCCTCTTTCTTTTTGTCCCTCCCATATTCTTCTGGTCTCTCTCTCTCTTGCTGTCTCTCTCTCTCTCTCTCTCTCTCTCTCTCTCTCTCCTTTGTTCTTCTGGTCTCCATCTTTCTCTTCCTCCCCTGTGATTTTGGTCTCTCTCTCTCTCTCTCTCTCTCTCTCTTATTGTCTTTCTCTCAATATCTCTATTCTTCTGGTCTCTCTCTCTCTTACTGTCTTTTTGTCTCTCTCTCTCTCTCTCTCTCTCTCTCTCTGCGCTGTGTGTTTATGCGGTTAGAGAGATGTTTACAGAGCCGGTTTTCCTGGTTATATAAACTCGGCTGTAATTAGTTTCAACTCCTCGCTTTACTCTTTGCTCTTATCTGATTAAAGACACCTCGGAAATGCCTGATGTGATCTAGTCGTCCAAATTCTCTCTCTCTCTCTCTCTCTCTCTCTCTCTCTCTGCGTCTCCATCTCACATCCACACACAGAGACAGGTTTTCAGTGGAGTGCTGCTCTTGCTCTTCTTATGAGAAAGCATGGATAAAATATTCCCTGAATGCAGAGCGGTGTCTCAGCCCAATCCTTCGGTGTGTGTGTGTGTGTGCGCGCGCGCGTGAGAGAGAGAGAGAGAGAGAAGCTGCTTCGTGATCGTGCTGTTAGGAGTGACGTAATGCTGAGCAGTGTGTGTGTGTGTGTGTGTGTGTGTGTGTGTGTGTGTGTGTGTGTGATGGAATGTTAGCGCATTCTCCAGTCTTTCTCTATGTGCATGTGTGTGTCTTCATGTCTCATGCGTGTCTCTGTCTCAGGGACAGAAGGGCGTGTCTGAGAGAAACCTGCAGCTGCGTTGTCGCTAACGTCAGGAAAGGAAAGTGTTTCCACGCACCCAGTACAAACGGGTAGATAAGGTGCAGTAGTCTGGGTTTTTCACACTCAACACCCTTCTCCGTGCTCGTTTAGGGGCGGGGCTTCCGATCGCAGGTTTTACGTTTTAAGCACGCAAATATCGTACCGTCATCATTTTGCTGATTTATTGGATTTCCTGTGGAAGCAGCACTCGAGCAGGTGTAAGCGCTCACTCCGCAAATGAGACATAAAGACAATCGTGTCCAGCATCGTATGAGCGTAAACAGGAAGTAACGTGACATCACATTAGTCTGCGTGCGACGTCGAGCCCGGTCCGCGTTCACACACCTGATGCGGTTCATTCGACGATGTCGCAAGGAGAAAAGATCAGTCCAGAGATCTGATCCCTGGCTCAGAAACCATGTTCTGAACTCGGTCCCCATGAGGTCCCTAAACCGGAAAATGTGTCACGTGAGTGTCATTATACACTCGAAAACAGTCATTCCACATTAAAATTTATCTCCTTTTTTTTTCATTGCAAACATAAATTTTAATCACTTCCATAATTAATAAATCTTAAACCTAAATAAACCGTCATATTCTTCTGTGCCTAAAATAATAATAAAAAAAATATAATATTTTTATTTATACATTGCTTTTATAGACACTTGAAGAAAATTTAAAATATATATTAAAAACATGTTTTTACACGAAAAACATGCTGAAATTATAAAAAAAAAGTTCCAAACGTGATTTCGATACATTGTTGGATTTTTTCACGACTAATTCTAGAAGAGAGTCTTTGAACGTTAGTGGAAGGAAGGACTCAATCACTTAAATGTAACGACTTCACCGTGAAATTAGTGGGCGTGGTTTATTCAATGGGTAATCTATCACAAAGGACGAATAAACCAATAAAATGTGCTTTTAACAGCTGACGCGGTCACAAAGCAGCGTTACTGAGATATGAATTCAGTTTATTTCTATATTCTTCTATATTCCGACTTTGTATAAAACATTGTCTTATTTCCTACTTTATATTCTTATTGGAAAACTCTACTTTTCTTTTTTAATTTTTAAGGTCATCAGCAGTCATATAAGCATCTCACTTTATATCATACTCTGTATGTGACAGATAAAATTTTAATTTAAGTATTTAAATTTAAGTTTTACTTTTTTTTTTTAATTTGTAGATTTACAGTACTCTTAATGTTTGTTTTAAAATGTATCCACTTTTAATCCGAGAGGAAAAATAATATATATGTTTTTTGTTTTGGGAGCCGAGCAGGTTTTGCGTACAGATTGTTTCTTTGGAATTGTAAGTCGCAAAATATTTTGTTCTTTTTAAACCGTCTCGATTTGATTTTATGACCGATCTTCGGCTCTCTTACAGATAAAGACGATTTTGTGTTTGGTGTTTTGTGTTTACACACTGTGTTTTTGGTATGTTTTGCGTTTACGGGACGAAAAAAAACAATCCGGCCTGCAGAGCCACCGGTGAGTCCCTGACTGTCCTGCATGGTGTTCGCTCGTCACTCGCCGCTGCAGCGCTGCGCTGTTAGCATGCTAATCATGTTAGAGAACCCTGTGTGTCGTCCCTCCATAGTTTGTCCTGCTCTCGTCCTTTTCTGACACACACACACACACACACACACACACACACACACACACACACACTGGCAGCTTGTTGCTTCGTTTCGGTTCTGGAAACGTCCGAGTCATCAGCGTGTCTCAGGGGGGGTCTGATTGTGAGATTAGATTAACCCGTCACTCATCAGATTCTTCTGAATGTCCTGTGAGGAATTTATTTATTTATTTATTTATTTCCAGATTTTATTGGTGAAAAAAATCTAAAGTTTCTGTGAAATGTTCTGTTTTTAATGGTTAAAGAGCTCAGTATTAAATCTGGATGCTTTTATATAATGAGTATGATGCCGTGTCGTCGCCCCCTGCTGGTCGGGCTGCAACACCAACGATTAGTGTCGCTATAGTGATATATAGAGACGTAGGTCACAATATTTGTATTTTAAATGATTCCATTTATTTTTTCTTACACTTTCACGCTGTTTGTGTCGCACAAATATTTGTGCTTAATCTATATAATTTATTTTATTGTATTTTTGAGAACTTTTTCATTGTATAACGTTTTTAATTGTTACATTTATTATTTTTTCTAAAATTCAATTGGTTTTATTTACCTACTAAAACAGCAAAGAATTGTATTTTTAATAGTGAATATATTTATTATAATTTATAAGATTTTATATTTCAATAAAAACAAAAACATTTAAATACATGTAATTGAATTGAACTTTTACACATTTTAAGGTAAAAGATAAAAAAAAAAATCTCAGTGACGTTGAGCAGAACAGTTCAGATCCTGAGAGTATACTCTTAAAACTTAGTGTTCTAGAAAGTATTGGCACCCCCACCCCTTCAGGAAGCATTTATTGTGATTATAATGTCTCGAGTAGAAAAGTTTCTACATGTATACTACTATTCATAAACTACTTGAGGGTATTTTGTGTGTGTGTGTGTGTGTGTGTGTGTGTGTGTGTGTAGATTGAGGTTGAGTTTTCACTTTCAGGTTCATGGCTTGTATGAAACTATGTGGATAAAAGTTGAAGGTAGCGCTCCACCTGTTACTGATTAACAGAGGATTGTGTGTGTGTGTGTGTGTGTGTGTGTGTGTGTGTGTGTGTGAGAACCTGAGAGTTGTAGCCAAAGGTAAATGTTGTGTCTGAAGGTCAGCATTCTTGAACACTTGTGTGTTTTGTGTGCACGCATGCACAGGTGTGTTTTGCTAATAATTCTGTTCGAAAGTTTACACACCCGTGGCTTGAGTTCTTCGTGTCACAGAGTCAGAGCGTAAATCTGTATCCCTGTGCTGTCATGAGTCAGCATGAACAGGAAACAGCTCTGTGTGGAGGGAGGAAACACACACACACACACACACACACACACACACAAACACACACCTACCTGACCCCTATTGTTTCAGCGCTAATTGAGCTGGAAGGGGAATTCCAACAAAAAAAAAATAATAATAACTTTTACATTTCCGTGTTAATGATGATTCATTTCACTGTCGGTCCTCACTGGTGGACTACATTACACTCTCCAGTGTCTTAAATCTGTCTCTCTCTCACACACACACACATACCCAAACACACACACACACACTCATAGTCAAGTTTTGACTCTCATAGATCTGGCGATATAATCTTGTAATCTTTGGTATCATAATACATTTACACCAAAACAACCTTTTCCTGCAATGTCTTGTTTACTATTTGGTAATTTTTTAAAAGTAATAATCATAACAACTTTTAATATTAAAAAATCAGATTGTATGAAGTTTTCTACTTTCTGGATGTCTGTTTCGTAAAATGTAAAAATATTTTCCAATCTTCAATGTTGGCTTTTTTTTTTTATTTATCAACAAACAAAATTTTAAAGATTTTATTTAACAACAAATTATTAATGGTCTGGCAGCTTGTTAGGGAACTTGCACTTTGTGACTTCATCATGTATCACCTTGAAATATTTTAACATAATATTTTTTGTCATCCAAACTCGTTTGCCGAGTCTCAGGTTTAACGAGGACTTAAAACCCACAATGAGACTCAAAGTGAGGATCAGCGCTAACTTCCAAACTGAACTTTTTTTTTTTTTTTTTTAATCATTAAAAAAAACAACAAAACAAGAAATTGCAATTTGTAAGCTTTTATATCGTGTTTAATTTTGTGGAGCTTTCCAAAAAACAAGCCTTTTTCACTTTTTTTTTTTTCATCTTTTGTTGCATTAATAGGACAAAATACAAAGGACAAAAAAAAGATTTAACTTCGCTTTTAATTGAAGGCTGTACTTGGGGGCAGTCGCTACAGGAGAACATCAGTGTTTGTTTCTGACGTCTTGCATGCTAAAGGAATGCTAAAAGACTTTTCTATAACCTCACACTCGGAGGAACGCGCTATCCACCCTCTTCTACATACATGAGCTCGCGAAACGGTCATGACTGGCTGTGAGTGACGGGAGAGAAAACCAGTAGGCTGTCGCGAATCGAGTGATTTTCTATTGCAACAGCAACACAGATGAAAGAAATCGCTGTAACGTTACCTTTTTATGCGGAGTTGCCTTTTTTATTTTTATACATTCAACTGTGTCTCCAATGTGTGGTACACAAACAAAAACAAATAAAACAAACAAAAAATAATAATAATTGTTTCCCTTCTCTATTGTTGTATTGGCCAGTTCAGTTTAATTGATTTATGAAGAGCCCCTCCCTCAGCTTATTGCTCAGCTGTGCTGTTTCCCTGGAGGGGCGTGGCTCAGTGCTAGCTCATTTACATAGACACTGAAACTGTGTGTTCAGAGAAGGAGTGAAATAAAGTGCATTATCTGTTAACAAACGCTTTAAGGCGGAGCTCAGACACCAGTTAAAGATGGTAAAATATGGGACCTTTAAATCTTTCAGGTTACGCCTTAAATTAAACCAAGTAATATAGCACTGACTCCGCGGATCTGACCCGAGCCCTGGGGTCGTATCAGATGAAAAGCTTTATGTTGGATATCTAAGCAGCCGCGTATCGGGACGCTGCTTCGACGAAGCCACGTCGCGGTTGTGGTTGTGTTCACGGGTTAATGATCTAAAATTACGCACCGGAGCTCTGAGAATGAAAGAAAAGTCCCTCCTTGGCTTTTGTTTTTAAGACAAAACGAGCTCAGATGGTGCTGTTCGGGAGACAAAAGCAGATCTCCTCGGGCCGCGGGCGCTTCCTCACGACCTCTCTCCTTTTCCAAAATATCGGGTCATGTGGTGTTGAGGGTTCACACACCCTGATGGATGGAAGGATACAGAAACACACTCTCGCTCAGAAGTACGTCCTGGGTTTGCGTTTGAAACCCGATCCTTGGTCTATCAGAAAATGAATTGTGTATGAAATCTGATCTCGGCTGAGCATCGGGTGACTTCCTGTTCTACGTTTCAAAGGCACGTTTTTGCTAATCAAATGAATGCACGTACGAGACTGTGTACAGTACGTAAATGCACGGGGCGCGCACAAGGACGAGCAAAATAATTCATTTAGCCGAGCAGGCAATTAACAACAAGGACAGTCCGGAGTGACGATCAGCTCCACTGATTATTTATTGTATTTTTTCCTCTTGTTTTTCTCTCTGCAGGAGTTGGAGTTCCATGGTGTGATGCGGTTTTATTTCCAGGACAGAGTGGCCGGGAACTTCGCCACTAAGTGCATCCGTGTGTCCAGCACCGCCACCACGCAAGACGTGATCGAGACTCTGGCCGAGAAGTTCCGACCCGACATGAGGATGCTCTCGTCACCCAAATACTCCCTGTACGAGGTCCACGTCAGCGGGGGTGAGTAGCGCCGCGGCACGCTCGGATAAACAAACGTTGGCTAGCTTGATGAGAGTCCCTGGTTTTCTTAATATTTAGATATACTGTTTGTCAAAGAATACTAATCACAAGTAATGTACCGTACCACTGGCGTATAATCGCCATGATGATACTCACGTTATGACAAGTTAAAAAACAATAAATAAAAAAAGAAATAAAATAAAAACTTTGGAATTAGAAGTCATTATAAACCATTTTGCTTTTGGAGTGGTAACTGTAAATTTTTTTTGTTTGTTTTAAATCAGGTAATACACATTATTTTGTCACATTATTGATTATTTTCATATAACAGCATTGCCCAAGTATAACCACTCCATGAGATGCAATTTTTGTTTTTTTAACACTTCTTTTTCATCTAAGGCTATAGAAAATAACACTCGCACTCAGGTTAATCATAAACATATGATCATTTGATTAAGGGTTCTCGTTAGTAAGTCTTTATTTGCTGTATAATTGTATATATTGTGTAATATTTTTAATTGATATGTTATTTAATTTTTCAGTACATTAGCTAGTTACAAAACCGCTAGTTTTTTTTAATTTTCCCTGAACCAGACAATCAATACGCTATAACCAGAGTAAGAATGTTATCAAAAGAAAATTTAATAAAAAAAAGAAAAGATATGACCCGTGCACTCGTCCTCTCTGGCAGAAGAACGGAAGCTGGACCTGGACGAGAAGCCCCTAGTGGTGCAGCTGAACTGGAACAAAGACGACAGAGAGGGACGCTTCGTCCTCAAGAACGAGAACGACATCATCCCGAAGGTGAGTGCAGGAGCCAGGTTCTGATTGGTCAGAAAGTTTTTATTTATTTTCCTGTGACAGCTAAAAGTCACAGGTTTATATGAATACGTTAGCATTTCTATATTAATGACGTAAACTAGGAGATGTGTTATGGAAGCTCGGTATAAACACATCTTCAGGACAGGGGACAGTTTACACATTATGGTTTTTCTTAAATATACGAAATTTATAGCTCTAACTCGTTTTGCGAAAAAATTTAAGTTTAAACTAGGAGATGTGTTATGGATACTCCATATAATCGGACATCTTTAGGACATGTTTCACGGTTTTCCTTCAACAGGACAAGATAGAAAAACTATAGCTC
Organism: Dinotopterus cunningtoni; assembly: GCA_028565755.1. Lineage (NCBI taxonomy): Eukaryota > Metazoa > Chordata > Actinopteri > Siluriformes > Clariidae > Dinotopterus > Dinotopterus cunningtoni. Next base: position 9,923,776 of record JAOTRS010000034.1, read on the forward strand.
TATAACTATAACTCGTTTTGCGGAAAAAATTAAACGTACAAATATAAATCGTGAAGCGCAGGAAACTGATACTTTATTAATTCTACAGATATGTTATCTGTGGCGCTGATGAACAGAAATAAAGGTTTATACTTTATAATTTAAATTTTGGTCCAATCCAAAACCTGATACAGTGCTGGGGGGAGAAAAGTATTTGCCCTGTCCTGAATCCCCCCCCCCCAATAAATCAAATAAATGAAAAAATATTTTAAACATCTAAGAAATTTTTATATCACACGAGGAAATACAAAAGACAGTTGTTGAATGATGATTTCATTTATTTAAGGAAAAAAAGAATGTCCAAACCTGCCTGGCCCTATGTGAAAAAGTAATTGCCCCCTAAACCTAATAACTGATATTGTCATCCTTGGCTAATCAAGCGAACATGCTAATAAACGGAACGCAAAATCACTTTTTTTTTGATGGATGACAGGCCGTGAAAACTTTTCCTCTTTCCTCTGCTTTTCCTACAAATTCTGACGACGTTTGAATTTTCCGACAGCTCAGATAGATATCCTGATACATCTGACTGAATTTCTGTTCCTTGGTCATAGTGATGACGGCGCAGCTCCTCTCTCTCTCTCTCTCTCTCTCTCTCTCTCTCTCTCTCTCTCTCTCTTTCGTGCTTTCCTTCTCAGAAAATCCAAAGCAACGGGCCGGAGAAAGAAAAAGAAGGCGTGATCCAGAACTTCAAAAGAACCCTGTCGAAGAAAGAGAAAAAGAAAGAGAAGAAGAGAGATAAAGAGGCGTCCGCTCGGATACCTGATGGTGACGAGCACGCGCTGAACAGAGAGGACGGGTGAGAATCTCTAATGAGGAAAAGAAACAAAAATTGTTGTTCTGTAATGAATTTTCTGCAGGATTCTATTCAGGTGTTTCTTGCTGTTATATCATTTTAACGATTAGAGAGAACTCGAGACTGGCGGCGGAGGTCTACAAGGACATGCCCGAGACCAGCTTCACTCGCACCATCTCCAACCCCGAGGTGGTGATGAAGAGGAGGAGGCAGCAGAAGCTGGAGAAGAGGATGCAGGAGTTCCGCAGCGGAGACGGACGACCCGACTCAGGTCAAACACGCTTTCCGTGCCGTTTGTGTTCGTTTCCAGCCCGTAAATGTGTTTAAAAATAAATAAATAAGAAAACTGATGCCGGTGACGTAATGACGCCGCGACCCGTAATTCCTTAATGATAGGTTTCGGAGAGCGCTCCTCGGGTACGGCCAGACGCTGGCATCTCCCTGGTGGACATTTTGTTCTGTGTGGGTTGGAAACGGCTGCTCAGGGCTGAAAAGGCACCGCAAGTGAGCTTCCAGGAAACGCTCTGACGCAAAACATATTGCTGAGCAGATCGCATCTTATGTAATCGTGTAATTTTATTTTTTTATTTTTATTTAAAACCAAACGTCTATTCACCGGATGTTTTACTGCAACACAAGTCTGAAGACTTTTGCACTTTCGATTAAAACAGCCTCTTAGTTCAATTCAATTAAATTTTATTTGTATAGCGTTTTTAACAATTGACATTGTCGCAAAGCAGCTTCACACAATCGGTCTGTTACAAACAGCCCTGAGTTCACGTTAGCCGTCAATTATTACTATTTTATTTTTTATTAAACAAAAACAAAAAAAAGTACAAGAATCAGGTATAAAACATTGAATTATAGAAATAATTATATAAAGTTAAATAGAAGTTATACAATATAAGCAAACTTAACAAAAATATACAAAAAAAGTAATCAGTAAACAGAGTAAACCAACTAATAAACAGACAAATAACTAAAAAAGAAAATAAATAAGTAAAATAATTAAATAGTACAAAATACTAATAAAGAAAGAAAGAGAGGAAAGAAAAAAAAGTCAGTGTTTCATCGATTAAATCAGAATGTCGAGACAATAACAGAGCAGAATTATGATTTTCTATTAGATTTAAAGAGTTTAATATGTGAGATGTTTTGTATTTCACAGAGGAAAGGTGATAGTTTAGGAGATGATTTCGAAAATTTACATTTATGAATGTTGAATTTAGCCGTTAAAATAAAAAAGTTGACAATATATTCAAGTGATTTATTACTGTGACGGAAAAAGATAATTATGTCCTTTAATGTAA
>JAOTRS010000034.1:9943043-9954635 GCA_028565755.1 Dinotopterus cunningtoni
CTACACCTTTTTTAAAATATGATTACAACAAACCTAATAAAATTATTAAGATTATTTCTAGTCCAATGTTCATAAATATTTAAGAAAAACTGAATTTTTTCCCCCCCCCAAGACATATATTTCTAAAAATTAGCAAAGTTCCGTACCAATACAACAAGAATTTTATTTGCTTAAAATTTTAGTAAAATCTGATTTTCTATTTGGTTTGTTGTTTGTTTCTTATTTTTAAAAAAAATGTAGATAACTACCCATAACCATATTCAAGATATTTTCACTTGCTAAAATGTAATTTCTTTGTAATGTTACGACTTTATATTTGTTACGGAGCGATACATTGTTTGGAGACTCCTTCTTTAATTAGAAATTAAGTGTGGACATCATGGGACTGAATGTCCTTGTGTTGATCAGATTTCATCAGGATTCTAAAAGGAACTGGATTTCAACACTTGTGTGAAAAATTAAGCGGAGTTAAATTGTTTTACAGGGTTACAGAGCCCAGGTGTAGATTATGTATGTGTGTGTGAACGCACTATATGTCCTGGAAGCATCCAGAGACTTTCACTTGACCTTGCTGCTAAAATCGTTATTTCCATCAGAATTAAGAGCCAAAAAATGCTCTCTCTCTCTCTCTTTCTCTCTCTCTCTCTTTCTCACTCGCTCTCGCTCTCTTTCGGCCATGTGAATGCGAGCTTGGCGCTCTGTTGCGCTGACGCTTGTGGCTTTCATTCTTGCTTCGGCTCCAGCAGCCGCCGTTTCTCCTTGTGGTCAGGGCCTCGCTCTGAGGAACGACCGCCGCTCTGCGCCTCGCCCTGCCTCCTCCTTCTCCTCCTCCTCCTCTCCCTCCCTCCTCTTCCTCTTCTTCCTCAGCTCATCCAGTCTGGTGCAGAACCATCCACAAGACAGCGCCTGAGACCCAGGGCAACTCGCGTCCTGCTCCAGTCTTTTTCAGCCCTGACTGCTCTTTCTTCTTTTTCTTAGCCAATGAGGAAGGAACCTGAAATCGTGACGGTGACGTTGAAGAAGCATAACGGCATGGGCCTCAGCATCGTCGCCGCCAAGGTAAGCAGACGTCTCATCAGTGGTGCAAGGGGTAGTTCGAGAACTGGAGTAAATATTATCTGATAGTTAAAGTTTTAAATGACTTTAATGGTTAAGATGTTTTTTTGGGGCAGATGGCGGAGTCTCAAACAAGTTGTTCCAAAGCTGTGGGTCCTGCCAATAAGTGGTAACAGAGAGTCAAGTTATGAATATCTAGTTGCAGACCTTTTAACAGCTGCTCATAGACCTGTAATAAAGACCTTAGGCTAATAGTGTGCAAATCATATTCTATATATATATATATACATAGAATATGCTACAACCCTAAAGTGTTCCTTGGAAGCAGGAGTTTCTGGCCCTTAGAGCAGCAGCACCCGTATCTATTCCCGAGTAAGTGTTTACACAACAAACATTAGAAACTAGCGAGCCAGTGGAGTATTTCTTCATCTGTGAGGTTAGGGAGGGGCGGAGCTCCAGAGTGTCCATTTGTTCCACTTTACCCGTTTACATGTGTGTGTGTGTATCATGTGTTTAGTCTACTTTCAGTGTGTTTGTCTTTACGAGGTAAAAATCTGTCTCCCCGAAAGGCTCCCGAGTCAGAGTACGAAACTGAGGTTGAGATCAAAGTCGCTCTAAAAAGTTACATTTGTAACTAATATAACTGTTTGTTTGTTTTAAAAAAAGGGATCAGAGCGCTGAAAGATGAATAAAATGCAAACGAACGAGGACACAAACACACACGTCTTTGTCCCAGACTTTGCATGAGCGACATTTGCATAATGTGTGGAAACTCATAGCTGTAGATAGCATGAGGGATGAACTGTAATGAAGGAAGAGGGGACAAAATCAGCACTCAGCCACGACCTTTTACCTCCCAGGTGTTGATTTTTTTGTTTTGTTTTGTTTTGGTTTGGGGTTTTTTTCCCCTATAACTTCACATGCTTTTTAGTGTTCAATTATGCAGCAGCAACATGAACTTAATCATGCAAAACCTCATTTTTGTTGATTTATAGATAGATGTAATGTTGTGGAAGCAAGTGTGTGCTGTAAACATCTTTATATTAGACTTTTACGGTTTTAAACAATGCATTTTTTTTTTTTTGTTTTTTTTTGGTAATCATAAGCACACACTTCTGACCAATCAGATTTAAGAATTCAGCATACAGTACTGTGCAAAAGTCCTGAGCTCTCGTCATTTCTTCATATTAAATTAAATGATGTAGATTTAATGAAAGAAATGAGAACAAATGTTTTACTATGACAGACTGCAAAGTGCCTAAAGATAAAATTTAAAAAATGATTTTTTACATAACAACCTCAGCAGCGACCTCATTTCCCCTCTCGTCAGATCCAACCACTCAGCATTCAGCATCACAAGTACACTAATCACCGGCCTGCCTCAACAAACAAAAAAGATTCCTCTGAAACTGCTCAGGTACCGGGACTAAAAATATGAGAAAAGAGAAATAAAAAGTCCTTCAGGAAGCCTGGAGAACTGTTCCTCAAGACTACATTAAACATACAGGAAAGTCTGGAGTTTTGGATGAAAAAATATGTCGAAATTCAGGTGGGGTCAGGACTTTTTACAGAGTTGTGTATGTACTGTTAGCAGCTGCATTTTTTTAAATATTAAGATATTTTTTTACAACTTAAAAAAATACCATTTTTACTCATTAAAGAAAATATCTTATGTTTCTTTTTATATTTACGTTTGGATGTTACGGAACGTTTGTTCTGTAAAGCAGGTTTGTTCCTGTTGTCACTTGCGTTACAGCAGCTGCAAACTTCCATTCTATTCGTTCTCTGTCCGTAGACGTGGGATCATTCATTAGAATTTCATTTACAGTCGATGAGACGAGCAAGAAACGCAGTTTGATTTCTAAGGAGACCAGAAACCATAGATACAGCTTCACCTCCAACGCTGGAGACTTAAATGTTTAACGTGAGGTTATTTTATCTAACGAAAACATTAAATAAACAACTCTGTACAGAAAACGTCGCCAGTGATTACAACAGTTGGGGCAGCGGTGACGGTTTTTACACAATTTTAAACAATTTTAAGGAGAGTTTAGTTTAAAAACATGCACCAGGTTGCTTTAGATTGATTATCTTTAAGTTGTAAACTGTAAGTTTGGAGGAACGGCTCGACTCCAGATGTGGCGGGAAAAGGCAGCTCAGAGCATGCGAGAACGTTACAATTAATTTTTTTTAAAAGGCAAGTGAAAAGTTAGAGGCTGGCCTGTAGTGTTTTTTTATAACTTCTATTTTGAAACGTGCACGCAGAGGGAGTGAGGTGGAGGGAGGGAGAGAAAGGGAGGAAACAGGGGAGGGAGTGGAAACGAGAAGTGAGCAGAGGTGGATCCAGGGTAAATGATAGGTTTGTCCCGGTGTGTGTGTGTGTGTGTGTGGAGCAGCACGGACAGTTCACTCCGACTCGAGGGATTGTTGCGCTCCCGGGTAATCTGTGGATTTGCTTCTCTGGGAACCGATTTCTGACTCAAGCATGTAGCAGCAGAGCTCGGACGGCTTTCTCGGATCGTATCCAGCCTCACCTGGGAAGGTGTTGTTGCTCTCGGAGAAGCCTGTGTGTGTTCGTGCGCGAGTGTGTGTGTTTGCGCACTCAGCTTCTTCTCACGACCTGAGCGGAGTGACTGTAGCAGCATGTGGTTCTCTGTGGTCGGGAGGAAAGACCAGTCGGTAAGGCACTGCTTGAGTTGGCGTGTGTGTGTATGTGTGCGTGTGTTTTTAAGTAAGGAAACACTGGCAGATGTTTGTAGCCGGTGAGGGAAACGCTAGCACAGAGGTTCCAAGTGACGCGAGTTTAATCAACAGCTGGAGGTTGATTTTGCCGCACAAACCACACACACATAATATTTTTCATTTAAAGATACTTCATGCCATAGGGAGTGCTAACTTTTGCTCTAAACTCTGTATAAATATCAAGATTGACAAGTATTCATTTTGTAGAATTTTTATAAACAAAGCATAAAAAAAAAACCCTTCATTTTCAGTTTCTCGTTTTAGAAACCATTTGGGGGGGTACAAACTTTTGCACTCAGTTCTGTTTTTGTGTAAATTATGATTCATGTGGTAGTTTCTTTTCCATCATGCTGCATGTGCCGTCTTAAAGGCTCCATCTCACTCACACACACACACACACACAGAAAACTGCAGCTCAACAGCGTGACATTCCTATATAACATATAGGGGTGTGTGTGTGAGAGTGAGAAACATAATGGCTCCTATGGGACCATTTTAAGGAGCAGAAAAGGGAAATCCTGCAACCACACACACACACACACACTCAAACACACTCCTGTGAGGACCCCGGGACGTGTCCATGATCTCATCTATACACGTTGATCTGACCATCTTCCAGAAGTCCTGCTTTGGGAATCTTTTCCCACTCGATCCACACCTCCACCTCATGCGAACCCCCTTTTTTTTTTTGTTTGTACAAAGTGCAGCACAATAGCGCCATGACGTCCCTCTCGCTAGGTTTCTCCGTCTCCTGTCCCCTTTTGTACACCGCACTAACAATAGCAGGATATGGCTTCGCTGCAGATTTCTGCACTTCCTCGAGAAGAAAAAAAAGAAAGACGAGAAACTAGAGGCCGCACAAGCACCTGGACTGCCTTTACTTAAACCCGAGTCACGAGATCGGTGCAGTCGCCAAGCCTCGGTCCAGATGCTCGCTGCATGTGCGTTGCTCCACACGGTGATTCACCCGAGTGGAATTCGATCGCAGATGGGTGTCCTGTTCGGTTAAACACACAGCTGTAATTAGTGGCTCTCGTCTTCAGGATTGGGTTTCTGTCCGTGGACTCGGGATCTTTTAACCAGCTGTTAGATGCTGCGCCTCAAACTCGACAGCACTTTGATTTCCAAACCTCCTGCCTGTCAAGGTCACATTTTTGACATTGTACGCATTCCCCGTTTGACTCCACATGCCCGAGATGTGCTGTACTGTTAAGCAGTTTAGACATGCACATTTTTAAATAGAGATATCTTGCCGTAGCTTTAAAAGATGCGGTTTGAGCCTTGCTAGCAATCGAAATGCTTAGCCATGATGAGACCTGTTTTGTAAGACGACTTTGAGACAAATACTTTTTGCTTAGATTGTTTAGTGCTGTCACAAACCATGCTTGCCGATCTGTCATGTCCTATCCATCAGCTGGTGTGTGTGTAGTGCGGCGTTCGGAATGAGTAGTTTGTACTATCCTGTACTTACAGCAGCGAGAACATTGCACCACCAAGTGGAGAACCTGGAGAAGATACCTGCATCTACCTATTCTTCTGCTTGTTGGACCTGCTTGATGTTCACAAAGTTTGCTTGTTCCAGGCTTCCAGTTTGTCCAATCGCGATTAAAACAATATAATCTTCACAACAATAACAAATGCTAGAGGCGACATATTTCAGGAAGTGGTAATAAATACACCAGACGCCATCATCTCTTCCTGACTCCAGTCAAAATACATGGAAATGTTGGAATAACCCTAGTAGTAAACAGAAAGCAAGTTAACTACCTGGAATTTCGACAAGGTCAGATGTAAGTTAATCATCTGATTGTGTACCCTGATCAACTGTGACATCATGAAAGCCCTGGTAATGTTGCAGCATTCTCACACCGTTCACTTGAAAATAAAGGACATGACGTCCTGCCTTGATCTTGTTTCTAGCTGTAATGGAAAGATGGGTGCCTGGATGTCCCCACCATGCTGGATGTCCCCACCATGCTCTCCGAGTCCTGTGATGCTCGACAGACATTGTTTGGCCTCTCTCACCCCAAGCCTGCAGCCCACAATCTCCATTAATAAAGCCTCTCAGATGTGATGAATGCGTCTGGCTGCGAAGCAGATCATTACCGAAAGCTTCTTGTTCTGGTGATGATGTTTAGCACCTGCCATTAAGGGAGCACCAAAAAGACCGCAGCAGACCGTCTGTCCACACTTCCTGATCTAGCCAGAGCTGAAAGAATCCTTCAGCAGGTATTTTTTGTGTCATTCCAAACAGTACGTCGGTGGATTTCAAAGAGAGATGACTGATGTGTCTATTCAGAGAGGACTCTAGGAGCAGTAGACATACTGAGCTCTTAAACAGAGAGACAGAGAGATACACAGACCACTGTTGAACTATGTAAGTCCCTAAGGATTGCAGAGTTAAATCAGAATCAATCACAAATCCCAAACAGGAAGTCGATGTGTCTCGAGGCAGATGGAAAACAGCGCCTCGGAGCAATGGATGGAACAGAACAGGAGCCAACATCAGCTTCTAATTTCCTGCAACAGGTTGGAGAGTTCTTCCTCAGCCAGGAAGTGTCAGGGAGGAGTCTCGATTCTCTTAATTCGCTGTAATTGTTAAGCCTGGGCTGTTTGAAATAGAGTGATACACATGCCATGGATTCTGCAGTGTTCATGGAAACCAGGCAGCAGATAGGTGTGTGAGGTGTTCAGGCTGTGAGATGGTTCTGTTGCTAATAACTAGTGAGCTGTCGCATTATGTAGATCTGCGAATGCTTTTGGGTCAAGCAGGTGAGAAATGCCTGACTCATATGCAGTAGTGAAGAGCCTTGGACTCAATAAGCTTCCATTATGATGGGAACATGATGCTTGTGGACAAGGCAGCGACCAATTGAAGCATAATGAATAGGAAGCCTGTGAATGTTTCTGTTTCTCGATCAGGGTGGCGCGTGATCTGGAGTGTATCCTAGAATCCAACACTGGACACATGGAATACTTAACACTGGGCCAATTTCTGTGCAGCCAAACCATCTGCTGGTATTTTTAAGGTGAAGGGAAGCCTGAATGTAGAACCCAGAGGAACACACATTGACACATTCTCTAACTGAATCAGCAGTAAACTTTTCAGCAATTTGTGTTACTATAGGTCTTCTATTGGATCAGACTACATGGGCCACCCTTTGGTATGTCCTGACCACTGCAGACCAGAAATATCCCACAAGAGCTGCAGTTCTGGAGTTGCCCCGAACCATCACATCACCCATCACCTTTTCGCCCGTGTCACAGTAGCTACAGTTAAAATATCTTATTGTAATTGTGCCTGGATGTGAGTGGGATATATTAGGCAGCCAGTGAACCTTTTGTCCCTGATGTTGATGTGTTGGAAGCAGAAAAAATGAGCACTCGATTTGATCGAGTTTGACCAGGGCCAAATTGTGATGTCTGGATCAGAGCAACTCCCAAAACTACAGCTCTTGTGGGATGTTCCTGGTCTGCACTGATAAGGACATACCAAAAGTAGAAAACCATTCCAATAAAGAAAAAAACGGTAAACTGGCAACAGGGTCATTGACGGCCAAGCGTCACTGATGCATACAGTATGAGGAGCGGCGGCTGGGCCATGTAAACTGATCTGATACTGATCTGATACAAGAGCTACTGTAGCGCAAATTGCTGACAAGGTTAATGCTGCTTCTGAGAGAAAGGAGTAAGAACACACAATGTGTCAGACGTCGAATCAGGAACGTACTCTATATTGAGTACGTGGTTATGATCCTATGGCTAATTAGTGTATTTGCCCAGTCTCTTGGGAAGGCCTGCAATAAATGTTTGACCATTCTACTGCAAGAGCATTCATGAGATTCGTGAGACACTAATTGTTTAGGTTGTCAAGGCGACTCCAGTTCCAGTTCATCCCAAACCACCAATTAACCATCGTTCTCAATTGCACATGAGCTGAAGTTGAGGTTATGGTGGGACGAAATATGAGGCGATTGTCTGTAGAAGGTTTACTCATCTACATAAACGCTCTACTTTGCTTTACGCCTTACTTGAGCACTTGTTAAGGGGTTAAAAAAAACTCTATCACTGATAAATCTAAATAGCACGCCAAGTCAGAGCTTTTTCACCTGTAGGTCCTACTTAGGTTAAAGACTGTATTTATAAAAGCTTAACTCAATCCATGTGTGTTTGCGTCCACACTCGGGCATGCCACAGCGTGCATTAGGGTCATGCGCTCTGTAATTGTCTCTCTGCAGATGTTTATAATCAGCAGTTTGAAACATGGATTTGGACCAAATGTGTGAGTTCTTCATCTCGAGCTTATTTTCTCATATAGAAACTCGCTCAAGGAAACTCGCTCGTCTGCCATCTTGTCGCACCCCACAGCAAGGACCTGGCCCACCATGGCTGCTTTATAAGCCGGAAAGAAACCTGTATTAGAAGCTTTGCAGACTCCAGAGCGTTTAAGGTTGATTGAGAGATGTCGTGACTTGGATGGAGCGCCGCCTCCAGTAAATTCAAGCCTTAGATTTTAAGCCGCGATTTGAAACCACCTGCTGAACTCAGGCTAAACTTGAACTGCTTCCAACTCAGGCTAAACTGCTCTTATTTACCCTCTCGCTAATTACCCATGACCCTCCTGTTCTCCGAAGCCCTCCTCAGATCGCTGAAGCAGGTTACTCGGCTGACTTTCACTACAAATTTCAGTGGACCTTGGAATTAATTTTGTGAAATGGAAGGTTATTGTTGGTGCGAAAAAAAAAAAAAAACTAATGGACCAGATAATAAACAGAAGGAAGGAATTAAACACATTGGTTATTGGTTGTCCATTTATTTGATCTGTTTAGACGTACATTTGATATGGAACTTCTATGTGCTCCTGATATCACTTACCTTGTAATTAAAGGTTTACTCTTTCTTTCTTTCTTTCTCCCTTTCTCTAAGTTCTTTCTTTCTTTTTCGTTCTCTTTCTTTTCTTCCTTCTTTCTCTCTTCCTTTTTTCTCTTTCTTTTTTTTCTTTTTCTGTCTTGCTTTCTTCCTCTTTCTTTCTGTCAAATTCTCTTTTTCTTTTATTTTCTTATTTTACTTTTTCCCTTTTTTCCTCTCTCTCTTTCTGACTCTATTTTGCCTTCCCTCCCATTATTTCTCTCCCTTTCCTTTGTCTTCCTCTTTCTTTCTTTCTTTCTTTCTTTCTTTCTTTCTTTCTTTTTCTTCTGGGGTTAGGGTTTTCTTCCTTCTTTCTTTATCTTTCGTGATTGCTGTCTTCCTCTTCTTTTACTCTCTCTCTTTTCTCTCTTTCTATTTTCTCTCCCATTCTTTCTCTAACTCTTTAATTCTTTCTGTTATGCTCCCTTTTCTTTCTCTTTCTCTCACCTCCTTTCTCTTTTTCCTCTTTTTACTCTGTCTTCTTCCTTCTTTCACTCTCATTCTCTTTCTCTCACTTTAATTTTTTCTTTTTTTGTCTCTCTTGCTTTCTCTTTCCTCCTTCCTCTCACTCAGTCTATCTCTTCTTCTCTCCATTTCTTCCCTCTTCTCCCTTCGTTTCTTTTTCTTGCGTTCTCTTGAAGTTAATGCCACAATAAAAAAAAATAATAAAATAAAAAAACATACACCCTGGGTGTCGTGTTACAGAACAACCAGAAAGTGTACACTCATCTAACCTGAAGGCTTTCCCATGTCGGAAAACTTTCTGCTACAAAGCGCTGACACTGGAGACTCCTTCTGTTAGCGCTTAAAGAATGTATAGAATGTCTTGATGAAGAAACGGCAGAGTTTCTACAATTATACCTGGTTTGTTTTTGGACATCCACAGTCCCTATGCAAATAGTTACCATAGAAACAATAACCTATAGAACAGGTGGTGGAGCAAACGCCATCTTTTTTTTTTTTTTTACCCCACTTGCCGTAGACTTTCTCACAATGTGGCTTTTTCTCCTTTCTCCGTGGCATTTTGGAGAAACCTGTCCTTGCATATGACCTTTAGCTCTTCATCCGTTAGTGTGTGAACACCTCAGCAGGAGCGCGGGTGTCGGGTGTCTACCCGCGCACGAAAGTTTCGAGCTGAATGGCTGGTTTCTTAGCGATTAACATGAAATCGTGATGTTGTGCCATTAGCAACCTTTCTCCACGAGTGTGTGTGTGTGCGCGCATGCTCGGTTTCAGTGCTCACATTCTGCCTGGAAGCGCATAAACAGTGGGCCTTTCGATGCTTTCTGTCTTTGTGTCCAATCCCTCTGGACATCTGAAATGCCCCCTTGTGTTAAAAACTGCCTGACGTCAGACGGAGCCTGTGATATTGTGTAGATTGTGTAGATGTATAGCATCCAGACACAGAACAACGCATCACATCGGAAGGTACTGGTACTTTTTCCTCGCCTCTCTTAGCCTGTATACTTTCTCTTTTCTCTTACTAACAGTCTTCATTTTTACATTTCCTCTGGTCTGGCATGAATGGAATTTGCGTGTTTTTTTGTTTTTTTTTGCCTCCTTTGATTTAATCATCGCTCCCAAATGCATGTGGTGTGGAAACGGCCTCGGTCGTCCGAATACCCAGCCTCAAACACCATTGTGGGAATTGGTCTTTTTTTTTTTTTTCCTGGCTCAATTTCTAGAGAATCGTATATTCTGTACATTGGAAAAAAATAAGGCAGTGAAAGTCGGACGGCAGTGTGGCTTCCTGCGATGGCCGGTGCTGTGGGTGGGCAGCTGTCTCGGTGGTCTTTATTCGAGAGAAATTGCGAGCCGTTCCCAGGCGGATTCGGTTTCCATCTCGTCCCACAGTCCGCGTCTCGCCTCCTTCCTTCACGTCCTAATAAGATCGGCCGCGCTGCGATATCCCGCGCAGTACTGGATCTTACTCGCTGAAACAATACACAGCAGTTTCTCACTCGATGGCCATTAATTCATCTACTGTATAAAACGAGTTCCAGTGCCGTGGAAGCTGTTGTACCTGCAGTAGCGCGAACACGGCTTTATCTCCTGCTTTATATGTCTAGGGAGCTTAGAAAGGGCAGGTTCACCTCACGTGGCTCGTAATGCCGCGCGCTGTATGGGTGTGAGCTCGAGACAGAAAAGGTATTTTATGAAATACTTCTTCTTCTGAGAGAGAGACACGGCATGTTTTACACGTACTGTAATGCTGTGAGAATAGGTTTTAAAAAGTGCTTCTGGTGCTGTTTTTTGTTTGTTTGTTTATTTTTTTTAATGAAAGAGTGAAACTTTGCACACAAGTGCAGTGATGTCGAAGTGTGGAAGGAAACATTGCGGCTTGTTAATGAGTGAATATCAGGACATTTTTACGACATTACAAAATTAAATTTTAATGAGATATATTGATGGAAATGATGATTAAATATATATTATCTGCTGATTTCATTCCTTGATTTCATTTCTTTCTAATACATTTATATTGAACTAGTTGCAGTACCTGTTGTTGATGGTTAAAAAGTTTATATAAACTAAAAAATAATCTAATGATCTTTAATGTAGTTAGTGATATTATTATTATTTCAGGTTGAAGCCCACGTACATGTCTGTCTGTCTAAGTTGTACTTCTTTCGTCGTCACACAAATACACTCCCTGTTAAAAAGTAGATCGGATAAAGACGAGGTTTTGTCTTAAAACGACTCCAGCGCGTTAAAATTCACTTCAGCGCTGTTATTACAGGAAACAAGCCGTTACTCATGGTGAAGATTTCACACACCCTTGTTGCTTAACTGAATACTGGATTAATTAGGGGCCAGGGGTAGCTCAGTGGTTAAGGCATTGGACTACGGATCGGAAGATCCCAGGTTCAAACCCCACAACCACCA
>JAOTRS010000034.1:9960145-9975006 GCA_028565755.1 Dinotopterus cunningtoni
TTTTTAATACTTTTAAATGCCTTTTAATTAGGTTAAAACTATTAAACACAAATCATTTAAAATAACTTAAACATGTTTGAATGTGTCACAATTAAACACCATTAATACACATTTGCATATCTAAACACTGTTTAAACACCATTAAATAAATTTAAACACAAGTAAAAAAAATTACACGTTTAAATACATGTAAACCCATTTTTCCATGATCAAACACAATTAGACATTTTACTAATGTTTTCTAATCTCCTGCTTGAGTGTAAATCCGTCCCCCTCCGAGCTCAATCTGTGACATCACAAACCACTTCGGACCAATCACATCCGATATGCAAATGAGTAGTGTATGATGTCACACAGAGTCTACGTACAAAACTCAATATTTAACTCCAGTTGAATGTAAAGTATGCATTTAAATAAGTTTATTTGTACAACTAATCTCATTTTCTTTAACAATTAAAAAGCTCCCTGACTGTTAAAAGTTTTGGCACCCCAGCCCTAGGTCATTTTCTGTTTTTATGACCCTGCTTTGATGTTTGGTGAGGCGAAACGGAGTACTTAAAGAAAATTCACTGAAGCCGCCACAGCTTGTTCTCTTGTCGATGTCATCTGTTTTCAATCCGAGCATCAGAAGTTTGAAAATCCTCTTGTTAATTCGCATGTCTCCGTCTGGAAAGCCGTATTAGACTCAGAAACAAGACATGTACATAGCTGTGTTCACTTTTAATCAGGTTTCCAACCACTGTGTCTGATTAAGTAACTAGCTCTGGCTGTGTTCTCTCTCTCTCACACATGTATATATATACACGCGCGCACACACACACACACTGGTTTCTCTGAGCAGAACAGTTATTAGTCGCTCAGTAAACCGAACACTACAGGAAGTGCTCTTTTTTCATTAAATGTGGTTCTGCTGGTGGAGCCATCTGGATCAGAGCTGCATCTTCAAAGCCCAGCTCGTAATCAGCGTTCTGTCGATCTTATTAGGAGGAGCCGTCCCCGCCTCGTCCAGAGGCGTACCCCATTCCTACGCAGACCTACCCCAGGGACTACTTCACCTTCCCAGCCTCCAAATCTCAGGACAGGATGGGACCAGGACCCGGGCAGGTCTGGCAGGGCGGCGAGCCCGAGCCTCTTCCTCCCATGGACGAGCATCTCCATAACAACATGGCTATGCAGGTTAGCCAGGACAACGTGTGCACGCAGACCAATGTGTTTTCTAGGGATGTAACTGAATACGAATGTGTTTTCTAAACAGATATAAATAATAGCCATTCTTGTTTCTTTATGGAAAGCTTTGCAAAAATGTTCACAGGGCATCCGGGTGAAACTGCATTGGGACTCAGATATGGGGGTTTTCACTCGTAAGTGGGTGTGGAGCAAATAATGAGAAATGAAAATAAGTTGGGAGCAAAAACCCAAGCAAAGCAATTAGTTTCCTTATCCAAAGTTTTTATTTAAGGTCCCATATTTCTTTAAAAAGTCTCAGAGTGACCCAAAAGTATGTTTTAATGCCCCAGCTGAAATACTCCTCAAATTCTCAAATTTCCTGATTTTCCATTCCTCCTCCAAACACCCTGTTTCAGTATCTATGTAAAAGAGCTACCGTCGAGCCACGCCCATCAGCAGCCTGAGGGATGGTTTCTCCGTAAATGAGGTCACATTAGGATCTAAATCTAATTTGCTTATTTAAGCCCTGACCAATAAAAAAATGGAAAAAGGAGCAGACAAAAAGCAGGGATTTTTTTTCTCTCCATTTTTTGTTTATACACACACACACACACACACACACACACACACACACAGACAAACACACCCATCCAAATGTCAAAAAGAAAGTAAATTTTGCATGTCTCCTTTAATGTTCCAGTTTATATTCTAAAATTTATTTCTAATATAAATATAGTCACAAGTGATGACTCTCTCAGACCTCTCACAAAGCTCTCAGATTATAAGTTTGAATGATGAAACTTAGGCCACACCCATTTAAAAAAATTCCAATTAAGATACAAACCACTAAACAGGCACACACAAGAAGAAAAACCTTTAGGCTGTTTAAAGGTTTTTTTTTTTTAAATATATATTTAGGCTTTAAATGTTAAAGAAGCCTTATATTGAGGTTTTGCGTGTGTGTGTGTGTTTCAGCGGGTAGCACGCTCTCAGGAGGAGCTGTGTGACGTGCCCACTAGATACCCTGGCGATCGAGTGCGGCAGGACGACCTGCTCCACCTGCAGCAGCAGCAGCGTGAAGCAGAGTACCAGCGTGGTGGAGATCCCTGGAACCACCACGTCTCCTCCTCTGTGGAGTCCAGCACCTCCAGCCAGGAGCACCTCAACTACCCCATGTCCTCCTCCAGCAAAGGCCAGAGCAACCACAAGAGCGGCGCTGGCCGCTGGAAGACCCCCGGCGCACCCGGCGCCCCGGTCGGCGCACCTCAACCGTCTCGTACAGACCTGCCCCCACCTCCTCCTCCACCTCCACCTGCGATCTACGATTACGATCCGCAGGCTGACCTGCCCCTACCCCCGCCTCCGTCGGTGACCCAGCAGCAAGCCGCGGTCGACCGCAAGAAACGGGAAGAGCAGCAGCGCTGGTATGAGAAAGAGAAGGCGCGGCTGGACGAAGAGCGCGAGCGCAAGAAGAGGGAGCAAGAGAGGAAGCTGGGGCAGATCCGCAACCCTGCAATGCCTCCACCTGTCCTGCACAACAACACCCAGCACCAGCCGATGCCACCACCTCAACAGATCCCTCAACCGTACCTGCCCCCGGCTCAGCCACCCCAAACACAACAACTTCCCCGCCCTGAGAAGCTGCCCACTCTTCCTCGAGCTCCTCCTCCTCCCACTCCTCAGGACACGGTGATCCGGGACATGCAGCCTCAGCAACAGCCGCGCACCATCGAGAGGCGCGACCTGCAGTACATCACCATCAGCAAAGAGGAGCTGTCCACGGCCGACAGCCTGTCCCCCGACCCGTGGAAGAGGGACGCCCGGGAGAAACTGGAGAAGCAGCAGCAGCTGCACATCGTCGACTTGCTCGACAGAGAGATCCAGGAGCTTCAGGCCAAGCCGGAGCGCACGGCTGAGGAGAGCGACCGCCTGCGCAAGCTCATGCTGGAGTGGCAGTTCCAGAAGAGGCTGCAGGAGTCCAAGCAGAGCGAGGAGGACGAGGAGGAGGAGGACGACGAAGACGTCGACACGGTGCTGATCATGCAGAGGCTGGAAGCTGAGAAGAGAGCACGGGTGAGGCGCTGCAGGGCGGTTACGGTCACCATGATCAGGATGTAGATAGTGAATAAATGCCATTCTTAGATGGAGGCAGGAGTGTTGTAAGGGTACGTGCACAATAAAGGCCCATTCGCTGCTCATATTCGTTTTAATTTCAGGAAAAAATTTACCACCTGCGCAGAACCTAAAATGTTCCAGATAGTCGTATCGATGTCTGAGCTTAATTATGCAAAGAAACATCACTTTACAGTATATGTCTTTGAATTCAACAGCTCCAGGGTCCTGGCTTCGTTCCTGTGCTCGAGTTACTCTCAGGGTGTGTTTCACGCCAGTTCTCGCTCACGTCAGTGTGGGTTTCCTCTGGTTTTCTTCCACTATCTTGTGGCATGCCAGTATTTTCACTGGCTAAAATAAATTGCCCCTAAAATAAGTAAATGAGTGTGTGCGCTTCACGTTCAGAATAGTCTCCAAATCCAACACCATTAAACTTACGGCTAAAACACGATACCAGTGCTAAAAAAAAAGTGTCTGACCCTAGGAAAAAAAGTTAATTTTTAGACAGGATCATATAACAGCATCTTTCATAATACTTAATGCTTCTTATCTCCGGATCCATAAGCTTCATTTTTTTGTAAATATACATACACATTTATATTTTTATCAGATAAAAAGAAACACATTTGCTAAATTTAGTTTCATGTCCTTTTATGTTTTAGAATCCGGAACTTTTTTTGAATTCAAATCTTTCAACGATCTTAACTGTCATTCAGATGAAACTTGGCCGATTTAGATTCCACATGAAAAGACATAAACCTGAAAAAGTGCATTATTCTAAAATGCTAAATTGAATTTACATGAATTTGACATGGTTACGGACCTACAGATTTTTAGCCTTTTAACCTTTAAAAAAAAATTGTAAATAAATAAATAAATTTAAGAAACAGTTTTTATAGGTAATATGCCTCTAAAAACTTACATTAATTTAATATCAGTACTTATAAAGAAATATGAATCATTTGTATTTTAAATTATTATTGTTTGAAGCGAGAAAAATGTCCATTTTTGGGGCTCATATAAAATCATCTCTCCAAAACGGCTGAAGTTAGCAACTCAATTTTTAGTGGAGCGAGATTGGTCACTTTCATGTTGCATAAACTTCAGAAGTAGCTTCTTAGGCCGCACACATTTTCTGAAGAAAATACATAAAAGAAATTAAATCAGCACCAATACTGTGTTTTGTCCGTCAATATATAGCATGTTACAATCCTGACCAAACAGAGGACACGTTAACATTCAGGCGCTTTAGTGAGCTTGAAAATAAATTATAATTGGAGTCCAACTTAACCAAAAAAAAAAGTTTAGCATATAGTAATATAAAAAATTGCAATATGTTGTGCGGCCCAGATAGCTTGCTAGCTAACATCGGATTCCATGTTTGCATGATGGTAAGCTTTGCACTATTAATCCTCTTATTTGCACCTCCCTCAGTGTGCACGTACCCATATGTTAGCTTGCAAGCGTTAGTTTTGCACTTTCATGCATGTAACCTGAAGCTGAATGCAGTCCAGACAAAAAACGAAATCTTTTTAAGGTTTATTTTTTTTTGTTGTTATTATTGCTATAGTTAAGTTTTCAGCGTTAGGATGAATGTTTTTTTTTCGGTATATTTACTTCTAATTGTTTTGTTTTTTTGCAATGTGCACATGCACCATGCTTATGTCATTGCTTTGCCATGCTGAGCTGAGCTGCTGATTCCCGCTGCACTGGCGAGAGGGGGAGGGGTTTCCAGGCTGCCAGATGTCAGTCAAGCATCGCCCCGCCCCCTGAAACCCATGCTTCATCTCCTCACGAAGCGCCACGACATCTCTGATTTACTTTCACCAAGAAGTCTAACTCATCATAGTCCTTCAGTCTGATCTAATCCTGATTAGCTAAACCAGTACTCACTGGGACAAAGGACTTCTAAATGGGACAAAGGACTTCTAACCATTATTTAATGACCTCCTCGTTATGGACTCTGTCTCGAGCTAGGAGTTCTCAGGAATCGTCTCGTTTAAAGGTTTTAAATTCCTAAATACATTTATTTATTTTTTAATCTACAGTATGTGGCGTGTTTTAAATCCAGGCAAGAATTTTAACTTGTCTTTTTGTAAAGAAAATTACGCAATGAAAAACCTCAAGCGTGTTAAGAAGTTTAAAGGCTGTTGTTAAAGATGAAGTTGATGAGTTCAGCAACGGCGCTAAATAATGCAACAATGATTAGCGAATTGTTTTACAACACCCGGGACGTCTCCGGGCTAAGCCGAACCAGGTTTAAATTGAACAGTAAATCTTTTGGAGACGAGAAATAGACATTGGAGACTTAAACCTTTCTAGGAAAATTGGTGTTTTACAGGGAAATGTTTGGTCATGCTGGGGACTCCTTCCAAAAATGTTTAAAGAAATCACGTGTAACATGTCCTGAAAGCTTATTCCTGCCGCTGATGTGTCCTGAAAGCTGCAGACAGACAGACAGACCTACAGACAGACACACCCACTCCACCGTACCTCCTGTGGTAGCCGCCAGCGTCCGACATTTTCCCTTCTATAGTCAGCCGAGCGCTGTGTTTGAAGAGAAAATATTCCTGATGTATTCCTGGAGTCGGAGACGATGTTGGAATGATGGTTGCATTCCTAGCGAGGGCCAGTTTTATGCCAGTGTGTGTTTTTCCCGGGCGAGGAAGCATGCCGCGGGCGCTAATCAATCCCACGCTGCCCAGGAATGTCAGCGGCGAAAACGTTTTCACTTTTATCCTCTCTTCCCCTTACACTACCACCTCCTCTTCCTACTTTCTATTTTTTTTAATATTCTTTTTTGCGACTTGTAATTCCTGTTCTTCCTGCGCTCTTCTTGATGGTTTCTTTCTTCTTCTTCTTCTTCTTCTCCTCTTCTCTTCCTCCTCTTCCTCCTTCCTCTTCCTCAACGCAGCAGACTGCTGTCCCAGCAATCTCTGTTCTAGACTTGGTACGTTCTCTCGATCTTAATGACACTCTCTTCCTGTTTCTTTCGACTCCACCTGTGTCTCCTCTCCGCTCCATCTCTTCCCCCCGTCATGTGGTCGTTTGGTTTCGCACTCCTCTCTCTTTCGGGGCTTTTATATCACATAACATAACATATATAACGGGAAGGGGGAGCTTCCACAGGGAATCCATCCTAGGCTGTTCGTCGCTGTCGTTCTTTTTTTATTCCTTATTATTTTTATTTTGTTGGATAAACCTGATGATTAACCTTAAATTTGCTTTGATTAACTTTAATAATTGTTAAGATCCTAAATGACACGATCCGATCTAAATAAAAACTATTAAAAAAAAAAAAAGAAGAGGGGTGCCTGCTCCTGCTCCTGCTCCTGGAGAGGTGGATTTGGGAAGCTCTGTGGATTTCCGAAGCTCTCGTTTCAGTGTGGTTGGACGTGAGAAGGGAGGGCTGGTTGGTGCATGATCTACTGGCCCCCTCTCTCTCCTGCAGCGTGAGCCTGGACGCATGCTCAGGTCGCCGCCTCACGCCTCTCTCTCTCTCTCTCTCTCTCTCTCTTGGTCTTTATCTCTCCTCTCAACTTTGTCCATGCTGCTGTGCTCCTCATCTGTGCCGTGCTCTCTTTTCCTTTCAGGGTGTCGTTGCCTTACACGGTCTACGTGTCTGAAACGTGTTTGTGATTTGTTCTTGTGATCAGTGAGTGTTAACGTTACGGTTCCTGCATGTACGATATGTAAAACTCATGTCGGGAGTCACAGTTCAGTGTCCAGTTCAGTGTTTTATATCGGTGCATGTGTTGACTGGTGTGTGTGTGTGATGTGACAAACTGTCCTAGTAGTGGCACAATTATTTACCCAGGTGACATTTTTACAGCATAAAGAGTGTGTGCTAATTCGACTATCCACTGCTAATCACATGAATCCAAAGTACTGTATATCACACCGTTTGTGACTTAGCTTGTGCGTCAGGTTTAGCTGGTACAGCGTGTAAATTTTACAAGTAATTTGCCTCAGCGTGCAAAGAGTTGGAACGTACCGAACGCATCCGGGAGCCGATTAATACTTGTGTGCGTGGTTTTTTTTTTGTTTGTTTTTTGTTTTTTTGCATTTTGTGTAAGATTTAAGTGAAGGCGTAGAACCGCGGGTCCGAAAAATGTTATTAATGACGGTAGCAAGAAGAAAAGGGAGCCGCTTTCAGTTTGGTTTTTAAAGCTGCCGGTGCCAAAAGGAATCATAAATTAAGCTCAAGTGAGGTTTAATGTCTATTTATTTCATATTTTAGTTCATTTACATTTTTTTTCTAAAGGTTTTGATTGTTTTTATATGCTTATAAAAATATGATTATAGTGTTGGAAATGGGTAAGATTAGTAATATTTTTGGGTGTCTGGAACGGATTATCTGCATTTACATTATTTCCTATGGGACAATGCGTTTCACAGTAAGAAATTTCGCCTTAAGGACTCGCCTCCGGAACGGATTAAATTCGTATGTCGAGGCACTGCTGTATGTTTTAGATAGTACGGATAAGACTCGCCAGGGCTCAGCCGATCTGATATCATCACGATACCCAAGTGCAGATTCAATTAAATTAGCTTTTTTTCCCCCCTGATTCAAAATTAATTGTTTTCTCAACTCTGAACAAAATTAGCAAATAAATTGCTCCAATGTGAGTGCACCACCTACAGAATCATAGAGGAACTACAGCATTTTACCACCTCAAATGCAAACGTATGCAAGTAAAAAAAAAAAAAAAAATTTTTTTTTAATCGCTTCTGGATTCAGATTCACGTGGAAATACACATTAAAATTTTTGCCCCCCCATTTGTAATAAAAACACTATCGATGTTCTGTTTTGGTGATTTGAACACGTCGAGTTTGTAGCCATTTCATCAGCTAAGAAACGCCTGAAAACAAGAGAAAAAAAATCTGACTCCGCCCACTTTCCTATAACCTCTACCATTACAACTATTTGATGTTGATGTAACTGAGAGACGATGCAACTAAATAACAGAAGGCATTTGGTTTTACTCAGTGTGAGCGCCGGGTAAGTAGAAAAAAACAACAACCGTCTAAACCAAAACCGCTTATATTCCCTAATAACCCTGCGCGGTGATTTAACACGTCAGCGGCCTCAAGTCCAAAAAAACTGTAGTGTGTTTACAACCTTTCAGGTTTTCTTCTTTTGCGTCCGCTTTAAGATCCCTAATTACAGGAGGATCGTCATGTAATTGAGAACCGTTTTGTCTGAGATATTTTAATCAAACTGTCAATTTTCATGTTATGTTTTTCATCTTAGTCTTTAAACGAAGGAAGCGCTAACCAGACTGCTCGTCTGGGCCGTTTATATAAAAGCTGTCTAAGAGGATTTTTTTTTTTTTTTTTTTTTTTTTTAAACACACAAAAGCCAAACGAGTTGTGTGTGTACACACCGAGCATACACTATCTCCAGCCTCAAACAGCTACAGGCTTTGAGTCAGAAAGTTTCCAACTTCTCATGAAGTCAATAAAAAAACAATCACATTAAAAACAAAGTAAAAGGAAAACAATTTGTCTTAAGTTGGACTAGACTTATCAGAATTAAATTCAGTGGATAGACGAGTGTTCAAGTCAAACCAGGACTTGTGATGAAATTCCTGGTGACGTTTACAGAACACCTTAAGCACAGTACGGATCCGGTGTCCTGAGAAAACTTTCTACCTTGATGGTGTCCAAGCACTAGTGAGACACTGGGATAAGTGCATTAGTGTAGCCGGGGATTATAGAGAGAAATAAAGGGAGTTTTTATAATTTAACTTTTTGAATTATGCACAATCAAAAGTCTCAGTTTGACTCGAACACCCCTCGTATGAATCACAAGCAATATAATCAGAAGTTAAAAGAAGATAAACGGAATTGTTAAGAAATTAAACATTATAAAAGGGCACGATTAAAACATTTTTCTCGGTTTCATTTAAAATTTATTTTCAGTTATTATTTGAAGCCTTTTGTAGTAAGAAGTAAAACTCGGTGAAACACGAGTATGAAGTCTTAAATAAGTCGTAAATAATTTCCTTTGTTTTTTGCTTTTGCGTTATCGTTACAGTACACACTAGACTGAACAAATACTGTTCTTTAAAATGTAAGAAGTAAGAAGTTTTTATTGTCATTGTAACATTTGTATGTACAACGAAATTTAAAAGTGCATCAGTCATACATACATTCAATCTATTTAAAAAAAAGGTTGCTGGATATTCGAAAACACACACACACACACACACACACACACAGACACGAACAGACAGAGCAATGACGGGACAATTTTTTAGTTTGTCATTCATAATTAATGTGCCACTACCAGGACCAGAACAAACGCTCATGTTGAAGTTTTACACACTGTCCTATGCTCATCTTATGTGTGTGTGTGTGTGTGTGTGTGTGTGTGTGCGTCTCATCAGCTGCAGGACGAGGAGCGGAGACGGAAGCAGCAGCTCGAGGAGATCCGTAAGCGCGAGGCAGAGGAACGGGCCAGGCAGGAGGAGGAGAGACGCCGGAGAGAAGAGGAGCGAGCCAGACGAGAGACTGACGAGAAGGTACACCAGGCTGAGAGAGAGAGAGAGAGAGAGCGCTCGACACTCTGGAGAGTCACGCTCAACACTCAGCGCCTCGACGACGCTGTGTCTAGTACAGGGTTGTTTTAAATCATGGTCGAGGGACGGAGGAGCTCAGGAGAGTACAGTGTTCTGTACTGTACATTTAAGAACGGATGATGATCTTTATTTACATGTTTTAGGTTGATGTTGAGTCTCGTGTCGTTACTAAATGCTCTGCGACACTGTAGAACTACTAAAACACAAAACCTGTCACACGCTGTAAGTAAACAATCCCAATGTTACAAACCCGAATACGGACCCCTAAACCCGTACACGCGCAGGAGTACTGAACGAGAAAACGTCTCCTGTTGGTCTTAAATGACATTTTTATTACAGTGCAATAACATCGACCACTTTGTTGAATATTTGACTTGTGTACCCCATAATGTACTATAATTTGTACATGATTTCAACACGGATACAGAAATGGCGCGAATGTAGAGTCAACATTGAGACGGAATTTGCATCTTTAACCATAGATAGACTTTATTAAAACTGTAAGAGAAAATATTGTGTTACAGCAGCAGCAGGTTACACTAATAGTAGTAAAAGGAAGAAGGGGGGAAAAAAGCAGAATGTAATTAAGTCATTATAACTTGTATAGATTAATACAATATTGCAGATGATGCTACGTAGAAAAACAGAGTGCAAACTGGCAATTCAGGAAGAAATAAAAGAAAAAGAAGCTCTTATTGCTCTTTTTTCAGCATAGAAACTCTTAAATTTAGACTTTTTTTTTCCTATTGTGTAAGAAATAATTATTAGTTAATTGTTGCTTAAAAAAATACACGATACTACATCACGATACCTATGTGCCGATTCGATCTGTATTGCGATTGTGTCACGATTTTATAAATATCCGTGTTTTTTTTTTTTGTTTACATTTCTTAACATTCTAAATAAATGTAGCTTATACAGTAATTCCCTCCTATCACACAGGACGCTGTGCTGCTTGCCAACCTGTGAATAATAGTTTACAGTGCGCCACCTGCTGTAGGTGTAAACGGGAATGGCGACATTTTACCACCTGAGATACAAACATGTCCAAACCACAGAAAAGAATTGTGATATAATAACCGAATCGATTTTTCCAACATCTCTAGTATGCAGTTGGGTAACATGGTTGTGGGGTAGCTTAGGTACTGTAGGGGTAGCTTAACGTTTAAGGTGTTGGACGACTGATTGGAAGGTCCCAGGTTTAAACCCCAGTACCACCATCGCTGTTGGGGCCCTTGAGCGAGGCCCCTAACCCTCAACTGCTCAGATGTAAAGTATAATGAGATAAAAATGTGAGTCTCTCTGGATAAGGGCGTCTGCTAAATATGTCGTAAATGTAAGGTTAAGTTCGAACGGATAGCTAGGAACTTGAACAAAGTGAGGACTTTGTTTAGTCTTGAAGTTCACACCTGTTTCGAAAATGTCTAACATGACTGTGACTTTAATCCGACTCTATCTGAAATGACAACACTGTAATATAGTGGTGGTTTATCTCAGTAGGGACCCTGTGACCAAGTGTGGACAAAAAAATAACGCACCACAATGTTACGCATCATAATTCCACTATTAGCGTCGAGCTTTATTAAGGGCTTCGGTGTCGTTTTATAAAGATGAAGCTGTGACCCGTATCGGTGGACAAACATTTCAGCAGGAATGTAGAAGTTTTGACCTGTTGTTAGCTCAGTCTGTGTAGCACCTCCGTGTTACATCTCCACCGTCTCAGCTGCCCCTGAAATGTTCCACTGGGACATTAAATTTCCCAGCGGTCTGAACGTCCGTCCTCACCACTAGTGCGTAGTGAGAACCTCGTCTCTCAGTGTGTGGTCGTGTCTGTGTCTGTGCGTCACCTTCAGACCACTGGGAATTTGAAAACCCAGTTCTAATGTCCAATTGCATGTCCTCATGGTGTGTTTCTGAGTGTCCTCACCAAAAAAAAAAAAACATGCATGAGTCATTTGTCTGGGTTTTTTTATTTATTTATTTATTTTTTTATAACGTCTGACATTTCCATTGAGAAACCATCGGGCGTATTTAGGAACAGCCCGTCCCGGTCACACCATTATGTCATCGGTGACGTCTGCATCACACATTAACCCAGGGTCATCTACTGTATGTACAGACACCAGAGCAGCTCTTCCTGTGAAAACCCTCAAAATGCCAGCCAGATCCTGAGACGTAAACATCACTCACTCAAGTCTTCCCACATCTAGAAAAAAAAAAATAATAATAAAAAAAAAAAACTAATTTAAGTACTTTAGCAGCACCAGTATTCGTGCTCATTATTCTGGCGCCTCCTAGTGGACCCACTAAAAAAAAAAACAACAACAACAAAAAAAAACATTTATATCTTTAGGATTGCAGGAAATGTAAATCATATTTACGCAGCCTGATGAATATTATATTATTAGGGTGTTATACCTTGTTAGGTCATATTATACAAGTTATTATGAGCAGTTACTAAGAAGACAAAACACTTTTTTTTTTGTCAGTTTCCATCACACTGGAATGATTTTTATGACATCACCATTTACGCAGAGACAAAATAATGATAATAATGATATGCCAATAAGATTTAGGCTAGTGTTAAGTTTAATGCTGTATTCCATTGTACTGTAAGCACTTAAAAAGTCGAGCAGGATCCTCCACCCTCTTGACTAAAGAGTTTGGAAGTGAAGGTGTGGCGTTCGAGACCGTCTAAATTTTCAGCACTTAATACTCTGATTGGACATTAAAAGTTCAGCGGGCGTTACTCAGGCCCTCGTCCAGTGCTTATCAGATTTGTTGATATTTCATATAATACACCCACTTTGACTTACAATGGAATGCAGCATGACTCCATGTTGTTATGGAGCGCTCAGACGTTCATAGTAGAGGAAATCACGGTTTCCCGCCTCATATCACGAGAGGTTTTGACGAGCGACTCGAGCAAATCAGGTAGATGAGCAGGCAGAGGCTGGTGAGGCCAGCCGAGACGGCTCTAACTGGCTGTTCCCCTATTCCTTCAGAGGAGACAGGAGGAGGAGTACTACACCCGCCTGGAGGCGGAGAGGCGCCGGCAGCATGAGGAGGCCGAGCGCAAGCTGCTGACGCCAGACGATCCTGGTCTGTACAGACCTCCTCTCCCACGGGACTACCAGCCCCCCCCTCCTGCCACTAACACCAACATCAACACCAACACCACCAACCCTCCTCCGACCCCGCCTCAGAGAAACACCTCGTACCTCAAAACCCAGGTCGTCTCCCCCGACACCTTATACACTGCCAAGTTTGTCTCGTACAATGACGAGGAGGAGGAGGAGGGGGACGAGGATGATGCAGGCTTAGCAGGTCAGGTTAAGCTCTCAGCTACGCGGAAGTCCTACGGCGACCTTGTTCCCGCCCAAAAGCCCGCGCCGCCGCCCGCTATGCGCAAGCCGCGCCCCGTCTCCGACGGCATCTTTCTGTCCAGCTCCTTCCAGCTGCCTGCAGACGCCAATGCCAACAGTACTGCGCCCAAACCAGGGCAAGCCCCTCCCCCTCCCACCAAACCTAAAGGTAGAGACGCCACGGAGAGAGGAGGGGCCACATGTGCGCCCGCACCTCCTCCGTTCTTATTAGTGCATTCTCGTTCATGTTTTTTTTCCCTCTTTCTCTTTCCCAGATGAGATGTAATTATCTCAATAAGTTCTTCCTCCTCTTTATGTCAATTCCGTAGACCTGCTTTATAGTCACCTCCCTCATTTTCGTCTTTCTCGTTTCCTCGTTCCACCTCCCTATCCCACCTTCGGCAGAAAATCAGATAAAAAAAAAAAAAAAAAAAAAATTTATCACCTACCCAAATTTCCTCTTGTCCTCCCAAATTCCTCTTCCTCCAATCATCCTGGCGGTGTAAAAGCGATCGATAAATTCCCAGTGATTCACCCTGTGTTCTAAATTCACTCCGGAGTACTGTTGGTTTTGCTGGCCGTCCCGCGTGCGTGCGTGTGTGTATGCGTGTGAGTGTGTATGCGCGTGTGTGTTGTTTACTTTGGGAAAGGCTCATGCCTCCGCAGACTCCTGCTCGACCGCTATCGGCTTAGCCGGCTTAGCGGAATGAGACACTGGCTTCTTGTCACTGGCTGTGTTTCGGATGCACCGGAGGAAGCCGCCCTCCACAGACTACTTCTGCACGCTTGGCAAAGGGGGAAATGATCTGTCTAATGAGGCACACACACACACTTGGCTGTTTAAAGATGCATTTGACTCTCAATTGGATAAACATGAAGTACAGTGGTACCTCGGCATACGAGCGATCTCGTCTTGTGAACTTTCATCTTAGGAACTGAAATTTTGCAAGAAATTTCCCTCGGCATACAAAGCATTTTTTGTCATACGAGCGACCGAGCCAGGTGCGCGCTCATCCGGTAGCCAATTGTTGTAACTTGATTGCGTCAAAAGCGAGTTTACACTTTTTTTGGGGGGGTTTTTTTGCATTTTGTGCAAAATTTAGTGAAGACATACGTAGCACCGCGGGTGCCAAGAATGTTAGCAAGAAGACGGTAGCAAGAAGAAAAGGGAGCCGCTTTCAGTTTGGTTTTTAAGGCAGCCGGTGCCGAGAGGAATCATAAATTAAGGTTAAGTGATGTTTTTTTTACAAAAATATGATTTTAGTGTTGGAAATCGGTAATATTGGTAATATTTTTGGGCAGCTGGAACAGATTATCTGAGTTTACATTATATCCTTTGGGAAATTGCGCTTCATGATACGAACTCGCCTCTGGAACGGATTAAATCATATGCCGAAGTACCGCTGTACACTGTAATGAATCCTAGATTAAGATTTAGTCCCTGAACTGCTGGGGAAAGTTAAGGGATATATATATATTTTTTTTTTATCCCTTCAGATTTGTGCAAAAAAAAAAAAAAAGTATTACAACACAGCAAAAGGTTTAAGCAGCCACCAAACACAAAAACGTTGCATCCCGGATTAACACATATGCCCAGTGTATTTGACCTTGCATGCAACTTGCAATCAGCTT
>JAOTRS010000034.1:10042323-10053624 GCA_028565755.1 Dinotopterus cunningtoni
GTGTGTGTGTGTGTGTGTACTGTACCTGTGAACTGAGGTGTGTACGGTGTGGCGAGTCTCTCGGTGTTGTAACCGCTTCCTCCCAGCACCTCGGCGATCTTGGCCTGCTGGAACAGAGCTTCTCCTGCCGACTTCTCCAGCGTCTCAGGGACCCTGACGCATCCACACACACACACACACACACACACACACACACACACACACGAACAATAATGTGAGAACGAGTGACTCACCGGCTCTGGCTCTGTAATGGATAAGTCACGATGATGCAACACACACACACACACACACACTCAAATACCCAAAGTTTTTAAATCATAAATTGAGTCTAAAATTTTCCTTAAATAGTGTATACTCTTCATATTGTTTTCTTTTTCACTTCAGATATTTTTCTCTCTCGTTCCCTGCTCTATGCTTCACATTTATTTATTTTTTCTTTCTCAATTCAATTCTTTCATTTTCTTTACATCATTTTTGTTCTGACTTTTATTTAGCCTTTGACAGACAGCAGGCAGACAGACAGGTAGACAAGAAGACAGGCAGGAGGACAGGAAGCCAGACAGGTAGTAAGACAGGCAGGCAAGCAGGGAGACAGACAGACGGACAGACAGGTAGGCAGGAAGACAGACGTGAAGACAGACAGGCAGACATACACACAGGAAGACAGACAGACACACAGGAAGTCAGATGGACAGGAAGACTGGCAGACAGAAAGATGAACAGGTAGACAGGCAGGAGGACAGGAATTCAGACAGACAAGCAGAGAGACAAACAGACAAGTAGTCAGGGGGGCAGGCAGACATGCGCACAGGAAGACAGACAGGCAGGGAGAGAGACCTGTCTACCTGTCTGACTTCCTGCCCGTTTGTCTTCCTGTGCGCAGGAGGAAAGGACGACAGAAACTCACTTTGGACGTTCGATGAAGACGTCTTCTGGCAAAAGAAACGGCGATTCCTTCTGTCTCATCTCAATGACCTGCAGCGCACACACACACACACATAACTAAGTTGCATGTGATTAAGGAAGCTGCACTGTGTTCACAAAGCACATAAGCCTGTGCAATATCTCTCATCCTGAGCACATGGTGGGTGTGTGTGTGTGTGTGTGTGTGTGTGTGTGTGTGTGTGTGTGTAGGAGGTGATGCTGGACCTCGTGAACGTGTTGGCAGAAGGCAGGCAGGGTGGTGAGCTGGCAGATCAGGTTGAGGTACGCAGCGGTGAGAGCGTGAACCGCACAACGGTTAAACACCGGCAACGACTCCTCACTGACTAAAGCCAAGTCCTGCGCGCACACACACACACACACACACACACACAGAGAATAAAGACAACAAAGTGTTACATCACTGCCATTAAACAAGCTTCTGTTATCAACTACACACAGCCGCCCCAACCTGCCCCCCCTCCCCCTTTATTAATTTATCTGTTTATCTGTTAATTCTTCCTTCATTCCCTTCATCTTTCCTCTTCTCTTTCACTCCTTCGTTCTTGCGTTAGTTTGTCCTTTACTACTTTCGTTCCTTCTTGCGTTCGTGCCATCCTCATGCCATTCGTTTCTTCATTCCTCCTTTCTCACGTGCTGAAAGCATCTGTTGTCTTTTCCACCTCATGCAACCTCACATGGTGGATGCATCTCCATTTCTTTCAGTCCTTTATTCCCCGTCCCTTCTTCTTTTCCTTCCTTTCATTCTTCTATTCCTGCTTGCCTTCATTTATTCATCCTTTGCTTTCTTCGATCGTTCCGTCCTTTCTTTTATCCTTTCATTGTTTGCTACGATTTCATTCATTCCGTCAGTCCTTCGTTCCCCCTTTTACTGCTTGGTTTTTTTGTTCCTTCTTTCTTTCAACCAATAATTTCTACTTTTCTATGTTTGTTTCTTCCTTTTTCTCCTTTCCTCTCCACACATTAAGAACTAAAAAAAAAATGTAGTCTTTTAGTCTTCCTTCCTTTTCCTCTTTGTTCTTTAAAAGCTAATGCCGCGCTTTCTCTGAGACTCTGAGATTCGCCAGCGTCGCTGTGACACAGATGAATTTCAGCTCGCAACATCTGCACGCTTTTCTCTTGCACATTAAAATCTTTTGAATTTGAAGAGGGACTGGTTGCTATGGATCCAGTAATGTCATAACTACTGTGAAACATTTTTTAACTCGCCTGCCTGATGCGTTACTTCCACAGAGTGCCTGCCATGAGTCTATATTATATTTGATTTGATTTCAGCCATAACATTAAAACCACTAACAAACAGAGCCCAGAACCTAGGTAATGTGCCACTGGGGCAGCTCTGGTTCTTTTGTGCCTGGGACAAAGGACTTGACAGAGGATCGTGCTGGGGTGCTGTGAGTTCAGGGTCAGTGCCTCCGTCGATCGGACTAGTCCCCATGGGGTGCGACCGGATTTGGATCTTGGGAGTTTGGAGGTTGAGGACGCAGCCTTGGGCCTCCCCGTGTGTAACAGGCTGTGGTGCACTGGGTGTTCTGGTGCCCTTACATTATCAGAAATTTTATTCTTATTTTTTTGGTAATTTGTGCTGATTTGGCTTTTCTGTGCGATCGGACCGGAGCCTTTGATCCCCGCGGGGATGGGTGAGCCCTGAGTGCCAATGATCCTGTCACGAGTTTGCTGATGTATGGTTGATCAATACTGTTCAGTTCACCCGACAGTGTTAATGTTATGGCTGATCGGAATATATTATCATCATTATTTTTTAGAAGTACAGTGAAACCTCGGATTACGAGTAACACGGTTTACGAGTGTTCCGCAAGACAAGCAAAATTTTGACTTGAAAAACGAGCAAGTCTTGGTTTACAAGTACCGAGTATCATGTATCACGCATGCGCTTCTTGTTTTGATGCCGAGCGTGTGTGTAAAACATATTTTATTTTGAGTTTGTGTGTGTGTGTGTGAAGCACCCCCTCTCTGCTTCACACACAAACACACACACTCTCTGCTCCTCACAGAAACTCTGCTCTGTCGCGATTCTTTTCAAAGGTAAAGTTCAGGTTCATTTGTTTGTTTGTTTTACTTTACAGCAGTGATTCGTTAGTATGCGCTCACACGAGTGTCATTAGCGATGTTTCTTGCTAATTTTTCCGACAAAACAGTCTTTCCGTTAATGTGTGTTTATGTGAAATTCAAATAAGAAAGGAGAAAGGTTTACTGTGTAAGAAAGTCTCATTAGAAGGTTAAAAATCTATTTTCTCCCTCAGCCTCTCTTGTGTGTGCGCGTAATTTGACACCGTGCCAGTTCACACACTCTCTCTCGGGACGGTGTCAAATTACGCGCGCGCACACATAAACCGCATTACTCGCAATTCGAGGTTTTACTGTATATTGTTTCTTTATTATTGTCAGAATTTGTATAGACGAAGCGTTGCGTCCTACTGTCCTGCCGTCTCACCTGCAGGGCCAGAGCGAGACGGATGAGATCGACCACCACCTCCTCGTTAGCGAGCTCGATGCTGATCAGAGCGAGGAGAGAGTAGAGCATCTCGAAGTGCGGCTGCACGCTGCTCTGCTCCTTACACGACAGGTAGATGTGTCTGTACAGCTGCTGGGCATGCTGCAACACACACACACACACACACACACACACACACGAGGGGAAAGGTATCATGACTGAAACGCAAAAAACATTAAGATAAAAACAACAAGGTGATGAGGTTAAGGTTGAGATTGAGGTCGTACTTTCTTCATGAAGAGGTTGTCCTGACGGGAACACTTCTCCATCTTGAGTTTAAGCACGGATATATCAGGGATGATGCTGCAGGAGGACAGAAGGTTTGTTTAGTTAATCACTGTCGTGTCAGTCTGGCGTGTTTAAGCTGCGTTCGTGCGTACGAACCTGACGCTGGAGAACTTGGGGAGGTTTTCGTGGCGATCGATGAGGCTGACGAGGATTTCCAGGACGAGCAGGCGGATGTGCGCGTCCTCCAGCAGCGCGAAGGACAGGAGCGGGTCGAGGAACGAGCTGGGAAGAGCCGTCAGCATGTTCGTGCTCTGGAAGCCGCACGTCACCTGCGTGACAAAGGGATGGTTAGCGGCGCACGTTCAAGTACCGCCATCTTTACTCACAAGTGTTTAGGGATCGTACCTGTCTCAGAGACTTCAGCAGCATGACCTGAATCATCCTGTCACCCTCAGACCTGGAAAAATAAAAAGAATAAATAATAAAAAAATTTAATAAAAAAAACACACAACCGGGTCAGTTTTAGGGCTCCTACGGTGTAATGAATCTGTCCACATGTATAAAGTCACCAATGATGTTTTATACACTTCAGATGGGCATTTCAGAGGCTGCAGTACCCACCCAGAGCCTGTAGGTGGCAGTGTAAGGTGCATTCCAGGAATGGGGATCTTGCCCATGATGAAGAGCATCACTTCAGAGCGCTGGTACGTAGGCAGTGTGCTGGCAAAGGAACCTGAGAGCACAAACAGACAGAACAAAACAGTATTAGATAAAATGCAGTAATACAGTAAATTCATGATGTAATAACGACATACACTCCGGTCTTGATAGAAAATGTCTGTCCTGTAAATCTGTCTTGATGGTGAGTTAATCCTAATTTTGGAAAATCCTCAACAAAACAGAGTTCAAAGTCACATACAGTGGAAAACAGCTCTGAGGCAAAATGGCGTCCGTGATTCACCCCCACGATTTAAAGGCTCAGAGACAACATGGTGAGATTAATTTCCTTAGGCACAGTTACGGTTTTTGGCAGCGTTGAGAACAGGGACAGATTTTGTCGAGTGGATCGGTATGCTTTACATTGTATATTCGTGTCAATGACGTATAAGACTCACTTTGTCACACTTAAGAACAAATCCGACTTACAAATGTGTTCTCGGAACGGAACTCGTTTATAAGTCGGGCACTACCTGTAATACAAAACTATGTGCATTTTTTTGTCTGTATAAAGCGAAATAAATCATAAACTACAGACTCAAGACATCTTAAAAGTAAATAAATAATGTATAAAATCTCTGAAAATATGATAAAATCTAGGGGAAAATGACAGATTGGAACATGATTAGCTCCACAGCAGCAGCTGAGGCACCCATCTGAATGGAAGCAGACTTCCTGAATCACTTTACAAGCACATGATTTTTTTGGTCAGGTCTGGTTTTATGTCATAACGGTTCACGTTCATAATCACGAGTATCTTTTATCTGACTCTATTTTGCGGACACGTCTGTCCTCTGAAAGGGCTCATTGTTACGTCTTTACTCTCTCCATCTGAATTAAAACACATTAATTTCACGCATTTTAAGCAAAAACATGCTTGGGGGGGAGGTCTTGCTCTGGACGGACTATGAGCAGTTGGTCGGCTGTATTTGTGCTAAAATGCTGCTATAAAACCCCCACGCTGTCGGTGCTGACGAAGATGGCTGTACTTCTAACTTGTATCTCCGATCCACAGAAATGCCTCCCTCTAGTGGACAAGCTTCACATCAGAGGTTTTGGTAAATGCGTTTCTAAATAACGGCACTGTGCTACAGATTTAACCGAATATCATCTCGGTTATGACTGGTCTAAAAATAAATACTCAGGTCAGCGAGCAGCCCACGCATCTGCAGAGGCAAAAACCACATGAATTCCGATCTGCCTGTTCTCATTCAAGTCACATGACCAAGTATCGGATATGTATCCAATCTAGGCAACGCTCTTCCACGTTAATTAACTCAGAACGTTCTTCTTTTACCCTTTCACAAAGTCGAAGCACTTACGTCACCATATCCTTTCAGTGTACATCAAAAAAAAAATATTGACGCATGATGAAAGGGCCGAGCTTACTTTCCAGATTCCAGAATGGATCAGCTCATCTGCTGTTTTATTTTATTTTTACTTTTTAAAAATAGGACAACTCCATGTTTTTTATTAAGGGATAAGGAATGCTCCGAGACCTACCGATGGTTTTTATGACGACTTCTTGGAGCTGCCTCTCCTCGTGCTCGTTGACGGTTTTGTTGCCCGCGCTGGTGGCATCGTAAAACCCGCTGAGCTCGTAGTCCACGCTGAGTTTCAGATGCCTGAGGAGAGTGTTGAACACCTCCAGCACAGTGGGGCCTGAAACACACACACACACACGATTCAGACAGGATTCACAGAGTTTTATGTTTCGTTATGAATCTTAAGGTAATTTTTACACTTAAACACACTAACGCTATTTTTTGGGAGTGATTTGCATATCGAAACATTATCAGGTTGTCCATTTTATAATGCAAAAACACCTTATATTTAAAAGTAAAAAAAGTTTTTTTTTATAACAACTCCGCTTCCTGTGGTTATACAGACACACGCCTGGTTTTCTTTGCATGTTTCTACTTCTCCTACCAAATCCTAAAGCCCATCTACAGGGTGGAACATATGATCACTGAGACTTCAGTGGGACGGATCCACTTTCATCTCCAATCCGCTGGAGGGAGAAATGTCTCCCTCTAGTGGACACGCTGTCAGTTTCACATCAGGCGTTTCAGTGAAGGCATTTCTAAATAAGGTCACCCTTGATAATGACGACCTTAATAATAAGCGAGGAGTTTGTGTGTTGTTCTTAAAACAGGGCAAAGTGTATAACTGTGCTATAGATTTAGTCAAATAATATCTTAAAGGGTTAAAGGGTTTATAGAAAAGTTTCCGCTTTTTTTTTTTTTTTTTTTTGCTACAAGGTCACAAACAGTCATGAGTGGGTAATCTGTGACATAGAGCAATATGTAATCCGTATTTGAGAGTTGATAAATGAGGGCCGTTCAAGTCAAACTGGGACTTTTTTTTCTTATTGTGCAGAATACCCGAAAACAATGACATGGGAGCTAAAAAAAAAAACTCCATTTTTTTTTTGTCTATATAATCCGGACATTTTCTTTAAAACGTTTGCACCATTCAGATGTTTTCCTAAGGCTAAGAGTCTCATCGCTGTACTGTGCTTAAAGTCTTCTGTGAATGTCAATCGCTTTTAAACTTCATTCACCAGAAATTTTATCACATGTCCCGGTTTGACCCGAACGCCCCTCGTATTTTCTTATTTCTTAAGCGCTACTGTGTGAAAATATTTATTCAGACATATTGAATATCATTTCCACTCAACATAACGCTCACCTACAGACCCGCTGGCTGCTATAGCGGCTGCTTCCAGGAGAACCTCCACGATCCCGGCGCGCACCGTAGCCGAGGTCTTACTGTTAGCGTCCAGGTGACCCAGGAGCTGCTGGATAACCAGGTGAGAGTGCTGAGACTGAAAATACGCCACACACACAGAGAGAGAGAGAGAACATACAGTTAGTAAGGTAATTATTAAGAGACCTTTTTTTGTCTTTGTTCGTCTGCAAACAAACTACAGTTCCTAAAGTCTTTGAAGAGAATTTGAGAGCAACAAAAACACAAAAGACCGAATCTGTAATGGTCCTTAAAACAAGAAAATTTAATGTTTAAAAGCATGAATTTACTCCAAAAAGAATAAGGGAAAAAAAAAAAAAGCATGATTTATTCACGACATTCGGTCGTCCATAGCAACCGGCTCAACTCCATCCTATTCATCAGCTTACAAATCATCCCGACGTCTTAGCGAGACTGACATTTTGAAACGGCAAACAGAACAATGACAGAAGTGCTGTACATGCTGACGGAAATATCAGGCTGACATGGTGTGTGTCACAAACACGCTCTTCATTTTGGTTCGACTGCAATGCTGTAATACTCTGTGAAATATTTTCAATCCAACGTGTCAGAGATCTTATCATGAATTAATACTATCCTAATACTGATTCAGTACTGAAAAAATAAATAAATAAAGCAGCGTCTGATGTCACTCTGCAATTTTTATCTAAACGTTTTGCTTCTTTCTGACACGAAAGAAAAAAAGAAGAAGAAAAAAAAAGCATGTAGATTCCAGAGCTTTCTTTAAAAGCAGCTGTATTCCCACAGGGCCGAGTGTAATAACTCGAGAGTGTGAAAAGCAGCGCCTCAGCAGTTTCATGAACTGGTTTCAACAAGAAAACTAGCTCATTCCTGCAAACTGTGACATAAGGGGAAAACTTTTTTCTCTTTCTTTTTTTAAAGAATAAACACACTTATCCTACCGCTGACGCCAACATCAGACATGACGACACGCGATTTATAAGATACATTCTCTCAAACATCGTATTCATCACATTTACTGCATTTAACAGTGACACGAAAACATAATTAAATTTTTTTATAACATCTGATTTAGAAAAATTAAATAATCCAAAAACTAGTCCATAATTTAATTTAATTAAAAAGACTTTATTTAAACTAATGCAATTGAAGGCACGCATAGGGAAAAAAAGGCATCAGTGCAAATACTAAATAACATAAATCAAATACTGTTGAAAATATGATAAATGGAATTAGCATTACTGTAGTGCGAAAAGTTTAAATATCTGTAAATAAATATAAACTTTATAAACTGTGAGAAAAGGTACGGCTTAATAACCAAAACAAAGTAGAGATAGAAGATAAAAGAAAAATAAATAAAAATCAAGTTTCAAAATATGAAATCTGTTAATTGTTTTTTTTTTTCCTGCAAACCTCTTTGATGTATTTTTGATCCAATCAGGAATCAGAATAGTGAAAACAAGATTAACGTGTACTTTTAGACGAGGATCATCTATGTAACCAGGAAGTTAAAGGACACCCATTATGCAAAATTTACTTTGTAGTCATTTTCAGATATTAAGCCTTTCTTCAGGTTCGTATTGGCCTAAACAAGCCAATTAAATTCCCCCCCTAATGCGGGCTGTGAAAAAGTATTTCCTCATTTTTTTTTTTTTGCACATTTGTCAGATTCAGACCAAACTAATTTATAACACTACACAAAAATAACCCGAGCACATACAGGAAGTAGTTTTAAAATTATGATTTTACCCATTATGGGAAAAAAGCTGGTTTTGGAGTGACCTAGTCAAAGTCCGGACTTAAATCCTTTTGAGATGCTGCGGCATGACCTTAAACAAGCTGTTCACACTAGAATACGCTCCTTAAAACAATTCTGTGAAGAAGAGTGATATTTAGATAATAATTGATACTGTCAAGCTTTTGTACGGATGGTTCCGTCTACACGCCACCAGGTACATCGGGCGGCAGATACACACCCGCCGTTTCTGTGGCAGTTATTTACAGGGTCGGGTTGCCAGCTCAACATCCGATTGTATCTGAGCACTCGGTGGGTACAACAGTGGCAACTCGTGGTGAGCCGGCAGCGTCGGGGCTCGAACGGGGAACCTACTGATCTGCAGTCCAACGCCTTAACCAACGAGCCACCCCTGCCCTGTCAGGGTTTCGTATTCCCTCATAAAAAAAATGTTTTAGGCTGAGCTGCGAGTCATGAATGCACCGCTGTCTTCAATTCTTCATCAGAAGTGAATCTTCGTCTTCGTAGTTCTGCTTTCAAGGCAGAAGCCCTTGGATAAAAGTCCTCTGTGTTTAATCTAAAGTTTAGTCTTTAATAAGCGTCTCACTGTAACGAGCACTGTAGATCACTGAACCTTTTTTCTGATGTCGTTCCTTCTGGCCCCTTAAGAATCCCAGAAAACTGTAAGATGAATTTTCCAGCTGATGGTCGACTTTTGAACTTTTCCTCAGTTGATTAAGTTTCTGTTCCTGACTCTGCCGTTTACTCTCAGGCTCGTAGTGATGAATCCGTGTCTCGTCACCAGTAATGATTCTCTTTAAGAAAATTTCACCTTCCTTAGAGTATCGCTCCACATTTTGTTACTTGTAGATATCCAAACACTTTGGTTTATGCTCTTTGGTTGATGTTTCAGCATAACTACACCTCAGACCACAAAAAATAAAAAATAAATCACTGCACGCTGCTTTTCGGTCAGATCTCAAGTGGGGCATCTATTTTTGCTCGCACCGCAGTTACAAACGAACTGACGTAAACACATTCACACCTGCACAGCAGTGACCGGGGAGACAGAAGCCTTGAACGGAAACTAAGAGACTTTATTAGGCCCTAGCTGAAAGAACACGAGTGTAACCAAGACCGCAACAAATACAGTAGCTGCAGTTTTCATGGAGTGATGCAATTCTTACCTCAGAACCTTCAGTGCATAAAAAAAAAACAAAAAAAACATTTGAACATTTTCCTGAAATGATCTCAAGACCTCACAGCCTCAAGACAGATTTTTCTTTTTTATCCTGCTAAAATAAAACCACCTTTTCACCTGAATAGAGTACATGACGATCTTGAAGCAGCGCACTGCGAAGGTTTTTCCTTCCCACAGAGAGTGATTATCCAGATGCCTGGAGGAGAGAGAGAGAGAGAAAATAATAACCAGTTTACAGATAAAACAATAGGACCCTGAAATTTAAATGATGCGGCGCGGGGAAACGGGGGTTGTTCCTTACATGAGGACGGGAGTGACCGCGTTCTTGATGTTGCCGTAAGCGGCTCGGCCGAGAAGCTCCCGGAAACAGCGCTCCGTCAGCTCGGCCGGGCTTTCCTTCTCCTTCTCGGTGGCCTGCAGAGGAGACGGGGAGCGACTACGCAGAGAGAAAAAGAAAGGAAGTTGGTAATAAAATGCGTGTTACGCCAGGAGGAGACGACGCTGCGAGCTCCGTGACTTCAGACTGATGCCAGGTTTGAAGCTCGGAGTTTAATTAGATCTGATGATTAGCTCAAGGCTTCCAGAGGGGGCTCGCAGCGTGCTCTCATTACTGTGTGTGTGTGTGTGCGTGTGTGCGTGTGTGCGTGTACGAGAGCATGAACGGTCTCGCCAATTTTCCATCATTTATTCAGCAGTCTATTCTCGTCCCTGCACGCTTCCTGAATTCATAACCGCGTCCTGCTGGTGCCACCTGGTACGGCTGCGGAGAACCTGCTACAGAGTCCTGACGAAAGGGCCGGCGCACGGAACGAGACGCGACGCTGACGACAGTGTGGTTCTGTAGAATGTAGAACCAAATCCAAAGGGTTTAGAGTACGGAGCATGTGAGGTGAGGCGGTCTTGAGAATGAACTCGGTTATAGTGAGAAACTGATCCGACTCTAAATCGCCAAAAGTGAAAGTGCAAAAGTGAAAGTGCAGGACGTCAATCAAATGTGCAGAGAATCTCTTATTATTATTATTTAAATCTCAGTTCAGAAATGTTTAGGAAGCCTTTAACAGATCAAAAATAAATGTTCTTTTCACATTCCAGTGACTGATCTGTTACTCTGTTACTGTCCATTTTATTAGGAACACCAATCAGCCAATCGTGTGGTAGATACAGGACAAGAGCTTCAGGTAATGTTCGCATCAGTTAGGAACAACTCTGAAATTGGGGACGGACAGACAGATA
>JAOTRS010000034.1:10068509-10081451 GCA_028565755.1 Dinotopterus cunningtoni
CTTTAAAAAGTAGAAGTACACAAAAAATCTACTAAATTACAGTAATGCGAGTAAATGTAATTCATTACTTTCCACCTCTGATTACCCTTATGAGTACCATGGGTTGACTAGCATCTATCTAGCTAACTGGATTAGATATTTTTTATACAATATTTATTGTATATATATTTATATATATACACCCCCCAGGTGTTGTACAGTGCTTAATGACACTAACTGTGTGTCGCGGCACGGGTGAGAGTAGGTCTGTACGGTCTGCAGTACTGAGGAGAGAGCAGCCGCCTGACAAAATCCACATTCACAACCAGTCACAGAAGCACTTTCAGCAAGAACACACATCTTAGAACATTGTGTCACCTTAAACAACACTTCGTCCACTTTAAAACTGATGTCAAGTCATTCCGAATTGTCTCTAAACCGTATTTATTTATTTATTTATTTATGCCTAAAGTTAACTAGTTCCTAACACAAGGCTGAATCCCAAATCATCCTCTAACCCCTGATCAAGGGCACTACTTGGCGTGTGGAAAAAGACCATCTTGCATAGTACACTAGCTTTCCATTTAATATTAACATTTCCATTTTGGGATTCAAACCTGAAACCCAGAGAACTTGTGAGATTTACAGGACCGTCCACCACCTCCATGGTTTATTCTGCTCACCTTTTGTCTACATAGTACTAGTAAGAATTTAAAACTACTGTACTTTCACCCCTGTTAATTACACTAATTGATGGTCGCCAGCTCTGCCAGTCACGAATCTCTTGTATTTATGGCATGCTGCTGAGCTAGTGAATGATAAATAAATATTTCCATGTAGCTCATGTTGTTTAAATCTATAATCCATCTATGAAATGTCTTACGTGTATTTGCATTTGGTCACAATTGCCTGAAATGATTTTATTGTATTGTGCATCCTGGAAATGCCTCTTTTTTGCATCTTGTGATTGTCCTGTGTCGCCAGCATCCTCTTTGCTGACATCAAGGGATTCACGCTGTTGTCCATGACCATGTCTGCACACGAGTTGGTACGCACCCTGAATGAGCTCTTTTGTCGTTTTGATCGTCTGGCTGAGGTGAGAGAACTCAGTTAAATAAAGATCGTTGCGTTTTATTATGTCTCAGCTTGTATGAGTGAATAATTTGTCTGTGTCTATATTCATAGGAACACCACTGCATGAGAATAAAGATCCTGGGCGACTGTTACTACTGTGTATCCGGAGTCCCAGAGCCGCAGAGAGCTCATGCTCGGTGCTGCGTAGAAATGGGTCTGGCTATGATCATTACCATACGGTACACGATTAGACCTCTTAACCCCACTGATTGAACTGTGTTTTTTTGGCTTTAGACAAACTCGTTACTTACATTTAACATGTATATGCTTGCTTTGCATTTAGAAATGTTCGAAAGCAGTTGAACCACGACATGGACATGCGGATCGGGATCCATTCCGGCTCGGTTCTGTGTGGGGTTCTGGGCCTGCAGAAGTTGCAGTTCGATGTGTGGTCCTGGGACGTTGGAGTAGCTAACATGCTCGAAACAGGCGGTATCCCCGGGTGAGCAAAGAATAAAGAAAACAGATTACCATGACCAAGTGCATACTGAAGATGAACAAATAAAACACTGATACAAAATTGAGCTAGCTAGATTTTCTGATTTGGGATTTCTGTCGTCTGTGGTTAGCCGTATCCACATCTCTCGCGCCACGCTGGACTGCCTGGAGGGGAGCTACGAAATCGAGGACGGCCGCGGTTACGAGCGCAACGAGTTTTTGCGCAAGCACAACATCGACACTTTCCTCATCTGCCCCAAGGAAGAAGAAAACACTGTAGAGGCGGAACCTTCCAAAATACGCATGACCATTCGTACCTCCAACACAGACAATTTATACGGCAGCGTCAGTAACATGAGCTGTGTAAGCATCTCTTGATTACATCAGTGATGACGATCCGTGTTGAAGTGTTGAAGGTTCTAATGAACAACTATGACCTTCCCAGATCTTGGCGTCAATCACAATGGTGCAGTTGCCCAATTCGAGGAACAGGTACTCCAGCAGCAAAGAGATTAATGAACGGATAGAGCATGCCATTGACCTGCGCAGCACTGAGCGCATGCAACAGGAACACATCACTAGTTCCTCGCTGGTCTTCAAGGACGCACATATTGAGAAGAAGGTATAGACAAAGTGACCGAGGTCTCTGGTTGGTTCTTATTCTCATTTTTAAGACTTCCCAGTAAGAGTTACTGTATTTCTTGTGTTCTAGTTCTCCCAGATGAGGGATGAAACATTTAAGACCAACCTGGTCTGCTCCTTTATCATGCTCCTCTTCATCATGGCAGTCCAGGCCCTTATCCCTGCACCCAGGTAAACAGCAATCATTAGCCAGCTTTTATGCACTGATGGAGCGATGATATACACTTCAGTACAATTCTTTTCTTCATATATTACAGACTGTTAGAAAGTTAGGGTCAGATTTGGCAACCCCTAGATCGGATAGGGTTAAGGACCTTGCTCAAGAACCCAACAGTTCAACCAGTGATCGTGCCATATTGGGTTAATTAGATCAGAGCACAGCCTTTGTCAGTGATCATGGTTTAGTTTTTTGAACATCCTAATGTGCTGTGTCAGAGCCAAAGGATTAGAGATTAAATGGTTTACCATGCTTTTTCTTATCCGCCACAACCGTTACCTGGGTGATCCCACAAGCCCACACGTTTTTCTTCTTCTTCTTCTTCTTCTTTTGTTTAAACGCATGCTGAGATTGCCGCAAGAAGACCTACAAACACCAACACCAAGAACTACAACTCCCAGCACGTACAGTACATTCCTAATTCATCTGTCTAGCAAAACCTGGACTTAATGACACACACACAGTACAGTATATACAGTACATTCAAATTCATATTCAAATTTGTCATAAACAGTAAGATATGCAGTGAAATGATTATTTGGCTATCAGTGACCTAGAATGGAAAGATTACACAACAATGAGACACTCGAGTGGTACAATGAGGGATATAGACTTGTTAAAGATGGTTTTTAAATTTGGTTTGTGTGATTATTATTTTCGTTTGCACATGCTTACATTATCTTGTATTGGTGGTGTAGTGGTTAGCACTGTCACCTTGAGTCTCCAGGGTCCTGGTTCGATTCCCGGCAGACTCGATTCCCGTCTCTGTGTGCATGGAGTTTTCATGTTCTCCCCGTGCTTGGTGGGTTTCCTCTGGGTACTCCTGTTTCCTCCCACAGTCCAAAGACATGTAGATTGGTTGATTGACATTCCCAAATTGCCCGTAGTGTGAGAATGAGTGTGTGTGTGCCCTGCGATGGATTGGCACCCTTATTGCCCTTTAAATGTTTCCGCTAACCTCAATAGTGTGTCTTCTAGTCATTCATTCATTACTGTATACACAACAATGCATAAGCTTCACTTTACTGGCTCATTGGTCTCATGTTAGAATCCAGTACCAAATTTTACAGTTTGCAAACAATAGATTTTTGTTTGTTTTTTCCCCACTGTAGACCATATCTCGTTGTGGTCCAGTTCTGTGTGGTACTGCTGGGATATCTGCTCTTGTTGGTGCTGGCTCTGGCTGAGGAGTTTAAACATTTCCCTTCTGCACTTCAACGATTCTGCTGCTGGATTCACGAGAACAACTTGATGCGCTCTCTGCTCACCGTCACTGCCATAGCCTTGAACTTCGGCATGGCTTCTGCTGACATGGTGAGTCCCGTAACCACCAGTCAGAACTTACAGTAGTAAAAAAAACTTACCAATCAAATTGACAAACACCTGACATCCTGATTATACATTACACATTCCTAACATAACATCCATGTGGCTCCTGAGTGCTTCCTCTGCCTATGGTTTGCCTTATCATGAAATCCCAGTGATGCCTCAGCTGAATGTTTCAGGGAGTTAAAGACAATCTAATTAGCCGTGCCCAGTGTCTTCCCAGGTAAGCAGAACAGTCCAGTTCCCTTTCCCTCTGATGACTTGTGTAATGCTATCAGGAATTGAGTCAAGAGATTAGCAGGACTTTCAATCCAAGCATTTTTTTTTCTAGAACACCATTTAGCAGACACTCTTATCCAGAGCGACTTACATTTTATCTCATTATACATCTGAGCAGTTGAGGGTTAAGGTCCTTGATCAACAGTGGCAAATTTATAGTTTAAACCTAGGACCTTCCAATGAGTAATTTAACGACTCAGAATGATGTGTAATTCTGGGAAATAATTTAATTTAGTAGATAATATCTACTAAAGAAAAGAATTGTACTGAAGGTAAACATCTACAAGGGAATGAATACAGTAGAAGGTGTTATTTGGCTTTATTGATTAGATCCATCAGATTAATCTTATGTGGGTCGTCTTCAGATCTCACTACCTGAGAAGGGAAGGCATCTCGGTTGTGTTAATGGTAATGTTTGTGATAGAAGAAGCGGTCCTAAAATGGACCCCTGTTAAACCCTGACACATAGCAGTATGTATACTGTATGGGTCGGGGTTCATCAGGGGTCCATTTTAGGACCTCTTTTTCTTTATATTATCTACCAAGTCAAATTTCCAAGCATTACATATAATTTTGTCAAAATGTAGCTTTACAATTTTTACTTAAACAGGATTGTAGTACATGTAAACAACAACCAAAATAGAAGTTCACATTTTAAATCATAAAGTTACAGCTTAATCTTTGACTTTGACACTGGAGACCCCTTCCTAAATGCTAAATAAAGAGCTCCTGAATAAACATTTTACGCTGCTCAGGTCTTATACAAGGAGCTGTTTATGTTGTAACTACAGAAATGATGAGTAATACAGTAAATTACACTTTGATTGTGTAAAGCTGCTTTGCGACAATCTCAACTGTTTACTTGCACTTTACAAATAAAATTGAATTAAATTGAATAGTACAGG
The DNA here is from genome assembly GCA_028565755.1 of Dinotopterus cunningtoni. Lineage (NCBI taxonomy): Eukaryota > Metazoa > Chordata > Actinopteri > Siluriformes > Clariidae > Dinotopterus > Dinotopterus cunningtoni. The sequence goes on from JAOTRS010000034.1 coordinate 10,073,430, forward strand.
CTAAACCTCAATGCAGGACTTTTTCGTTGTGGTTTCAACACTTAGAAATGCATGATATGAGATACACACACTGCGAGAAACTGTTGTGTCCATCCCGATCTCCGATCTCATCCAGCATTAGGGTTCCTGCTGAGCTACAAATTTGAAATCAAAATAGAGAAGCTTGCAGTAGTGTGTTATGTATGATTTATTTCAGTATTAGTTCTGGTTGTTTAGGTGTGGTGTAACTTCATGCACGAGGATTTGGAAAGCACTAACGAGACCAGCCAAAGACCTCTGTCTGTCTGTACTTATCCTGAGGTGAGGCTTTTATTCTTTAATACAAACAATATAACAATGTTTATGTATTCTAATGTTTTTAATGTCTTCCTCTTCCTGTGTATAGTTTTTCGTCCTAAGTGGCGTCGTCTCCATGGTAACCTGTGCAGTCTTTATAAGACTCAGCTCCCTTTTGAAGCTCACCGTCCTGTTACTAGTGGCGACCGTATTTACATACTTTGTAGAAGTGGCATTTCATACCCTTTATGTCAGTGAACAGGATCAGGAGCAGCTCTCCAGGTAAACGTCTACAAGGGAATGAATACAGCAGAAGGTGTTATGCTTTATTGATTAGATCCATCAGATTAATCTTATGTGTGTCGTCTTCAGATCTCACTACCTGAGAAGGAAAGGCATCTCGGTTCTGTTAATGGTAATGTTTGTGATAGCTGTGTTCTACAATGGGCGACAGGTACGCTCCTGTACACCACTCATATATTTAGAAGAAATATTTACTTGAAAATTTAAATACAAAGACTAATAAATAATATTTCAATAATGTAATATAAATTGTATAAAATTATAGTGTATAAATAATAAAATATAGGGTGGCACAGTGGCTTAGTAGTTAGCACTTGCACCTTCTGGGTCGGGGTTCGAGTCCCGCCTCGGGGGCGGTATGCACGGTGTTTGCATGTTTGCTAATTGGCATTTCCACATTCCCTATAGTGTGTGAATGAGTGTGTGTGCTTGTGTGCCCTGCGATAGACTGGCACTTCATCCAGGGTGTACCCCACCTTGAATGGTACAGAGACAATGAGAATGCAAGTGCAACACATCTCACTTTCTCTAATTTCTGGCCCAGAAATAAAATGCAGCCACTTAACTCCACACTTTTTCATTAAATGTCAACCTATGAGGCTTTACTTTTTGTCCTTTTGAGAACATTAAAGATTTAAAGGAACAATGTGTCATTTTTAAGAGTGCCATGCCACTCTAGTGTCGCCTTGCACCGCCAGGGTCCTGGTTCAATTCCGAGCCAGGCTCGATTCCTATCTCTGTGTGCATGGAGTTTGCATGTTTTCCCCGTGTTTGGTGGGTTTCCTCCGAGTACTCCGGTTTCCTCCCACAGTCCAAAGACATGCAGATTAGGCTACTTGGTGTTCCCAAATTGCCCGTAGTGTGTGAGTGAGTGTATGTGTGTGCCCTGCGATGGATTGGCACCCTGTCCAGGGTGTACCCCATCTTGTGCCCTAAGTCTCCTGGGATAGGCTCCAGGCCCCCTGTGACCCTGAATACAGGATAAAGCGGTATAGACAGTGAGTGAGTGTTTTTGACCTTATTCTATTTAGGAAATACACCCGTTTTCCCATAAAAGGCAACACAGAAGACATATCCTGATTTAAGTATTATAACTACTTTTAAATACAGCATTATAACAGCACTCAGGTCGCTATATGTGTTGTGAGAATCTTTACCTCAACTAATTTTAGTTTAATTGTTATTCATGCTGCAAATGACACAGCCCCTTAAATCCACGTAGCATATTATTATTTGGTCTTTACATTGTCCCGTGTCAGTGGGAGGCCACAGCTAGACTGGACTTCCTGTGGCGTCTGCAGGCCCAACAGGAAGTGGAGGACATGCGAGAGCTGAGAGAGCATAACGAGTGTCTGCTGCATAACATTCTGCCCGCACACGTCGCTCGGCATTTTCTGGACAGGAATAAAAATGATGAGGTAACTCATAAAGTCATCATCAAATCATCAAGGCACTGGGGTGGGGCGGGGTGGACTTTGGTGTCAAAATGCATAAAGGGTGGCGTCTATATTAATTGCTGTTTCTGGTGTTTACAGCTAATTCATAGGAAATTGTACAGTATATCAGATAATTTACATAAAGTGCTGTGAAAAAGTATTTTCCTGATTTATTATAATTTTTTTTACATATCTGTCACACTTAAATGATTCAGATCATCAAACAAATCTACTTTAATCGTTACTTTTTCACACAGGGCCACACAGGTTCGGACAGCTTTTTTCCCTTAATTAATGAAATCATTATTTAAAAACTTATTTAGTTTTGTATTTACACAGGTTATCTTTGTGTATGATTGAAATTTGTTTCATGTCAGTCATTTAAGTCTGACAAATATGTAACAAAAAAAATCTATACTTTTCACAGTACTGTAAATTTTTTTAAAAATCAGTTTACGTGAATTATGGCGTGAATTATGACGTGAACAGGCAATCTGTGGTAAAAAAAAAAGCAGGCAAATACTTTTTCACAGCACTGTACGTCTTTTAATCGGTTTATGTCAGGAAGGGGCCAATACTTTTTCACAACACCATGTTTTTTTTATCGGTTTGTGAAGAACCTGTGGTAAAAAATTAGGAGGGGGCCAATACTTTTTCACAGCACTGTTGATCAGTTTACATGAATTACCTGTGGTAAAAATAAGGAAGGGGCCAATACTTTTTCACAGCACTGTACGTTTTTTGATTAGTTCACGTGAAGTATCTGTGGTACAAATCAGGAAGGGGCCAATACTTTTTTACATAAGTGTATGCTTTTTGTTCAGTTTACATGAAGAATCTGTGGTGAAAAACAGGAAGGGGCCAATACTTTTTCACAGCACTGTACGTTCTTTTAATGGGTTTACGTAAAGGACCTGTGGTAAAAATCAGTGTATGTACAGAACTGTTGATTTGGTGAGGTTTTTATAGGAAGTGATAGTAGGTAGTCACTAGAGAGCATCTCTCATCTTCTCTTTTGATTCTTCCGGTTTTGTTCAGGAGTTGTACGCGCAGTCGTACGACGAGGTCGGCGTGATGTTTGCTACCATTGCCGGCTTTAACGAGTACTACGAGCAGAAAGAGATTAGACACGAGGGGGTGGAGTGTCTCAGACTCCTCAACGAGATCATTGCAGACTTTGATGAGGTAACTGATCTTCATCTTGTCTCGTACATTAATATTTTATTATTTAAGGTTTTGAAGACTAAACGCATCCTCTTTCTTCCTCTGACTTGCGGGACAGTTGTTAGACGAGACATACTTTTTGGATATCGAGAAAATCAAAACTATCGGAAGTTGCTACATGGCGGCATCTGGTTTATCACCTGATAAACAGGTTGGTCATGATATTAAATTGTTTCTGGAGTAGGAGGAGATGATTAATAAACTTGATTTATTTTATATGCAGTAATGCATTAGAAGAATCTGTAGTAAAATTGACTAACCTACTATACGTATCGGCTAAAATATGGTATTGATGCTAAAAAGTGTCTCACCTACTGTAGGTCACAAAGCAAATTTTCAGATAGGATCATATAACCCCATTTTTCATGATACTTAATGCTTCTTATCTCATCTAAACATAAACATTTATATTTGTATCAGATAAAAAGAAACATGTTTGCTAAATACAATTTCATGCCCTTTTATGTGGTGTCCTTTTTTGTATTTAAATCTTTCAATGATATTACTTGTCATACAAATGAAACTTGGCCGATTTAGGTTTCACATAAAAAGGAGCTAAAAAATTTTATTATTCTAAAATTGTTAAGATATTGCAACATGAATTTGACATGGTTACGGACACTACAGATTAATTTGCTTGAATAAAAATCTTAATTTTGTACAGAATGCTTCATTTTAAGCAACAATTTTTACAGGTCATATGCTTCTAGAAGCTTACACCAATTTTAGTGTTAAAAAGAAATATGAATAATTTGCATTTTAAATGTATACTGTTTGAAGCGAGACATCATCTCTCCTGAAGTTAGCAACTTGAAATTTTTAGGGAAGCGAGATGTCACTTCCATGTTACATAAACTTCAGAAGTAGCTATTTTGACACATATTTTCTGTATTATATGTATAAAATAAAATAAAAAAATCAGCACCAATACTCCGTTTTGGAAGCTATGCAAATTCTAAGCAGGCATTATGCCACTGATTCTGATTTACTGTACCCTGCACTCTTAACATTTAGCACATTTTCTGAGGTGAGATGTTTAACAGTTAGTGAGAAATTGTAACAACTAAGTTGATATGAATAAGTGGACGAAACTTGAACTTTAAGGAGACTTTTTTTTTTTAACTCTCTGGCACTTCAGACTCATGGTGGCAGCGACTGGCATCACCTGAGCGAACTGGTGCTTTTTGCGTTGGCTATGGAAGAGACCTTGAGCGCGATCAACAAACACACCTCCAACAACTTCCAGCTCCGTGTTGGTAAAGTCACAAATCTTACTTGTAGCTTCGGATAGTAATGTAGCGTAAGCAGGGAAGAAATGACAAACAATTCTTCATGTCAAGAATTGTTTGTCACAAGTACAAGTGGCGTTCAAGTCAAACCAGGAGGCATGATAGAGATAGACGTTTACAGAAGACTTCAAGCATAGAACGATGATTAGACTCGGTTCAGATGTTTTAAAAAATTAATGACAATCCTGGATGAGGTGGTTCGGAGCCCTTTGCAGTCGTTCCTGTGAATATGCAGCACCTGATTGTTGAAAAATTGATAGATAACTTGTCGCCAACTTGAGGACCGTGGCATCTGTACACACAATCATTCACCAACACCACTTGCACATTACAGGAATGCTGGGAGTTTTTGCCACATCTCCCGTACAGTCTTGACCTTGCTGCAAGCCATTTTCATATTTGGGTCATTAAAGGAGTTCCTGGGAGGCCAGGGCTTCAGGCCTGAAGCCGGCACTTTGATCATGGCTCCGGTGGACTGAGAAAACTTTCTACCCAAGCACTAGTGAAACTCTGGGATAAGTGCATTAGTAACATTAGGAAGTAACAGTTTTCTGTTATTCTGCACAATCAAAAGTCCCAGTTTGACTTGAACACCTCCTGGTACATTAAAGCACAATGAAATGATTTCTTCAAATATTGTAGCTGGGATCAGGGAAGAAACAGCACCCTGGCCCAAAAATGGCATTTTGGCAGAATTAGGGGCATGAACCCTCAGTGACCTCTACACTTATCTGTCATCCCCCAGGAATCGCACACGGGCCGGTCGTCGCCGGGGTGATCGGCGCTGCTAAACCGCAGTACGATATCTGGGGGATGACGGTAAACCTGGCGAGCCGCATGGACAGCACGGGCATCAGCGGGAGGATCCAGGTCCCCGAGCCCACCAAGAGGATTCTGTCAGACTGGGGATTTGTGCTGGAGCTGCGTGGAGAGATCTTCATCAAGGGCGTGAGTGAGCGCCAGGGACGCTTACAAACCTACTTTATCAACAACGGCAGGGCGTACCGTACTGTCAACATAGCCACGAAAGAAAAAAGGACATCTGCACGCAGCACAGGGAGGAACACGCTGGCTTCGGTGGTGTTTAATCTCCTTCGAGCCATCCAAAAGGAGAAGCAAAGCAGCACCGCTGGACGATTCTCCCTGTCCACCAACAGCATGCAGTGTTAATGTTAATAGAAATATTAAACCTGACATGACTTATGAAATGAGTGGTACTGTACCTATTGCCTTTACTTTTCTGATACATTTCATGTTCTGTCCTAAACAACACAATTCCCTGTTCAGTTTAATCACAAAATTTTTTTTTTGTTTACATGCCACATCAGAGATTACTAGATGTAATGTCACAAAAACATTTTTTTATAATGAATTTATTGATAGAAATATATTATCTCAACACATACTGTTTTTTATAGTACCATAAGGACCATTTTGATAATAGAACGAGGCAGTTATGTATTTTGTTTCATTTTATTTCATTACTGTGTTTAACACGCCCTAATCAATGACTTCATCAGATTTTGTGTTAAGCGGTTAAGCACTGACACTTTGCACCACCAGGGTCTGGGTTCGGTTCCTGCTTCAGGTCTGTGTGTGTGTGCAGTTTGCATGTTCTCATGCATGGTGTGCTTCATCCGGGTTCTCCGGTTTCCTCCCACAGTCCAAAGACATGCAGATTAGGCTAATTGGCATTCCCAAATTGCCCCTAGTGTGTGTCTGAGTGTGTGTGTGTGTGTGCACCCTATGATGGATTGGCATGACGTTCTGGGTGCACCTTGCCTCATCCTTAAAGTCTTTTGGGATAGGCTCCAGGCCCCCCGTGACCCTAAACACAAGATAAAGAGGTATAGATGATGACTGAGTGAGTACTTGGTGACCCAAGCAAAATGGAATGAATTCAAAAGCAGGGCGTGGCTCATTAGGGATGAGCAGAGTTTGACGAATTTAGGTGCAGAACTTTTATTATTATGCAGCAGAACTTTCCTGCCTCAGGAGCAAACTTGCAGAATGCAGTAAGAGAACTTGGCCAAGCCAATCCTTTAATCCTTCGCTAGGTCATGATCAAAACTTGCTAACTGCTAACCCAAGAGCAGAACTCTAAAGTAGAACTAGCTTAGTCAAGAGGGCAGAACCTGGTTAAATCTTGGATAACTCAAGATTGGAATTTGGATGATACAGAATCAAAAATTATCAGGAAAGGAATTCAGTAATAATAACGAATTTCCCCAAACTTTTAAAAGCAGAAACTGGTGGATTCCTGTGCAAAACTTGGCTAACACAGGGACAGGACATGGTTCATTTAGGAATAGAGCTTGGCTAAAGCTTGGTTGATTCAGGAGCAGAACTTGTGTAATTCAGGAATAATTCTTGGCTGAGTCAGAAGTAGAACTTTGCTAACCCAGGAGCAGAACTCCGAATTAGAACTAGCTTCGTTAGCAGCAGGACCATCAGAATTTGGATCATTAATTAAAGCAGTTTGCTAACAATAAATAAGTCTTTTAAGAGCAGAGCCTGGTTGATCCATGTGCAAAACTTGGCTAACACAGGAAGATTTAAATGTAGAGCTTGGCTATTTAATTCAGGAGCCAATCTTGTTTGGTTCAGTAGCAAAACTTGCTCTGATTATAAAGAATGTTTTATCTCATTGATATCCTGATATTCTTGCTAAAAATTATTAAAAAATTTTTTTTTGCATGTGTGTGTATGCGCATGGAGCTCGCATGGAAACGTGCAGGATTTATTAATGATGTTAATTAAAGGCTAATTAAAACAAAAACAATAATTTTATAAAGTGCGAGCATGATAAGAAAACTAGACATAACTTTAATAAAGCCTCAGTCAGTGATGCAGTTGATGTAGACGATGAGCTCAGTCATCATGCGCTAAACGGGTTACATGACAAAAGCGCGAGGTCAGGATGTGTGTATGGTAGCTACACGTCCATTGTCATGGCGTTCCCGTCGTACGGCGCCGCCTCTGCAGCACAGGAAAATACCTTTAAAGGCCTCCCTGAACGACCTCATCCTATAGGCGTAGAGGAAAGGGTTGACCGCCGAGTTGGCGTGAGACAAAATGATGGCGGTGAGAAGGAGAGGCGGGGGCACGGGGGATGAGGGCCACAGCAGCAGGAAGCAGTTGATGATATGAAGAGGGATCCAGCAGACGGTGAAGAGGAAGAGCACGAGGAAGAGCGACGTGGCCGTTTTTATCTCCTTCTTGATGTTGGCGGCTCTCTCGACGCTGGCCTGGCCTCCTCGGTCCGCCGCGATCCTTTGCATATGCCACTTGACCGTGAGGAAGATCTGCGCGTAGATCAGGAACATGATGACGAGCGGCGTCAGCACACAGGCGAAGAAGTTGAAGTACACCATATAGTTCATGTCCACCACCTTGACGAAGACGCAAAAGTCGTGTGTCTTGTGCCAGCCCATGAGCGGAACCAGGCCGATGAGGAAGGCCAGAACCCACGTGAGCAGGATGACAAGCAGCGC
>JAOTRS010000034.1:10131750-10141963 GCA_028565755.1 Dinotopterus cunningtoni
CACAATGAATATTCTGGAAAGTATTTTTACATATAATATTTCATCTGCGTCTAAAGTTGTTCTTAATAATTGTGATTTCTATCCAGGTTGACCCTTCTGTATACAAATGCATGTTTTATGAATGTATTACCCTTTTTCGATTCTAGGGCCGGTTCCTGCTCTTGTATCCACATCTGCGATAAAAAATTAATTGAAAAATGAAGTCAACTCATGTGTTTGATTAACATGTTTAAGCTTGATCTACCTCACCTGACGTTTTTCCACATTACAGAGAAAGTTAAAAAATGTTGATTTTAATTTTCATAAACTTCCATTTGGATTTCACCTTGGTCTTATTTAAGTGTGAAATCATATGTATCATGTATGATGGAGAAAAAAAAGCTTTAAAAATGAAGTCTCAATCAAATCAAATGAATAAAATCATCTGAGAGCTTTTGGGTCCAAAAAGAGTAACTGATAAAGAGCTTGTTCCAGGTATGGATCCCTGCGCCGCGGGAAACAACTGCGAGCACATTTGTGTCAGCAGTGGCTCCTCCTTTTTCTGCAAGTGTCACAAGAACTATGTTTTGAACGCGGACCAGAGAACATGCTCCCGCAAACGTAAGAGTCTGCACATGATGCTAATTGCTTTGATGCATGAAGGTCAAAGTTCTGCCTGGACCACATGACAATATTTATTACTTCAAAGTGTACTGTAACTAACCTACTTATTTATACATTAATTAAAAAAAAAACTCTTTCTCTACAGCCGTACTACCAAATCTACCTTCGTCATGACTCGTAGTCGTACAAAACGACACGATGCATATTATCTTGTGTTATGTGTATAACAGAACAAATCCAACAGAGCAAACAGCTGGTTTGAATCAGCCCTGATCCATCCCACGCTGTGGAATTTCGATGGATGGTCATCCTGCATAGAGTCTGTAACATCGTCATGATGTTAACAACCACATGCAGGCCACAACGTCGCCGGGTTTGCACTAATGTTACTGTTCTTTTCAGCTCTGCATAACGTCTTTGTTTCTCTGACTAGCGAGACAGATGACAAACACATGTCCTGCGTTCTGGTGGTTCTGTTGTATTTGGGTTCCATGAAAAAACTTTAAAAAGAACAGCAAATCATCTCTTGGTTCTAGCACAATAATTATTGAATATACACTTTATGGTTTTCAAAACATTCGGTCTGTGACATTTAAGGTTTCTGCAAAGGTTTCTGTTTTACCTGTTATTTTTTTTCCCATTACTTCTGGATAAAAATGTGTTTAGGAACTCTGGATTCAAATTAGATGGAAATCTTGACCATCATTACGTCCCATTGTGCAGTCTAACCCAGGCATGTTTATTTTTTCAGTACTAACTTCTGTTTCCCTGGTAATTCTCTTATGGTCCATTCCAGGTGTACCACCATGCAAAATGGGACACAGCTGTCAACACATCTGTGTTGGAAACGGCACATCCTATTACTGCAAGTGTCATCCTGGCTATGTCTTAAACGAAGACAAGAGAACATGCTCTGCTAACAGGGACGGTGGCCGTGATAGTCACACCGATGGTGCAGGCAATGGACGTAATGATGATAATGATGACAATGATGGTGAAAGTAGCGCCAGTGAGTTTAAAATGTGATGGAGTAAATGGTATTGAATGATTTTTTCATGCCATTTCCTCCTGAGGAATAATAGTTAAGGCAGGAAAATGTCATAACATTTCAGTAGATTTTATAATAATCTTAGCTTACATTAATACGAATAACCCATAAACATATCATAATTTAATACCCAATAAAACAAATTCATTACTCAAACTATAACAGTCAGCAAAGAAACATAACGAGAGAACTGTAAACTCTGCTATTTCAAATATTGGACAATGTTCGTGTCTTCTTTCAGGTATCGATGCTTGTGCACTGGGTCATGACTGTCAGCACACTTGTGTGAGCAGTGGCTCTTCCTATTACTGCACCTGTCTCCCAGGCTTTGTCTTGATGCAGGATAAAAAATCTTGTTTCAAGGCCAATGCTGGTGGTGGTGATGATAATGATGATGATCATGATGATGATGACGGTAGTGCCAGTGAGTGAGTTATTTGGTGTAATGTCTCATAAATGGTAATGACTTGTTTCACGCCTATTTATGAGCATTTGATAGTTCTGTAAATATTTGATTTGAGGATTCCTCTAGTATCTTCCTCATGACTCGTTGCAGGTCTGGGCCAGTGTGGGATCGGACATGACTGTGAGCACATTTGTGTCAACAGTGATAGCTCGTATCACTGTAAATGCCGGAGAGGTTTTGTCTTAAATGAAGACAAGAAAACTTGCTCACGTAAGACCTTGTAGACCAGGCTATTCACCTGAGGGCTCAAGCTCTGTATGTTCACTCCAACCAGGCACCATATTTTATATTCCTTCCTACATCAATATGATTCATACCTGTTTATTCCCAGCACTGATTTTCAATTTCCAGTGTTTTGCTATCTTCTTTGAGTACCACCACTCTGAAACTGTTTTGAGACTTGATAGGACCTTGAATGGACATAGTGTCCTTCTGTAACATTCACCAATTGGTACAACCAATCAGATTCCCAGACAAACAAATATGACTGAAACAAAGCCTCATAAACTGGTATGGTGTATTTTACTGGTAAGTTGGTTGGAGAAACTACAAGTATACTTTGCAGCCACAACTGAATAGTCCTGTTGTAGACTGTAGAAGTTCACCAAGAAGCTCTAAGGTGGTCGATTGCCGAAGCTTTGGGAGTATCTTTAAGAAAAGTTCAGCATTTTTGTTAAACCCAGGGTTCTGTAATGAGGGGGAAGTTTGGCATAATTTTAAATTCTCTAAGAAGGTTGCTTGTAGAAGGAAACATTTTCCAGGAGAATGAAAATGGTCAAGGTTTGAGGTTGCCCCTGGATAAACCCTTAGCCTGTAATAAATGGATTGTAATAAATAGTCCTCTGTGGATCGGGCTTATTTGTCTGGCACATCCCATGGATGCTTGATCAGATTGGATCTGGAGAGTTTGGAGGGCAGGTCTGAAGTGTGGTACACTAGGTATTCTGGTACCTTTCTATCATGGCAAGCACTGACGTTTTTTGCAGTTTATCCTGCTTTTTTGGTGGATCAGACTAGACAGGCTGGCCTTTGATCCAACCAGACATGGATGAGCCTTGGGTGCCCATAATCCTTTACCGGTTTACCGGTATTTAATTGATAATCAATGTTAATGTTATGGCTGATCTGTGTATATGGAGTGCATCAGGTTCTGAAAACTTACTCTGAGATTCCTGTAACAACATAAGATCCTGCCTTCCTCATGACTTGTTGCAAGTTTGGACCAGTGTGAGATGGGACATGACTGTGAGCACAGTTGTATCAGTAGTGATGGCTCGTATCACTGTGAATGTCAGAAGGGATTTGTCTTGAATGGAGACAAGAAAACATGTTCACGTAAGACCTCATATACCAGGCTATTCACCTGAAGGCTAATGCTCCGTATGTTCACTCCAACCAAGCACCTATATCTAGTTGAGGATAAAGCTACTTTATTAAGAGGTATCTTAATAAAGACTCCTAACCACACAGAAACACAGAAGCATTAAACTGAAGCTAATACATACAGTGTTATACAGTAGTTCATTTCACTGGTACATTGGTTGGAGAAACTGTGCATTGACATTACAGCCCATGAGTCAAAACTGAATAGACCTGTTGTATAGATAAATAACTCTATAATTCAGTTCAACTAGAAGCTGTAAGCTTGTTAAACATTTAAGGTTTGATAGTAACTTATTTGACCTCGGGAATAAATACAATGGTCACCATTGGCCTCCCATGGTCACCATTGGCCTCCATGGTCCCTAGTTGGACTATAGAGGTTCCTAGATGGATGGAGTAACTTATTAGTCTAACTCTGGAGTGTCATAGGTGGGGAGGAAAAATGGGGATGATTACAAAAGTCCTGAGTACCCGATGAGTACTAAACAAAAGTCATTTGCTTCTTAAGAAGTTTTACAGGGAGAGGGCTGAAAATCTGTACTAGTGACCCAGTTCACTCATGTCATAAATGGTAATGGCTTGTCTTGTACATTTGACACAAATATATATTTTTATCAGGTTCTACAAGCCTTACCGAGTCTTGTCACAATATGACCTCTGGATTTCTCCAATGCTCCACTTTTGCCTTATTGCAGGTCTGGACCAGTGTGGGATGGGACATGACTGCGAGCACATTTGTGTTAGCAGTGATAGCTCCTATCACTGTGAATGCTGGAGGGACTTTGTCTTGAATGACGACAAGAAAACTTGTTCACGTAAGAACTTGTAGACCAGGCTATTCATCTGAAGGCTCAAACCTTGCATGACTCCAACCCGACATCCTTACCTCACTCACTCACTCACTCACTCACCTTCTATACCGCTTTATCCTGTATTTAGGGTCACGGGGGGCCTGGAGTCTATCCCAGGAGACTTAGGGCACAAGGCAGGGTACACCCTGGACAGGGTGCCAATCAATCGCAGGGCAACATCCATACCTAGTTAAAGATAAATAAATCCTCACAGTAATCCACAGTAGCAATTTCCATCTCTCTAGTATCTTATGTGTACCACCACCACGAAGCCATTTTTAGAAGCAAGTGAAATCTTGGTTGATTGTCCATGGACATTGGTTGGAGAAACTATTGATCAAGGTTGCAGCCTTCAAGAACCAAAACTGAATAGTCCTGTTGTAGACTATAGAATAAAAAAACTAAGGGGCAGATTTCCAAGGCACTCAAAGTTGGGTAACTGTTTAATGTTTTGGAATATTATGTAGAAATCATCAGCATTTTTCTCATTACTTGAACCCCGGGATGCGATAGTTGAGCATGCTTTTTGAAAGGAAAAAGTGAAGAAAAGAGATCACCTCTGGGTTAACCAGAGGTAATACAGTTTGTATCTCCTGAGGATACACATCTGGATTTCTTCCATTCTTTACTTGTGACTTGTTGCAGGTCTGGACCAGTGTGGGGTAGGACATGACTGTGAGCACATTTGTGTCAGCAGTGATGGCTCGTATCACTGTGAATGCCCGAGGGGGTTTGTCTTGAATGAAGACAAGAAAACTTGTTCACGTAAGAACTTGTAGACCAGGCTATTCACCTTAGAGCTCAAGCTCCGTACATCCACTCCAACCAGGCACCATAACTACATAAGAATGATTCATAGCTATTAACTCCAGCAATCATTTCCAAATCTCATCTTATCATCTCAAAATCTCCTCTAAGTACTCAACCAATCAGACTCTTAAACAAACCCATATATCTAAACCAACCCTTATAACCTGGTATGGTGCATTTCACTCTGTTGGTTGGAGAAAGTACTGGTAGACGTTGCAGCCAAAACTGAATAGCCCTGTTGTAGAATGTGTGATCAAATCTTAAGGTCGATTCTGTTGAAGTTTTGAGAGGGGGTATCACATCAGTTTTTTTACATAGTTAAACGTAAAAAAGTGGAATTTGCGCATGATTGAAAATGCTCCAAGGATGTGAAACATGTAAGAGGATAGTGAATATAATAATGGGAACCAGACGTCCTTGTTTAAACCTGTAGCCTGTAATAAATGGATTGTTTCCCAGCTGTATCAACCAAAGCTTTCACACATACTGTATATTGAGTACATGAGATTGTTAAAGCTTACTCTCTGGTGTCTGTAATCATACAAGCTCTGGAATCTTCATTGTCTTCCTCGTGACTTGTTGCAGGTCAGGACCAGTGTGGGATGGAACATGGCTGTGAGCACATTTGTATTAACAATGATAGCTCGCATCACTGTGAATGCAGGACGGGGTTTGTCTTGAATGAAGACAAGAAAACCTGTTCACGTAAGACCTTGTAGACCAGGCTATTCATCTGAGGGCTCAAACTCTGTATGTTCCCTCCAACCAGGCATCCTACCTACATCAATATGATGCATACCTATTAATTCCCAGCACTGGTTTCCAACTCTCAGTGTTTTGCTGACCGATATGGTTAAATATAATGAATTTATTTAAGCCAGTCTTTTTAAAATGTCTAACTTGGTATGGTGCAGTTAACTGGTATTTTGGTTGGAGAAACTACTGGTTTGGCCTTCATGAGCCAAAATTGAATAGACCTGTCGTAGACTGTAGAAATAACCATAAAAGTCAGTTTCCTAACAGGCTCTAAACTTCATATCTTTCCTCTAACCGGTTTTGATTAACATATATAAAACATTGGTATTTCTCTAATGAGTTACCCCAGTTTTCTGAGTTAGGATACGTGTATACGCTTCAGTAGCTCATATTACTTTAAAGATGCAAATGTCAGGATTTCTTCAGTGCCTTCATGAGGACTTGTTGCAGGTCTGGACGAGTGTGGGATGGGACATGACTGTGAGCACATTTGTGTCAGCAGTAATGAATCCTATCAGTGTGAATGCTGGAGAGGTTTTACCTTAAACGGAGACAAGAAAACCTGCTCACGTAAGAACTTTCAGACCATGCTTTTCATCTGATGGCTCAAGTTTTGTACGCTCACTTCAATCAGGCATGCTAGTTAATCTAGTTAAAGATAATTTATTGTACTTCTTCTTGATTGGGTGGTTGAACTTCATGGAGTTCTTCATTTGAACTCATCTACTAATTAAATTCTAGCACAGAGATTTGTTCAAAAAACAAACCAATATTCAAATAATGCATAATCACCAGGTATAGTGCATATCATTGGCATGCTGTTTGGAGAAACTGCTGCTTCTAGACATTGCAGCCTTCAAGTCAATATGGAATAGTCAAGCTGGAGAGTGTAGGATCAAATCTGAAAGTCAGCTGGAAATAGAGTTGCTTAGAAAGCATCAGCATGTTCATGTACTATCAGTAGACTACATTTACTTAAAGTATTTAATTTGGAAAATGATCCAGTTCAGGCTGGTTATTGGGCGGGACCTCATCTGTCTTTGATTATGTTGATTATGTCCAGAATCAATGTTCACACTGATTTGCCAAAAAACAACATGTAACACTTGCAATGTTGCATAAGCCTATTTGACAACATTGGATTAGCTGTTGCTAAATGTTACATTTACACTAATGTACTACACACAATGACGGAAGGCATAATGATAATAACATATGAGTTATGTAACTTGTAATAAATGACTTTCGAAATGTGGTATCAACAAAAAATATTCTTCCTGTTTGATTGAAGTAGTGTTTTAAAGTTACCTCTGTCTAACAAACATATTTAAAATTTTGAGATGAAGAAATGAAGGTGGAGATTGTTCAGGATCCGTGTCACTGCGAGGCCAGACTGGCTTTCCAAAGGCAGACACAAAACTCCATCCAGGCGCTCAATGGCAAACATATCCTTTTCATTTTAATCTCATGCATGGATGAAACTTAACAGCTGTCCTATCACTAAAACATAACCAGTCGTCTCTTTCAGGTGAATTTTTAAAGCTAAATCACTCTCACTCACTCATCTTCTATACGCTTTATCCTGTATTCAGGGTCACGGGGACCTAGAGCCTATCCCAGAAGGCTTAGGGTACGAGTACACCCTGGACAGGGTGCCAATCCATCGCAGGGCACACACTACGGTAAATTTGGAAACGCCAATTAGCCTAACCTGCATATCTTTGGACTGTGGGAGGAAACCTGAGTACCCAGAGGAAACCCACCAAGCACGGGGAGAACATCCAAACTCCAAACATGCACACAGAGACGGGAATCGAGCCTGGCCGGGAATCAAACCCGGACCCTGGAGGTGCAAGGCGACAGTGCTAACCACTACACCACCGTGCCGCCAGT
Source organism: Dinotopterus cunningtoni (assembly GCA_028565755.1). Lineage (NCBI taxonomy): Eukaryota > Metazoa > Chordata > Actinopteri > Siluriformes > Clariidae > Dinotopterus > Dinotopterus cunningtoni. The sequence continues at coordinate 10,139,561 of JAOTRS010000034.1, forward strand.
AAAGCTAAATCACTCTTAGTTAAAATTTGATGTGACATGGCACAAAATACAGCAAAACTGGTTCTATTAGGGAAAAAAAAATCTTAATGGTCAACTGGGCCAAATAATCTGACTTACTGAAATGAGTCAGAATTCCCATCACAGAATTGTAGTGTGTGTTTTGCTGTATGATAAAGTTCCTCCTAATTTGATTGGACATATTTGTCTGTAAATTATCAGACTGAACAATTAACAGACATAATGCTGTAGACTTCTGAATTCATTTTGCTGCCATCATCCATAAAGATTGGAAGCAGAATGCAAGCCAAAGCCATGACACTACTTTCACCATGCTGGACTGATGAGCTTAAATGTTTTGGCTCATAAGCAGATCATGCCTTTCTCCACACTTTGGTAGATGTTCATTTTGATTCCAGAGGTTCTGAGGGTCACCTCTTTATTTCTTTTCTCCCTCCACGATTGACTTATTATATCCCTAATTTGCTCATGTCAAATTCCCGCCTGTTTTATTAGGACTCTCCCACTGGGAACAGCTACCAACATTCCAGAATTGTTTTCTTTTCTCAGCTTGGCAACTGTTGCTTCCCTTCAGCAACCTGTTTAACAACAGGTTGTTATTACACCAGTAAGTTTGTTCCTTTTCACTCACTCACCGTCTATACCACTTTCTCCTGTATTCAGGGTCGCGGGGGCCTGAAGCCTATCCCAGGAGGCTTAGGGCACAAGGCGGGGTACACACTGGACAGGGTGCCAATCCATCGCAGGGCACACACACATACACACACAATTACACATTCATTCACACACTACAGGCAATTTGAGAACACCAATTATCCTAATCTGCATGTCTTTGGACAGTGGAAGGAAACCGGAGTACCTGTGGTACACGGGGAGGACATACATCCCATGCACACAGAGACGGGAATCGAGCCTGGCCGAGAATCAAACCCGAGCCCTGAAGGTGCAAGGCGACACCACTACACCACCGTGCCTGTTCCTTTTCAGGGTACTCTCTCTGGTCTTCATGTTGGTTTATTCTTTTTAACAACAAATTAATTTGTTGTTGTTTAAACAATCAATCTAAGGGGAACACCTGGTAAAAAACTGCCACTCATTACATATATTTGATATTTCTTAGCACTTTGAGTCGGTTTAAATAAAAGGTGTCATATTCTAAGCTGTTCAACAAATTTATCAGGAAATGAAAGCCAAAATTCTGATATATTGGCCTATATTCATTTTTAGTTTTTTTCTTCTCCTTCTTTCGGCTGCTCCCGTTAGGGTCGCCACAGCGGACCATTTGTCTCCATCTTATTTTGTCACATCTTCCTATGTCGCTCCAACCTCCTTCATGTCCTTCCTCACCACATCCATATGTTGATCTGGCACATTTTACATCAGATGCCATTCTCCTCATTTATTCGGAGTGACAGTGGGTAGTGTTTCTGTGTTCCAGCTACAGAGTCCACAGTTTGGGATTCCTTCAGATTCTCTTTACTCCCTAAAACATGCTCACAGATGGATTGGCTATGCTAAATTACACCTAGGTGTGATTCTGTGTCTGCCTGCTACCCCGTGATGAATTTCCCATCCCAGTCAGTCAGAGTGAATTCCTGCGATCGGCGGCAGATCCACATCCATCACGATCATGATTAGGATAAAGTGTCTACAAAAAATACTGGAATTTGAGGACGGCAAACTGATCAGTAACACTGTTGGAATTTGAAAGCTTTGCTAAATCACGGAAGCAGAAACGAGTCCAAAAGTTGGAAAAAAGTTTATGTAAGAATGGTGAAATATCTATATAATTAAAAAAAAGTTTTGTCTGCATATTGGGTCAGAACGTGCTCTTCCAATGATATCTTTATGTTTCATACATTGGAGCAGTCTAAGAAAAAAATTGTCTGTATGTCTGTATGTCTGTCCAGACAGATTTTGTCACAGCATCACACAAAACTGGCTGGAAAGAATTTAATGTAACTTTTGCGGAACTTAGATCTCTGTCTGAAGTTTAACCTGCACCATAAGTGAAATCTAAATGTTGAGTAAAAGCGATGTTATGAACAGTTATGTGCCGGATTTAATAATCTACTTTAAAATAAACTACTAATGCGCTACTCGCTCAATGTAAACAACACCTGCACCAATTGATATTAATTAGAAAATTTTCACTTTTGCTGAAATAACAGTGCTGAAGTGGTATAAGTTAATTTAAATGCGCAGGACTTTTTCAAAGACATAACTTAAGATACTCAACCTTACAAAATGTGATTTCTTTGTATTAACATGTTAGAGTTTTTTGGGTTTTTTTTGGATTAACCCAGATTTTCTCCCTAATTTAGTCGTGTCCAATTCCTCCCCGTCACTAGGGGGCTCCCACATTAAGGCTACCACTACCACTCA
>JAOTRS010000034.1:10173439-10194842 GCA_028565755.1 Dinotopterus cunningtoni
AACAATAACTGAAAGTAGTTCAGTAGTTCAGTTAAACTTTCTTTAGTGTGGCATTTGTGTTGAATCGCATTATATTGCGGTAAAAAAAAAAAAAATCACAAATTAAAAATTTGATCCTTTATCAAAAATTCAAGTGAATAAACATAATTTAAATCCAAACGCAAAACTTTTGTGCAAAAAACATTATATAGCATTCTTCCTTATATTGCCTACAAATCTGCTGCACAGCCGGGTCTTACAGGGCTGCGTCCTGATTGGTCAGCTGCTTTCGGGTGGGTGTTAAAGAACACTAATCTGATTCCTTACACCTGTAGCAAACCCTGCTGCTGTTTAATAAATCTCGTTCCATTAAACCTGATAGAAATGATTTAATTGAAGGCAGCTTGTCGGACCTGAGATTAACTCCAGGAGTGGAAACATGGGCTTGGAAAAAGCAAAGTTTTCACAGACTTCTAGATTTTTACCTAATACTTATCATATTCATCTGTTTGGTTTACCGGGATAACTGACAAGGAATGCTTACAAAATAATAATAATAAATAAATAAATAAGTCAGTGATGAAAGTTCAACAGCAGTAAATGTCATGCTTTTGTAGCTCTATGCTCTAAAATGTGAAACATCACAAAACAAACCCCTAAAAACTAACTTTGACAATATTTATATATTAAATATTTATATATTTATTATATAAAGTCCTGTTACCATTTGCTACACTAATGCAGTGTTTCACTATTTTTTGAATACCATCAAGGTAGATGGTTCTCTCAGTGATCAGACTGCCTGATTCATGTCTGAAACGCTGGCCTCCCAGGAACTCATTTAATCTCCCAAACATGTGGAAATGGCTTGGAGCGAGATCAGGACTGTACGAGGGACGTGGCGATATCTCCCAGCCGAGGTCCTGTAACGTGCAAGTGGTGCTGGTGAATGATTGTCTGTGCAGTTCACACAGACAGATGCGTCTCTTTCTTTCACAAGTTGGCAACAAGTTATCTGCTGATTTTCAAGAATCAGGAGTTCCACTCGCTGAATGTTCACAGGAACGACTGCAGTGGGCTCCGAGCCACCTCAGCCGGGATCATCATTCCATTTGCATTAAAACGTTTGCACGATTTAAAAGTTTTACTGCGGCTTAAAGTCTCATCACCCTGCTATGCTTGAAGTCTTCTGTTTAACGCCATCACTCACCAGAAAGTCCCGGTTTGACCTGAACAGATATTCAACCTTGTTTGAGCTAATTTAAAAACCTAGTCTGCTAGTTATGATGGTAATCGCACATAAAGCCTATGTCATGGAACGACTCGTCCTAAAAAAAAAAAAAAATCACAGGAACGGGAAACAGGAAACCGAAACACATCACCCAATCAGTAGCATAAAAATGACACCACAGTCCAAACAAATCCTGCTGTGATAAATCTACAGCGCTGTAAAGCATGGAGCATGGAGCGAGTGTGACTGAGCTACAGGACGAGAGATCATTAACCCTGTCTCATCATGTTTCTGTGTTTATTTCATTTCAGAGAGAAAAACAAACAAAAACAAAAAAAAAACAATGCTGACTCCGATTCAAAACAGGTTTCCCAGGTCAGACCCAAATGCTGTCTTGCATTTTTCAAATCCTTTTTTAATAGTAGACCATGGAAACACACGTCTCTGAACCCTAAAACTTTACGGCTGTGGCTTTTAAAAACGCAGTGACTTTTTTTTAAAACTGGATTAATCTTTAGCACTGGTTATAGTGAATAAAAAAAAAAAAAGAAGATGAATAGCACTTGTGCGTGATCTCTCTTAGCAAACATGGCGAGCTTGGGTGCATCAGCTCCTCCCTAAAGCTACAGACTCAGAGTGTGTGTGTGTGTGTGTGTGTGTGTGTGTGTGTGTGGAATGTGTAGGTGTGTAGACATGCAGTGGCGCTCCTTAGAACAAGCCTCTCTCTCTCTCTCTCTCTCTCTCTGTCTCACACAAACAGACACACACCTACACACACACACACACACATGCACAAAAACTGTTTTTAGTTGTGCATGATGTAAACGACTTTAATAGCAGCTCCACCAGCTGCACAGCACATATGGAACGCCAAAAGTCTTAAAATAGGTGCCTCGATTTCGTTAGCTTGGATGTTTTCAACCACAAAGGGGACTTTGTAAGTGTTAGTAACGCTAGCCGAGGAGTTCATACATGTTTAATGTTCATTTGTACTCTCTTTTATTATGCAGTTTCCTTACCACACCTCTGTAGTACTTCTGTAGTTTATTTGACGTTAGTTATTAGAGATGCACTGAGTACAATGCTCTTTTTTTAAAGTCTGACCCGCTGATATCGATTTTGCCCGATTCTTTTTTTGTTTTTGTTTTGTTTTTCCACCAGACTTATAATTGACAGCGATCACTGTCAGCATTGAGGTCAGTGTGATGTGGGTTTGATCATCCACCCATAAGTTGGCATTTTATAATAAATTAAAAGATTCCAGGCATAAATATATTGAGAGATACAGTGAGTATTGGAACTGAGGAGCGTTTACTTTCTAATTCTACAGTGAAATGACTTAATCTTTACTGGGAACATACTTGTGGCCCTGTGATTTTTACTGTGCCTTTTATTTTAGCATTAAGATAAAGTTTTTAATATTAATTAAAAGATTTAGATAAGTATTTTTATGTTTGGGATTACGGAAACATCTACTTGTTAAAAAACGTATAGCTCCGTTACACAGAGGCACACACTTGTGCACATACACACAACCATGCACAAGACTCAAGCAAATATCAAAACCCAAGATTATAATTAAAAACTGCTAGGAAAAAAAGTGCAGATGATTGACTAGCAGAGGTGGGCAAACTATAAAAATCCAGTACTTAAGTAAAAGTAGATTCCCCAGGGCAAATAAAAAAAGTAGTCAACTTCAAATTTACTTAATTACAGTATGCGAAGTACAGGGCTTACATTAGCTCACAGTGGGGTTTGCTCCGTGTCGCATTTCAAAGACTTGTCGCCATGCAGAAATGTAGTTAAGTTGGAGTACAGATATTTCTTGGAGGATGTAGTGTGATACAAGTAAAACGTATCCTAATAAATCTACTTAAGCGAAGTACAGATACGTAAAATATGTACTTAAATAGAGCAACAAAGTAAATATACTCCATTAGCTTCCACCTCTTTTGGATAGTCCAGCTCTGATTAACCTGACAGTGCCCGGCCAGCTTGCTCCATAGACTCATGCCCATCAGGAATCAAACTCACTGCCTACTCAGGAGCTTTGGTGCAATCATCATAGAATTAGGGGGCCATTTAAATGAATGAATGAATGAATTAGATTGGCAAGAAAATATGGAATAAGCAAAAAATAATTTCAGATTCTGGTTATTGGCCAATCAATTGGTGCTTCTCCAATAGTTTTCATATTATATCTGATTTTTTCCCCCAAAACCTCTCTGTACACTTAACAGACCAGGCATTTTTTTTGTCTGATTCGTATTAGTGCAGGTTTTTACACTTATTACTGGAAGAATTTAAACCAACAAAGTATTTAAAGAGCTTTTCTTCACTACTGTCACCTCTGGATTGTTCACTAGGGATCCTCATTAACATCTGGATTTCTCTAAACTGCATTGTTGTTAAATGTGCTGCATTAAAAAATATTAACCTTCCTATTTTTTAAATGTGAAATAATAAATTTAATTTTAAAAATCTCAACAATTTGTGTTAATGTTGAGAGTTGTTGAGATGTTATTGCATTTGCATATTATGGTGCTAATAAATTTTGTATTCTGATTGGTCGCTACACCACACTGGGTTGAACGCCCAAAGCTGACTGGCAAGTCATTATTTTCGTATATACTGCAAAAGTGATGTCTTAAACCTAGTGAAATACAACCAAGTCCATAAATTTGGAACAAACATAATTGTGGAAAAAATTTGTGGAATTTGTCCTGTGTACATCACCACATTGAATTTGAAATGAAACACTCAGAATGCATCAAGAGTGAATTCAAGACTTTGAGCTTTAATCAAAATTGTGTTGTTACCATTCAGGAATTACAGCAATTTTCATAAACACGCACTCATTTTGGTGGACTCATAAATAACGGAACACACTAACATAATTACAAAAAAAAAAGGATTGCTGGTAATATTTTAACTTAACTTTTTTTTTTTTTTACTTAACTTTTTATTTTGCCGTCAACAACTGCCTAAAGACCGGAAACCATTGGATCTCATGTTGGGAGTTCACGTGAACTGATTCAAAATGCAAATCTAACAATTAGAACCACCTTCAGGCCTTTTATTTGCTTAATTTGTCATAGATTAATAACAAAGGAAATAGGCCACACCTGGCCATGCATCTGCTTGTTGGACATTTGTTCCATTATTTATGACCCCTCCAAATGAGTGCATGTGTATTAAAATATAATACACTATAATTCCTGAATGGGTAATGACTTGAATAACAGCTCAAAGTCTTGCCTTCACTCACATCTTGAGAGTTTCATTTCAAATTCAATGTGGTGGTGCATCTTTGTTCCAAAATATATGGAACTGACTGTATATCCATTTTATTTGTTTAAGATTGAAACAAAGTAAATATAAAACTATTAAACTTAAGTTTTTAAGCATAGAAATTTAATTTAAGAATTAAAAAAAAAATGCATAAAACTAGAAAAAATATCTTCTAATAATCTTCTATCAAGAAACTTGCATTTTAAAAAATTTTATTGAAAAAAAATCTTGAAATAGGCTTAATCTAATATATGATTATTCGACCAGATTCAAGATATTTTGCTAAGATATAATTTTGCGCAGTAGCACAGAAGGTTTAGGCTGGAACATAACAAATTTGTTTATATTTATGTGTTCATTTTAACAAATCTCATACATCAGAAATTGTACGGTGGATGTAATACAAGACCTATTTTTAACTAACGTTAATTGTGAAAATCCATAAATAATAAAGTATGACGGATGTATAGTTCTGCCAAGCAAACGTCCGTGTTATAAAAAGATTTCAGGACAGTTTTTGGAAAATAATCCACCTGTGGGAGGAAGAGCAGCTCCATCACACCACGCTTTCTTTAATTATTTTCCCACAACAGCACACCCTGGAGTGTTTTATTACTCACGACAAATGCATGTCATGCTGATACTGATATCTGATCATGATACAATGCTTCTGAGTTGAATGCACGGGGTTTTAATTCACTTTCACAGACCGTGTTCCGGATAAAGCAGTCACTCAAGATGAGTAAGTCTATGGAGGTCATATATGATCTCTCAAACCAGATACAGACATCCCATGACTCCTGGAAGTTCCAGAACTCTCCTAGATATTGATAGAAGCTTCCCTTCCGCCTGCAAATCATAGACAATAATCCAGGAAATTGATTTTTTGAGAGCAAGCAAAGGAGTGATAGACAGAGAGTGAGGGAGAGAGAGCGAGAGCGAGCATCCTGCTTCGTCTCACTTCGTCCCAAGTGAACATATCATTTTTCAACATTTCTCTCTCGCTATCAATCAGATCAGTTCGGTGTCCTACATCACCATGCCAGAGTCGTCAAAAAAAAAAACTGCACAAATACACAATGCACTTTAGTACAATGATAAGCACCACTGCCTAACAGCAGTAAAAAATAATGACAGTTTGGCTCACTTCACTGTTTTCAACAGCAGGTTTTCTATTGCTCATGGTTACGGTTGCCACCTTTGACATAAGACAAAAAAAGTTGACACGCCCAGCTGACAGACAGACAGACAGAACGTCTGACCATTGCTTAAAGACATAATTCTATGGGAATTGGGGGTTTATGTAGGACTATAGTCTCTTGATGGGTTTTAATAAACACAAATCTATTTATGGTATTGGCAAACCCATCACCCTCTCCCTTCAACTTAATGTGTAGAATTTAGCAACCAAAAATGTATGCTACAAATCGGCCAGTAGCCCGTTAGACTGGTGCAGTGGACCAATGTTAGGTTTGTCATCACTGCCAACCAGTTCTAGAAAGTTTTTGTAATACTTTGCATTACAGATGCAAAATATAGCTGTATAAAAACAATCATCTCATCGCTCACTCTTTAATCATCTATACCGCTTTATCCTGTATACAGGATTGCGGGGGACTGGAGCCTCTCACAGGAGACTTGGGGCACACCCTGGGTACATCCGGGACATGGTGCCAATTCATCGCAAGACACACACATATGCACACACGCTAATTCAGCCACTACAGAGATGCCAACCAGCCTAATCTGCATGTCTTTGTACTGTGGGGGGAAAGCGGAGTACCTGGAGGAAACCCACCAACCGCCGGGAAGTACATGCAAACCAAGGAGCAAGGCGAGAGCGCTAACCACCGCTAAGCCACCGTCCACCGTCCTACCTGGACAGATAGTTTAAAAAGGGACAGTCCTGGGAAAATCATGTTCATTGTGTGTTAAATAACTGTAAAAGATTAACTTTAGCATTTGATGGATAACTTCATTTAAACTAGCTGGCTAGCTGTTAGCTATTCTGTATTGATGCGCTATGGGATGAGATAAAAGTAAGTCTCTACATGATTCAAGTTCTAACTGGTGGGTTTCCTCCAAGTTTTTCCATTTTCCTTCCACAGACATGCGGATAAGGCTAACTGCCGGTTGCCTGCCAATATTTATTGGAGGTCCACTCACGGTTATACAAATGGAAATAAAAACAAGGGTCACCACTGGCCTATATAGTGCTGTTGGTGCATAGGGCCCTTGATCAGGGGTTATAGATGGATTTGTGATTCAGCCTTATGCTGGAAGCTGGCTAAAAGCGTAGAAGCTAGTTAGCATTGTAGCACACCATAGGCATAAATAAAACAACACAGACAGTTCAGAGACAATTCAGAACAACCAAGGGGCAATTATGAAGACAAAGTCTTGTTTAAATTTACGACATCAGATGTGTGTTCTTGCTAAAAGTGCTTCTGTGACTGGTTGTGAATTTGGGTTTTGGCAGGCAGCTGCTCTCTCCTCAGTACTGCGGACCGTACAGACCTACTTTTTTAATTAACAACTGTAGAACACCTGTGATGCCGAGTGATACATATAGTTAAACATCCAAGTGCTGTTATGCACTATATCATCACTTGTGGAATGGCTCTCATCCAATCAGATTACTCGGACTGAACTGTTATTTAATATAATATGTGCTACTTATATTGTATTTTCTGAGTTACCCAAGGTGGTTTACAGATTAGCAAAAATACAAGAACCAATGGGATCTCTTTGAAATAAGTTTTTGTAGACAAAATAACACCATGAAATCAGAGTCTGACCTGAAATGACCATGCACACACAATGTCTTATATTGTCTTTTTATGGCACTAACACACATTTGTATTTGTATTTCTCACCTTTGCGGGCAAAAACTCCATCTCAGAAGCCTTCTGCGCCAGGGTCTCAAGGTTGATCTCTTTGGATGTCCTCCTTCTTCTCTGTGTGCTATGGATAACCCCAACTGTGGGTCCAACAACACCACCGATGCCTCCGTTACGGGCTGGTTCCTTTGCTGGCACATTGCCTGTAGGGGAGACACCATCCTTCGAGAGCCTCCTAGAGCGACGAGGGAGAGCCTCGGGTTTGCAATCGGTTTCTTGAGTCTCCTGAAGGACCTGACCAAGAACTGTGTCTTTGCTCATTGGTGATTGGGGACTTGGATCCTGCCGTTGATGTGACAATGAACAAGAACCTGCTTTGACTTCAATGTTGTCCGGTTGCTGTGGTGGTCTGGCCAGTCGCTGGTCTTGCTGAAGTTGTTGTGTGGGACATGGTTCTGGCTGCAGCATGTTTTGCAGCTGTTGCTGCATCTGCTGCTGCTGCTGCATCTGCTGCAGCTGTTCCTGCATTTTCTGCTGATGATACTGTTGTTGGATTTGGAGTAGTCGCTGTTGTTGTTGTTGTTGGTGCTGTTGTTGTTGTTGCTGTTGCTGTTGGTGCTGCTGCTGCTGTTGTTGCAACATTTGCTGCATTTGTTGCTGTTGTAACTGCAAGATCTGCTGCTGTTGTTGCTGTTGTTGTTGCTGCGATTTTGGTGGCTCGCTGTAACCCAGATTTTGTTGAGTGCTGTTTCCTTGGAAAGGCTGAAAGAAACCAGAGGTCTGAAGTTGCTTGTGAGGTCCAAACGCCACCTGAAAGGGCTGGAGAGTAGAGTCAGGCATGGAGTGACGCATGGCGTGAGGCTGGTACTGCGGGTCTGCTGGCTTGTGGCCCTGCTGATGAGCCTGGAACTGGGAATGATGCATGGCTGCCATGGCATGAGCGTCCCATTCCATTCCTTGTGCATGAGCTTGCGTTGGTTCGGAGTAGGACACAGAGGAACTTGCAGACATTTTCTCTTGCTGCAAGGTGTCCATGTTATGATTGGTCTTGGGTAAACCTTGATGTCCACGTGCATCCTCCATTCCACTTTGAGAGGGTCCAAAGTTTTGGGGCAATTTAGTTGAATTTGGCAGGCCTGGAAACCAATTGGAGGAATGCACCGGCTCTTGAGAAACCCATTTCACTGGTGCTGATTGCTGAAAATGACCCCATACTTGATAGCCTTTTTCAGGTTTAAAAATAGCTGAGTTTTGGAGACCAAAACCCGGGTCCGTCCTCCCTCCAGAACCACTGTTTGTTTGCTCCAATGACGCACCCCCAACGTTGTAAAAGACCTCACCTGAGTGCTGCGCCAGTTCCTCGATGCCTTCTATATTCTGCTTGCCCAGATTACTAATGTTCCCTCTCTGATGAGGAGACAGGCTCATGTTGAGATTGAGATTGCAAAATCAACAAAGGGCGTACAGAAAAAATCATTGGTGCACACCAACTGAATAAAAAAAGCAAAACACTGCTCTACGAGTCTGACTGCTTTCGTCAAAGCACCTTGGTATGCGCTCGCAACGCAGAAGAGGGAAGAGAATCTGAATTGCACTTCCTCCCTTAGCCGTTCTCCTTTTCTCCAAACTAGTTAAGCTGTAAACAGCCAAGCGGTTTGTCATCCCTTAGGCAAGATTCTGAAAAAGAACAACCTTCGATGAGTCTGAGAAAGGATGCAAAACCATGCGTGTTTTGTAACATTTGAGCTTAAACTTTTTGGTTATTTAATTTTTTTTAGCTTTTTACTAGAGCACAGGATTTATCCCCTGGGCCTGTTTTTTATCCATGTCCCCCACATTTTAGAGTACTGAACACATCCACTACAGTCCATAAAGTGCTGTCATTTTGAATCAGCTGTTTTGGTGAATCAGTTACGAAATCACAAAAACATGCAGAACACACTGTACGCCAGATAGACCCAGGACGGGAACCTGCGTTTTAGACTATAATAATTTCCTAATAACACTCAGGTCAATGTGTCTGGCTTGTGAACGACTTTCAAAGGACAACAACTTGCACTGGTGCATAAATCCACATAAGTCGACTGCATATTTTCAATTTTTTTTTTTTCTCGAGGATTGAGATTCCTTTCAGGAGAACTTGATTTTTCAGTCTAGCACGTAGAACAGTGGCAGAAAGCAAACTGCAGCAGGGGCGTGGACGGTGCAGTGCAAGACAACAAGAATTACAGGAAGTGAAGAGGGAAGGGGAAGAGAGAATATGGGAGAGAGAGAGAAAGAGAGAGAGAGAGAACTTCTAACCATGCAGCCTATAATATAGCCTTTTCAATCACTTTTGTAATAATCACTCGACTATATAAATATTATAATCATCATGTGCTTTAAAGTCCAGTGCAGAGCTTTAAGCAATGATTTCTGCAGTTCACTTTCTTGCTTAGGCCTCTAAGGAATGCGTGCACACTTTTATCAACCAAATAAATAAATAAATAAATACACCTATGTAAGCAAATGCATTCAAGGCACAGAACCAGGCCAGCCTTGGGCTTGACGTGCTGTTGAGTTAAAGCGCACTTACTCTGTTTAATGCGACGCCTTGCCTTCTGCTCGTGTTTATGTCTCCAGGTTCGGGTGACAGGGCTGAGTGAGTGAGTGAGTGAATGAGGGAGTGAGTGAGTGACGCAGAAAACCGATCCAACCCGGAGCAAAGTCAACTCTCTTGCATGCACACTGCTCACTATTATATAGCCCTCTCGCAGCCGGGTCACATTCACATATACACACACACACACACACACACACGATCGACCGCGACTCTATAGGAAGTCGTTAAGCCTCACCACGACGTCGATGTGTCAACATTTGAGCAGATGGAAACAAAGTTGCACAAAGTCGCGCATTCCGCTGCGTCGCGCGGATCATTCTCTGCCCTCTGAAGTGCGGAGTGTCTGAACTTCAAAGAAAAAAAGAAAAGGGGGGAAAAAAAGAACTTGATCCTAAAGCCTAAAAGCCATTCTCCGTGTGTAAAGTTTCAGCTCATATTTGCATGTCTTCCGTCAGACTTAAGGGTCGGGTTGCACGGGTTTCACACGGTGACGGGTGATTCGCGAATCAACCGACTCCTCTGAACGAGGCTTCAATAGAGTCGATTCACAAGTACGAATGATTCGTTTGGTTTTTGTGGGGGGGTTTTTTGTTTGTTTTTTGTTTGTTTTTCAAAGGTTGCAACTTTTTTAAATATAAAAGTTGTACTTGTTACTTTGTTTAAAGATTGTGTTTATTATTAGTAACTAAAGGGTCACCTCACACCTTAAAGTGTGGTTGGTGGTGGTGGTGTGGTTTGAAAAAAATGATTACAGTAATTAAAACCAAACAAACATTCACTTACTTTTACTCACTTATCGTATATACTGCCTGTATTTATATTTGTCCTGTATAAAGGGCCGTGGGGGGCATCTCAGGAGATGGGGTACACCCTGGATAGGGTGCCAATCCATCTCAGGGCGCACACACACACACAGACACTATTGGCAATTTGGGAACTGCATGTCATTGGACTGTGGGAGGAAACCGGGGTACCCACCAAGCACTGGGAGAACATGCAAACTCCATGCACACAGAGACGGGAATCGAACCTGGCCGGGAATCGAACCCAGACCCTGGAGATGCAAGGCAACAGTGGTTGGTGGTGTTGGTGGTGGGGTTAGAAAAAAATTAATTAATGAAAAAATAGAAAATCAAAGAATACATATTTTAGGACAGCAAGTGGTTTACATTGTGAAGGTGACCAAAGAGACACCAAAATAAATATCCTTTGTCACCATCACAATGCACACCTCTTGATATCCTAAAATATATCTTCCTTGATTTTTATTTTGTTGTTGTAGTTTTAATTAATTAATTTTTTCAAACCCCACCACCACCAACTGTAAAGTGCGGGGTAACACTTTATTTACTAATAAGAAACACCATCTTTTAAACAAAGTAACAAGTACAACATTTAACAAAGTAATAATAATAAGTTTATTTTATATAGCGCCTTTCTAGAAACTCAAGGTCGCTTTACAATAACAAAAAAATCTTTATGCATAGCGAGAGGCAACTGAAAACAAAAACAGAATAAAAATAAACATGAAATTCATAGCAAATTTCCAATAATACGTTCAGAGATCCGGAAAACAGGGCGAGAAAAGATATGTTTTAAGGTGGGTTTTGAAATCCTGTAGTGAAGAAAGATCACGGATGTGTTTGGGAATAGAATTCCAGAGTGTAGGGGCAGAAATACTAAATGCTCATCCTCCGAAAGTAGCAACCTTTGAAAATAAATATAGAAATAAATAATTTGGGACAGGGTGTCAGGTCATCACAGGGCACATACACACTGAACACACTCTTTTACACACTACGGGCAATTTGGGAATGAAAATCAGCCTAATCTGCATGTCTTTGGACTGTGAGAGGAAACCGGAGAACCCGGATGAAAACCACAAAGCACGGGGAGAATGTAAGCCACAATACTGCTTTGTTACTATTCATTGGGGTGAATTTGTGTGTGTTAAATCAAATGGATCTAAACTCTTCCAGTTCAATAAGGCTAAACTGGTTTGTTTAAAAGAATCGATTCAGTAAAGTGACTCACAATTCCCGTCACTAAGAATGACCTTTCAGTTAGTTATCAACCTAAAAGCTTCATATGACCCTGCCACCGTATCAGCATGTGGAAGATTCCACTGAAGGCCATGATAGGCCAGGATTGTAGGATGTGCGACAGAATTAGCGTTTTAACAACTTTAGTGTTAAAACTAGGATATAAAAAGTTATTTAGGAAGTTTCAGATGGATGCAGAGGAGAACTGAGCAAGAATGAGGGTGATGGATTTTACTATTTTTACATTTTTTTATTTCAGGTTCTAAAGATTTTATTTACTTACAGATTTTCTTGTTAACATACTGTTTTCTAGGCGGCACTGTTCCCATACACCTCCAGGGCTGGGGATTTAAATCTCTCCTCCAGCCTGTGTGTGGAGTTCGCCCTTTCTCCACACCCTTGTTAGGTTTTCTCTGGGTAATCCCACAGTTCAAAAACATGTGTTTTAGGCTGATTGGTATTTCCAAATTGTCAGTAGTGTATAATTGGGTGGGTGTGGGCCTTGATGTTGCCAGAGGTCTGATTCCTCAGCAATCTACTATAACTTCCCCTTGAGCAGTGACGGTTAGTGTGAAGTCTTATGTAATTGCAGTCAACTGTCACTCAGTAATTATGGACGGATGGACATTTTTTCAACAGTTTTTGATTCTTGTACTTGATTCATTTGTATCTTGACAACACACACAAATACACACCACCATATCAGCTGTACTGTGCAGTAAATGGACCATCATCCGAATAATTTCTGCCGAGTGGTCTTCTTTTAGTGGCCTTTTGTAGTTACAGTGTGTGTGTGTGTGTGTGTGTGTGTGTGTGTATTGAGATCATTCAGAATAAATTTAAACCATCCTCGTACACTCAAATTATAAATCATGACTCTTTTGTATCCGTATGATGTAAAGTTGAACCATATTGGATGGATTAAGTATAAATGTAACAAACTGCAAATACCTTACAGATATGAGTAGGACGTAAACGGTTGTTGTTGTTGTTTTTTTAAAAAAAGGACAGCTGATAAGAATACAGCGGCGTGTCTTTCTGCCAGATGCTGTATTTATTTATTCATCTTTAGCTGCTGTCTGGTCAGAGTTCTGGTAGTTTTAATTAGACTACTATTAGTTTGATTATGGTTCAGGACATTAAACCAACAAAATATACTACTGCAGAGAGTTACAAACCCCTGCTCAACAAATGAAGGTGTTGTCCAACGGGATACCTCCGGGCATGATACAGTCCAGTAACAGTGATATTATTACATTTATAACAGAGAGGAACTGGTCAATCAGCCTCAGGTATAAAGGATTCTGTACCGAGCGCAGAAGCTCCCGAGTGGCACAACAGATACACATTTTTATGATGTTACATTATCAAAAATAGTGTGTTAAAATCCTCCGATTTGCCTTTTTCCCTAAACTCTATGAGCAAATTACATTTACATTTAACATTTGGCAGACGTCCTTATTCAGAGTGACTTACATTTTTATCTCATTATATACTGTACCTAAGCAAGAAGAAACTGAACCTGCACATGTTCTTGCAGCCATGCAACCCGTGTGCTTTTACTGTTAAGTTGACTTTTGAGGCTTCGGAGGCATTTGTGAAGGCCAAACGTCACTGTTTTCATTCGTTTTTATTGCGTGCGATAGGAGTGAATTATTTGCAAAGTTCGTTTAGAAATATTAATGATGGCGGATGTCATCACAGAAAAACATGCTCAGTGACAATGTAGATTTTTTTTTCTTGGATTTAATTTAAAGTTCAATTGTTAAACTCTTGTACTTGAAGTTAGTTTGTGTTGTTTAAATGCTGCGCTTGTTTTGTTTAAAGTGAGAAATGTTAGAAGGAATTTCTGCTGCTGGACTTAATTAATGGTTAAACTTTTTTTTAAAGGTAACAAAAAATTATTATCGAATTGTGAAAGTTATAAAATCGAATCAGCACCTAGATATCGTGATAATATCGTATCGGGAGGTGACTTAGTATTTAGTAAAAGCAGTATTAACAGTAGTAATAGTAGTAGGTATATTAGCATTAGTGCTAATAGTAGGAGTTAGCTGAGGAGAGAGACTGCGCCGTGCTCACAGCGCAACCCCGCAGGAGTTAAAGTCTGCTGACGCGTCAGCTGACCGGGTGGTCATGTGACCGCTGGCTGCATTATTAGTGAAAGAGGAAAAAGGCGAGCAGTTAAAGCGCGGTGTCTGATGCTGGATCTGATCATTAGGAGATCCTCATCAACATCATCATCATGGCCTGGACGAAGTACCAACTGTTCCTGGCGGGTTTAATGCTCACCACTGGCTCCATTAACACTCTCTCCGCAAAGTAAGCTGTTTATCACTGCAACAGAGTACAATGTAACGAGCCGCGTTCTACTCTGCTTTGATGTTTGTCAACCGCTTTTATCACTTGATCTAGTCGGATAATATTTGTATCACTACTATTGTTGTTATTTTATTTGATCTTATGATGAGAAGAGAAAAGGGATTTCTTTTCATGTCGCTGAGAATTATAAAAATAAACACTGAATACTTCTGGGAAAAAAGAAGCGGCCGGGGGGTGTTTGTTACACAAATAACCTAATAACCGGTTACATATTTATTTGTTTACATAATACGTGTGATAAATAATAATAATAATAAAGAATAAAACGGCGTACAAACATGTGGATAATATAAACATCACGTTTTGTTGAAAAAACAGGATGATCAGGGTTATGGACACCCCTACACTGGACTGTACCATCTCCTAACAGTTGACAGAGCTTGACCTGTCTTCTTTACACCATGTGTATTTACTTCTGTAGAGTAATAAGAACATATATGTATTTGTGAATTACCTGTTTAGTTTATAAAATGATTAGATTTCAACAAAAAACAAACCTTGACCCGTTACTTAATTCAAACTGTACTGGATCTATGGTACCCTATGTAAAGTATGTCATATGAGTGAAAATCATCATCGTCATCTATACCGATTTATCCTGTATACAGGGTCGCATAGGGGCCTATCCCAGCAGGGCATGAGATGGGGTACACCCTGGTATTATTACCCTCACACACACTTGCATGCTTTTTCACACACTACAGGCAATTTGGGAACACTAGTTATCCTAACCTGCATGTCTTTGGACTGGAAACCAGAGGAAACCCACCTAGCGCGGGGGAACATGCAAGCTCCATACTCACAGACCCCAAGGCGGAAAATTAAGCCGCACCCTTGAGGTGCAAGGCGACAGTGCTAACCACCGTCATTTGAGATTGTTCTCTCTATGTTCTTGCTTAACGCTTATCCAGCAGTCTTGTGTGTGTTTGTGTGTTTGTGTGTGATGCTGAATGTGCAGTTTGATCTCTTCTAAATATGACATAATATTGCTGATATGGCTGGATTTTTTTTTATGATGCCATAATGCATTAGTAGTGGATAATTTTTTTTTGTCTGTTTCCCCATGCATGGGAAAATTTAGCTTTTTTTTTTGGTTTTAATAGACTATCAAGTGCTTGGTTGGAGTAAAAACCTGCCCCAACATCAGCCCTTTCTGGAAAACATTTGGTCATTAAAAAAATAAATTAAAAAAAGCCTTAATTTATTTTTATGCCACTGATTATGCATAACAGATTCTGTCTACATGCATCTAGTGGGACAAATAAAATAAATAATTGCTCGTTTATGCAGCATATCATGTCTGTAACATGAGCATAAACTATCAAGCCGGTAAAATGAGTATCGAAAGACAAAGTGGAAGTGCTCCTCCTGAGGTGGATGAAATATAAGAAGAAAGTAGTTCCCTGTAAGTGTCTCACTTAGAAAGACCCGCTTTTTTTCCCTTTTCCCTCTAAGTCTGATGTCTATACTTGGTAGTGGTTTGTTCACATCCTTAGCAACTCAACTCAAGCGGTATTGAAAGCACACGACAGTCACGCTCTATCTAATTACCTGTCTGTCAATGCCTGACGGGATTACCGTCATGAGACAGGAGGTCACGAGTGCATAATCATAATCTAACTGCTGTTCAGAGGAGGGCGATCGCTCGCATGGAATGCTCATCCGCTTGATTAGTCTTTTGAAGAATGATCATTCGAGTGGCTGTGATCTGATGGAATCTTGATGACTAAAAAAGTGTCAGTTTAAAAATCTAAAACTCTACCACCAACAAATGTTCTCAAACTGGAACCTGTAGGCAAGTCATGGCCTGCTGTGGATCATTACTGCATGACTGTTATTCATACCTTGGTGTTTTAATGTTTTCCTTCTTATCTTGTTTTTCCCCCTTCAACACCTGAAAATCTGCAGTGGAATTCAGACCCTTGTTATCTCTGAATCCGAGTCTCCAGTAAACAAATCACAGTTAAAACAAATGTCTCAAGGGAAAAAAAAAAATCTTTTCAATCAATTGATGAAAGCAATAGATTTTTTTTAAAGGACACAGAGACTTTTTTTTTTTCTTTTTTTGTCTTTTTACTGCACTTGAGGCATTATTGTGAGTAAATGTATAACTAAAATGTATTTGTTAACTATATTAACAGATGGGCCGACATGTTCTCCGCTCCTGGTTGCTCTGGTGCCCCGGATCATGGCTTCTCCCATCCCTTCCTGCAGGTAAAATTTGTTATTAAAATATTTTTCCCAATTCGCCTGCTAAATTTCTTTCAGCTTATGAATCAGGATTCTTTTTTGTGGCGATTGTCTGACTCCAAAATTAATAATTTTAAAAACTATTATTTTTATTATTATTTATAATGTATTTTAATGGGGTTACATTGTCAAAAATCGAATGCGTTAGAAACCCCGCGTGCTTGCAACCACTCAACCCGCGCGCTCACTGTAAAGAAAACTAATGTTATAAGAAACAGGCTACATTTAATTACTCATTAAACTTTTTTAAAGGTTTCAAACCAAAAAATAGAAAAAAATTTTTTATATTGAATTAGGATATTTATAAAAATCATTATACTTATTGCAATTTTAATTGCATCAGCACAGAGGTATTGTGATCTCTTATCAGGAGGTGACTGGTGATTCCCCACATTTCTACTCTATGCCCTTGACCTAGCTATGTCATTGATTAATTTCAGTACATTTTATGGAATGGTTTTATGTAAGCAGTAAAGCACTTCCACGGTGGTGTGATGCATCCAGATGTGAAGTTGCAATACTGCTACTAACCCAAAGTTTTCCATAACTGCATAGAACCTGAAAGAGAGTTTGCCAACACCATCACCATCTGAATTATCGTTAAGCAGTGACGCATTATACATTCTACGCGTGTACACATATCTTTGGCACACTAACTCGTGATCTGATGATAGCGGAGCAGAAATGTGACCACATTTACTACCTCGCAGCCCTTTTTCTTGCTCAGTTCCCCTCTTCTGAACCTTTGTGTCATCAGTTTCCTGTGAGCTGACTACTCAGCTTGCGAATAAAAAGTGGCTCACATGAACCGTTCCTGACTCATGCTTTTCTCTACATGGCTTCTGCTTTGTTGTATTCACACTTTGCTGTCACTTACTCACTCTCTCTCTGATAAAACATCCCTCCAGGCCGTGTTCATGTTTTTGGGCGAGTTGAGCTGCCTTGCTGTTTTCTACATCCTCATCTGCCACGACCGGCGTAATCCGGAGCCCAGAATAGAGCCGGGTCAGAGCTTCAATCCGCTTCTGTTTCTCCCGCCTGCCATCTGTGACATGGCCGGGACCTCCATCATGTATGTTGGTAAGAAGGAGACGTTTTTTAAATTATTATTATTATTATTATTATTATTATTTTAAAAAATCATATATGAGACCTCTGGCTCTGAATATACAGTAAGTACAGAAAGCGATAAAAAAATTCTTTTTAGTTCCTGTTTACACACATGCGGACACTATTGATATGCAATGATTCATATTCACACTATCCCAGTAACCACAGATGACGATTGGTTCTGTTTTGAGTCTGGTGGTGACGCCTCAGATAGTGTTTCCTTCCCACTGTAACCGGTTCGTTGATCATTAGGAATAAATTTATACTTTTAAAGCTGCTTTGTCAGCTTTTGCCTGAGTCCCAGCCCTCCTTCTTTCTTTTCATGACTTTGGGACCAAAAAATTCGAAGTGATTTTGTATGGGCATAGGGTTAAGTGCTTGTCCCCAAGGACCCAACAGTGGCAACACGGTGATGGTGGTCATGGGTTCAAACTCCATCACCACCATCACCACCACCACTGTATTGCCACCTTGCGTAAGGCAACACGGTGAAGGTGATGGTGATGATTTGATGAAAATGATTCCCATGATTTGATGTGTGATGGTGGAGCTTGAACCCATGACCCTCTGATCAGCAACCCAGGTCCTCAACCTCCTGAGATTTAATGCATACAAAGTGAAGTTTTAATTTTGACATAAGGTTGGGGAGGCTTGAAGGTTATATGCATTGCATCTCAGGCAGCTGAGCCTCTGGGATGCCACAGATGATTCCATAATGGGACCACCATTACCACTGTGTTGCCTTTTAAATTTTAGCTCCTCCACCTCTCTTCATTTTGACAAGAGAGGGGGAGGAGCTAAGCTTTTAAATGAACTACTTTATCCGTGTTTAGCTTCAAAATGGATCCTGTAAGTACGGAAGAGTCACTGGGAATCATTGATCCCTGTGGGTTTGCTTGTTTTGCAAAACATGCACCCAGTTTTTGACCTTAACCTCACCCCCCCCGCCTCTCTTCTTTCTCTCTCTTTTTTTCTCTCTCTCTCTCTTCTGCATCTAGCACTAAACATGACCAGTGCCTCCAGTTTCCAGATGTTGCGGGGAGCGGTGATCATCTTCACCGGCCTGCTGTCGGTGGCTTTCCTGGGTCGCCGGCTGGCACCCAGTCAGTGGGTCGGGATCCTGATCACCATCCTGGGCCTGGTGGTGGTCGGCCTTGCTGATTTCGTGAGCGGCAACAAGGAAGAACACAAGCTGAGTGAAGTCATTACAGGTACATGCAAGGCTTCAGGTCACCCTGAACCTTCTGCAAAAGTTTTTTTTATTATTAAATTCTTGCAGGGGAATTCAGAAAATACTCTGTAGCATTGGCTAAAGATCAAAACCTATACATTACTACATATAATCAGAAATGGCGTGCTTGCTTGCTCAAGGTATTTTAAGGTGTAGTCTAAAAAAAATTTGTTCTTTGATCTGCAGGTGACCTTTTGATCATCATGGCTCAGATCATTGTGTCCGTACAGATGGTCCTGGAGGAGAAGTTTATTTATAAGCACAACGTTCATCCTCTAAAGGCGGTCGGGACTGAAGGTAAAGCTTTGCAACAAAATGCTCTGATCCTGCTTTAGTCCAGGGATTAATAGTGTTCGATTTTTATTATTATTATTATTATTAACAGTTGTAAATGTTTTCAGTTCATTTTAATTTGGCAAATTTCATCAATGAGATTTTAAAAATATTCACATCTACTGACTGGAGTTTAGCTCTTACTAATAGTTTAGTAACTTGTTTTTCTTTGGCTGTATTTTCATTTAAAAAGTGCATGAATGAATATGATCAGGTTAAACATTTTAATTAATGCAGGTGTATTACGTCAAGCAAATATCCTGTATATAAACATTATGTTTATTTCAGAGATAAATAACATTATAGCATTACTAACTGATAAAACATTCATCCTTTTGTCGCCTCTCTGTCGTAGGATTTTTTGGTTTCGTCATCTTGACCATCCTCCTCATCCCGATGTTCTACATCCCGGCTGGGAACTTCGGCACCAACCCGCGGCAGGTTCTGGAGGACGCTCTGGATGCTTTCTGCCAGATGGGCCACAAGCCGCTGATCGTACTGGCGCTGCTGGGCAACACGGTGAGCATCGCCTTCTTCAACTTCGCCGGGATCAGCGTGACCAAAGAGATCAGCGCCACCACGCGCATGGTCCTGGACAGCCTGCGCACGCTGGTCATCTGGGTGGTGAGTCTGGCGCTGGGCTGGGAGGAGTTCCACGGCCTGCAGATCCTCGGCTTCCTCATCCTGCTGCTGGGCACGGCGCTCTACAACGGACTCCACAAACCCCTGATGGCCAGGCTGCCCTGCTGGTCTGCAGCGCGGGAGAACGAGCCGGAAGAAGCAGACGATACAGAGAGACTGCTGAACTAACGAGGAACGGACAGCAAAGCGCAATGCGGACTCTGCACCAACTCCGAGGTCTCTGTAGAGCGCTAAACTGACTCGATATGTCCGGAACCCAGGGAACATTTTAAACCTCTCTGGGTTTTGCATTTTTATTTGATCTTTTTCTAGTCACATGACCACCAGGACTGACGGTAGAAGGGGATGCTCCGATGCTCGTTGATGTCAGCAGGCTCTTTTTTTTTAATTTTTTTTTAGATTTATTAATTTCTCATGGTGCCACATTAGATTTACCAATGGGTTAAAAAGGGACAATGAACACATTTAGTTTATTTTGAAATAATTTTAAATTCTTTTTTTATATCCCTTTAAATAAAACTGTCCTTTTTTTTGTTTTTTTGGCTTTTTCATGGCCAATAATATGCTGCATTTTGAAAATGTGGGCATTTTTACTTGTATTCTTCATCGTGTTATATAGTTATTATATAACAGATGATCCTCAATGCATCAGTCACTATAACACAATATTAACACTATTCTATATGAAATGGAAATAAAACTGAGCGATTTGAACATCTTCTGTTCTTAAACAAGAAAATCCGTGATGTAATTGCTGGCTTGAACATGTTTTGTGTGAATCCCTGTTTCAATTAAATGACATCTCAATATTTTTTTTCTTTGTGTAAGCATGCTTTATTTATTTTATGGAGACGATTTAAAAAAAAACATTTATAGGTAATTTAATAGCACAGTGAGTTGAGTATTGTTATAGCTACATTCCAGAGATTCGAGATACCAAGAGTATGAGTGCACTGGAATGAAGAAACTGTCTTATCGCTAAGTCAGTGATTAAAAAAGTAAGATAAAGTAGAATGGACGTGTAATAGAGGAAGGATTTCAGCTAACAAACTGTAACAGTTATCTAGTACACTGTGGTATGTTATAACAAAATCTTCCCAGAAATTGAACTATTGTCCTACTTTAAATTTATGTCTTAAAGGTTTAATTGCACATTTGATGTCACAGTTTTTATATTGCATTTGTTTTTTGATGATAAATAGGTGAAGAATAGTAACTTAGCCTTATATCAGATAGATGTACAGTACACTGGTTACATCAGTAGTTCTCTGTATGACAAAGATAAACACTTACAGGAGTGAGATATGCATGCTCTTTTGTTCCCTTGTTTCTTTTGCCATCAATCTGACTGTGCCGGTAAAGAAAAGCCTATAGTTAGTATTTTACAAAGTATTTCCTGTATATTTAATGTACTATGATGGAGAGTTTGATTATTTAGAATAGAACGTACAGAGTACAGTATATTCAACA
>JAOTRS010000034.1:10252429-10265992 GCA_028565755.1 Dinotopterus cunningtoni
GTTATGGTTCAGGCTTTTTTTTTTTTTGGTGTTTTTTTTTCAGCAAAAGCTTTTTATGATGGTGTTTTTTTTTTTTTTTTTTTTTTTTTTTTTTTTTAAATGTGCGTATTTGATTTGGTCTCACATCCTACTCTTTAAATGAGAGGGAACCAGGAAAAGTCGTTTACTGCTTCAAGTTCTCATGTGACCTGATGGAGATTGCTCTAGCTTTTAAAGGTGCAATTATTAATAATTATTAATTATTAGGTTTCTCAGTAACTTAATAGCTACTTAATAAGGTCATGAAACTAAACAAAAAATGCCATTAAGCCATCATTTGGCGTCTCGTATTCATAGTAGGTTTTTAAATTCATGTTTTTTTTTCTTTTCTTCGTAACTCTGCGGCAAACGTAACCCAAAGGTACGATTAGGCGTTTATTCTGTTACGAGCGCTTTAAATGTGCACGTTAACATACGGGCACTTTAAAGAGGGGGAAAAAACTTATTTAGAGCATCTTCACTGTAATTATCTACAACTAACTGTGGTTAAATGCAAAGTTCACTTAAGCCAATACTGTGAAACGGAGGGGCTGTCAGTGTTTGGGGAAGGGGGGGGAGGGTGTAGATTATTTATCATTTACATTCTATACGCAAGGAATCAAGACATGTTTCACTCTCAGCGTTTTAGCAACTCTTTGTGAATGTATGAATTTCTTTCATTTGCTGTATATTTTTACCAATGAGTGGTGTGTTGTTGTTTTGATTTTTTGCGCGCGTGAGGAAAGGGCACTCGGTTTTTGAAAGTTTTTTTTTTTTTTTTTTCCCCCGCTACTTTCACTAATCTACAAATTCCGAATTGTTGAAATGTGCCTTCTACAGACGAAGAGTTGGTTCTGGTTTGAAAAGGCAGCCGGTGTTTGGTCACTGATCCGCTGCTTTTGAAATGGATAAATCAATCAATCAGTCGCGCAAGCTACCTTTTGCTAACACTTGGATGTTGGACATGAACATGCTTTTCTTACCACTGAGGAGGTAGTGTTTTTTTTTTCTTTTTTTCTTTTTCTTTTTCCTCTGTGAAACCAGCTGAAGGTTTTGAAGGGAGTGTTAGTAAGCTGCAAAGGAATGTTTCTTCATGATCGCTGGTGTTTGGGAAAAGCAGGTAAAGGAGGTGTAAAGTAGGTAAAAGAAAGGTCCATATGGTGCTGGTCTGGACACTTGTAAAGCATTCCCCCACCCCACCCCCCACATATACTGTATATGAAAACACTCAATCAGATGTGATTGTGATGGGCTTCTGAACAAGTGACAAGTCAACAGATTTGAAATCCAAAGATCTGCTGTTGACCAAGGATCTCCCCGTGTCCTTTCCTGCCTTTTAGTCTCGTCGTCATCAACTTTAGACTAGCATTCCTCGATCGGTTGGTCAGTCAATCAGTCGGTCGGGTAAGATATCGTCATTAATTATTGAGTTTTAGAAAGAACATTTAAATTACAGATGACTTCGTGGAGTTTTGATCTAGGTTTTTGTTTTCAAATCAAAGTACCCAAAAAAAAAAAAAGTCCTTTGCCACCTTTGTTCAGAAGCACCTCACACTCCTGTGTGCTGTACACACTGGCCAGAAATCTAAAAAAAAAAAAAAAAAAAAAAAATCCAGTTTTGAACTTCTGGCTTTTTCAGATCAATCGTCTGTCATAGTTTTATTTCCAAAGGAAAAAAATGAAACCAGCGAGTAGCTGATAACTGCTTTTACAGCTCAGTCCTGTTTATGTATTTTTTCCAAAACGACAAAAAGTTGCATTATTTCTTGATTATAAAGACGGCACTTCTTCAACGCTCTGAGTTTTGTGAGTCATTTGAAAGCGGTTCTTAAACGTTCTAAGGGTGCAAACATATACACACATACACGGTGTACATTTGACGTATACTGGAGGGAGCAGGATCGATGGACCCGAAGGAAAATTAAAGGAATAAATGTGCAACGCTTATGTTATAACGGCTGCAAACTAGAAACATCAGTTCACTTTCCAACTTTTTGTTGGGGGAAACAAAAAAAAACCCACATCTTATCATGTTACCGAGACATAGGTAAACATAAACACGTCTCTCTCTGCAGTTTAACTCAACTGCGTAGTAGCGGTTCGGACGTGATTCGAATCATATTGGTGCTGAAATGAGTCGTATTGAAGTATTAAATTGATTACCAGTAAATTGACTACCAGACTGGAAAAAAAAATGTTTTTGTATCAACTGAAGTGGATTATTGATTGAGCAGTTCTTCTGTACGATATGATTTATATTCTTAAGGCAGTGATTCAACCCCACTAAAGCTGTTAGGGTACGTTTTGTTTTTCTAGGGGCGTAACTGCATGTGCATTCGATTTCCTAACGTTCGGGTACAAGACGTTCCGTTCGGAGCCAGTGTGAGCTGTGTGAACACGGCCTAGCTAGTAAATACAGGCAAATGCTGTTTAGAAGTTTAAACCAGTATGAAACAAAACTCGTCATGTAAGGCTCAGGAACTCTACGAACTCGGATTTAAAAAGAAAGTAAAAGCAAGACAGACGGCCCACTTGGCTGAGGATTGATATCCTGGCAAAAGATTCAAAAGATTTGCACTTCAGAGAAAGAGAGGGAGAAAACCTAAGATTGTTGCATGAATTAATTTCAGTAGTTACCTTGTGTGATGAGATCATGTGAAAGAAGAAGAGGAAGAAATGTAAGGTCTGTTTAAAAAAAGAAAAAGGTGGTTTCTTTTTATTGTTGTTCCAAAAGATCTCGGGGAAAAAAATGTTAGCCCTTGCACAAATGCACAATTAAACATCAAAACTGAGCTTTACTTCGTTACTCAGAAATCAGCATGCAAAACCAAGACCATCAATTCTGTATCTCTTTCAGGAAGAGAGGAAAAGTACATCAAGGCAGAAAAATAAATATCTCATAAAAAACACCTCATCGACACGTTTAAAAAGGCGACAGGTCCGAAGAACGTGAAAACGTATACAAAGTGAGAAGTCAAATTCCTTTACAATGTGTATACTGTAAAAAGGAATACAAAACAGTACAAAGCACTTTATATTCACATTACTGACATTAGGTATTGGCTTGTTTATTGTATAAATAATGTGTTGAGGCACAACATGAGCCATTGAGCCTGGTTTGCTTTTTTCCTCTTCTTTTATGAAAATAGTCACCAACTGCAGCTAAAACTCGGAAAAAAAAAAATTGTCCGAATGCCGTTGTTGTTTTTTAAAGAAGTAATTTAACGACGCGATCGACGTCAGGATTATAAATAATTGACCAGTGTTGCTTCGTATACGTCTGTAGCACCACGAATGTACAGATGTACAATCAGCTCTGTGTCCTCGAGAACCTCTGGTTCAGAGTCGTAAAACCCGCCGGGTCTCGATGCGACCCGGGGAAACTTCAACAGCGTTGTACCGCTTTATTCAGACAAACTCATCTGAAGCTTATTATTTTTAACAAAAATTTTGAGTCCTTCACTGTGATCATTTCTTTAGACACTGGTACATGAGACCTCGTGGGTTCAGGACGTAGCGCTCCGAGTTGAGGAACTTGAGGTACTGCGGAACGGTGGAGCGCGGAGCCACGTAGGACACGCCCGGAGAAACTGCCATGACCTCGGCGATCTTCTGTTTCATCTCCTTGATCTCCTGGTCCTGTTTGAGGAGTTTGGCTGCATGGGAACAAATACAGAGTAAAATTAATGGCTGAGATCATGGATCAATTTTCAAGTTATCAATAGGCAGATTATGTGTTGGGTCTGGCTAAAAAGTCAGGTAAAGCTAGCTATCCAGTGATTGGCTGCAATGACCTATGACATCTCGCCAACTGTGACTGCGGTAAAAGAAAGCTTCTTTGTTGACGACCCCAACATCTTGCAGCCCACGGACACACCCTACCGGCAAGTTGGAAAGGCCAATCAGACTGCAATGCATGTTTTGGGATTGTGGGGAAACCCATAGGGATCCCATCAAGCACAGGGAACAAGAACATGCCCAGTGATGGGTCTAACAACTAAGCTAGTAAGCTTCCTTTTTTAGGAAAAGATCTTCAGGACAGCGAGCTGTATGGTTTCATAAAATAAAGATAAGCTGGTGAGTAAACGTCTGGAACAACTGCTTATAGAAACTGTTACATATCCTTATCATGTTTCTGGTTGTCTGTAATGGATTGTGTTGCTTTAGTCTGTTTTTTTTTTTTCCAGTTGGGAATCCTCAACAGACAATCTACAGGAATGTGATTAAAAACATTAAGCTGGTTCCATTGAGTCGTAATGTGAGATGTTCACTAACTCTGCGATATCTCCAGCTGTCTGCGAGCGTCCCCCAGCGCTGAGAACAGGTCCAGTTTGAGTCGTGTCTCTGCGCTCAGGTTGTACTCTAAATGCTGAGCTTTATCCTGAAGAGAGGAGAGCGCGGAGAGCAGCGCGTCGGCCTCGTGCTCTGTACACCTGAGCTTCTGCAGAGACTGAAAGCAAGCAGGAAGAAAGCAGGAATGAAATGCACACCTCAGCCTGAGGAGAGTCAAGGTGTTTTTTACTTTACAGCTGCCTGAAAACTCATCCTGGATTGCATTCCTCTACTTTGTTCCTGAGCTGAAATGTTATGGCACATTCAATTAATCTTTAGTTAAAGAGAACTGAAGGGAAAGAAACCTGAAAGGAAACGAGGAGGATTGACAGCAAGGGATAAGAAAGAAGGAAGATTGATGGGAGAGACAGAGAAGGAGGAGGATTGAGGTGAATGAAAATGAAGGATATTTATATATAATTGAAGGATAGAGGGGAGAAATTGAAAGAATCAAATGGAAGGGAACAAAGAATTGAAGGAAATGTGTATAAATGAGGGGGATTAAGGGGGAGGTAAATGAGGGGAGATTGAAGGAAAGGGAGAAGGATTGAAGGGAAGGAATAAAAACGAAGAAGGATAAATGCGAGGAATGAGAGAAATGATGATTGAAGAGGAAGAGAAAGAGAAAGCAGAAGGATTAAAATGAGGATTGAAGTAGAGGAAGTAAAAGGAGGAAGATTGAAGATGAGTAAGAGAAGGAGGAGGATTAAAGGGAGGAGAAAATGGGAGGAGGATTGAAGGGGAGGAAGATAAAGGAGGATGATTGAAATGAGAATTGAAGTGAAAGAAGGAGGATTGAAGTGGAGGAAAAGAAAGGAGGAAGAGGACCGAAAGGAGGGATAAAAAGGAGGATTGAGTAGGAGGGAACTAACTTATAGCTGCTTGTGTAGAGAGCGATACAGGATGAACAGTCAGGATTTCCCCTGTCTAACATTCACTGATTGACATTTAGCGTAGGAGAGGGTATCGAATCACAACACACAACCTACAGCTAAGTGCAAAAGTTTGCACACACTAATGGTCGTTATTGTGAGTTTGATTTTTCTGTCATACTTTTATTATTACAAGTAACTAAAAAGTGCATGTTTCAGAATTCCACCAGCAGTTTGAAAATCGTTTCTTCTCCTGTTTGATCATGTATACCTTTTTATTTATTTTTAATGGTCTTATAAACACTGGCACCTAAAAACCTCTGATAAAATCTTTTTACACTCTGTAATTAGACTGTAAATCCTACTACTGACAGCACCTGCACTGTATTTGGCCTGACACAAATGTTTTGGCCTGACGCACCTTCATGAAGCACAATTTAACAAACTGACTAGAACATGCCTATGTGGCTGCAAACCTTTTAGCTTAGTAATACAGTGGATATTATTAGAATACTATTTATACTACATGTAAAAAAAAAAATATCAAGCTGGGGGGATTCTAACTTTTGCACTTAACATGGATATAATTCACTTGAGTGCTGATCACAAAGCACATTTGTTCACGAGTCTTTTCATAAAAATGTTTTTCGAGCTTTAAGATCGGTGTTAGAGTGAGGAGCATCACTAAAAGATTCCAAAGCAAAATTCCAAAGAAAATCAGCCAATCAGAAAACAGTGTGATTATCAGTTGGTTCAGTGGACTGCTCTAACTAATAGGAGGCGATTATGCTTCAAAAGCATAATCTTTGCAGCTTGATAACGGAATTTCCCTATTGGCCGACAGTAATGACACGTACGTCTCATCCACTGAACTTTAATTTCATGCTTTCTGACATATTTCTCTGACCATATCAGAGTTAAAGATGATCAACATGATCACAGAACAGAAATTACTTTGGTCTTGAAAGGCATGCTTTAAGCTGTGCAGTACTGAGCGCAATAGTTTGTACACCCTTTAATCTGTACCAGTAAGACAGTGTGTTCGGTTTTGCAGACATGACAGGTTGAAAATAATATCAGGTTGTGTGTGTTTATTTATAAATCCAGAGAGTTCTTATGGGGGTATTGGATTGTATCCCATGATATGCTGGATGTACATGTAAGGCAAAGTCCTGCCAATCCATGCTACCTATAATTTTTGCTACGTATTGGTTCTGCACATGCAAAGACAGACTCGTTTGAGAATTGTTTAATTCATTTTGTTGATTATGTAATCTGAGCATTATTTGATAGACATGTTTGCCTATCAGAATATGCTACCCCTAGATTCTCCAAACAATTTCCTATAGCAAAGTATTAAAACATGGTCCACTTACAGTTAAAATATTTTTAACAGTTTAAAATGTAATTATTTTTCAATAAGGTAGCATGAATAGATAGGCTTTTCTACCGATTCATGCTATGGTAGCATGTTTTGATAAGGCAGCACAATTTGGCAGAATGCCAGGATGGGAATAGTCAACACAGTGCAGGACACCACCCATACATACATACAGTACACACACACTGGATTATGTAATAGGAGAATTATTTGATGGGGTAATTTACCTATTAGAATATGCTACCCTAAATTTTCCAAGAATTTTCTTATAATAAAGTATTAAAACAGGCTCTAGGTACAGTTACAATACATTTAACAGTTTAAAATGTAATTATTTTTCAGTAAGGTAGCATGAATGGATAGGCTTTTCTACCAATTCATGTTATGGTAGCATGTTTTGATAAGGCAGCACAATTTGGCAGAATGCCAGGATGGGAATAGTCAACCCAGTGCAGGGCACCATCCATACATACACACACAGATACCTAGGGGCAATTCAGAGGATAATTTAGCCATAGATTCACCTAATGGCGGGTTTTTGAGAGGCGAAAAGAAACGTGAGAACATTGAGCAAAGCCACATGGATACAGGGAAAACACAAGAAACTTTGCAAAGAAAGTAACCTGAGCTCAGGATCAAACTGGAATGTGGTGCAAATATGCTTTAATGATCGCAAGGGATACACACTTTTGCACTCAGCTAAACCATATGCCGCCGCCACCACTACCAAAAAAAAAAAAAAAAAATTACAGACAAATACAAACATGAAGCAAACCAAGCACAGAACAACCACCGGTATTCACAGATGTCGAACACAAAAGCGTGGACATGAAACCACAAAAGCAAACGGCACAAGACGGTTGGAACGTTATCAGTGAAACACAAACGTTACCTCCACTTCTTTTTCTAGCGCTAGCACCCGATTGTCTTTCCCCTGACAGTCCAGCTGTAGCTGTTTGTACTCTGTGTCTAGATCTCTAACTCTTTTCCTTAACAGTTGCGTCTCGCTGTGTTCCTGCCTAGTGGACAGGGAGAAAACACAGCAAGCGTGAGCCGACACACAGCGACCACGGCTCCGCGAGCCGCTACCGAAACATCGCTGCAAACACCCGTGTTATCATGCTTGTTTTTGTCATTTGCAAAGAAGAGGGGAAAGGAAAAAACAATCATGGATGTGCATTTAAGCAAGCAGCAGCATTGCAGTATAATAAATCAGATTGTGCATGAATATGTTCAGTCAGCTCCAATATTATTGGCCCCCTTAATTAAAACGAGTGAGGAAAAGGTGATGCAAAAGTTGTGAATTGGATACTGAAAATCCAACCTTTAATGGAAGTCAAGTTATTTAAAGATTTAACTTTTTTTTTTGCATCATCCCTTTGCCGACATGGCTACATAGAGCTTTGGTCTGAGGAATCTGAAGCCACTCCTCAGTACAGACGCAGAAGCTGACCGTACACGTTACACGTTTATTTCTAACCTGTTCGATGCGTTACGTAGTAAAAAAGCTGCCTCGTTGAATTTCTGCGACCGAATTTCCGCCAGTTGTTTTTCTACAGTTAATCTGCTCTCGGTCTCCACTCTGGATTTCTTCTCCAACACGGCACAACTCTGCTTGTCCTTCTGCCTGGATTTACTCAGATACTGAAGCCTGAAGAGCGACAGAGAAAGAAAATGAAAAAAAAATAAAATAAATAAATTATGACAAATCAGCAGAATGACCATTACATGTACAGCAGGATACATTATCCATTATCTTTTCACACTCCAGAGTTACTGTACACCACAGCATGCCAACACACACACTAATTCTCATTAATCAAATTTTATCCGTTTACATTTAACAGTAATCACGACGGTTATCACAGCTAGAAAGTGTTAGGTTTAAATATATCTTTAAAATAAATAATATACACTGATCAGCATTAACATTATGACCACCTGCCTAATATTTAGTAGGTCCCCCGTTTTGCCACCAAAACACTAAGGCACTGTGTGTTCTGACACCTTTCTATTAAACCTTTTCAGCAATTTGAACTACAGTAGCTCTTCTATTGGACTGGACAACACGGACCAGCCTTCGCTCCCCATCTGCATCAACCTGTCGCTAGGTCACCAGCTTTCATCCATGGACCACTTGCATCCCACAAGAGCTACAGTTTTGGTGTTGCTCTGACCCTGTCGTCTAGTCACTCGTACTCTTACACGTTCCCATTTTTTTCTGCTTCCAACACACTGCTGCCTAATACTGTACATCCCACCCACTTCCAGGTGCAATTGTAATGTTATTATAATTTTAGCTACTTTGACGAGGGCTAGATTGTAATATGTGATGGGTCAGAGGTCCAAACTCCAATACTACATCTTTAGTGGGATATTCCTGGTCTGTAGTGGTCACATCCTACCAAAAGTGGTCCAAAGAAGGTGAACTGAGTCACAAGTGGCCAAGGCTTGTTGATGCTGGATCATGTATTCTGGTTGTGCAACTATACATTAGCTCAAATGGCTGAAAAGGTTAATGCTGGTTCCAATAGAAAGGTGTCAGAACACACAGCGCACTGCTGTTTTTCCTGGCAGAATTAGGCTTATCACTGAAGACATTTGGTTTTGAGATCTAAAGTTGAATGTAAGGCTTTCTGCATCTAGATGTTTGCAGGGTTTTTGTTTAATCCCTCTTTTCTTAAGTGAGCAAAAATCCTGGAACAGGTGTGTCTTCTTGTCAAGTTGTGCGCTGTTATACAGATCAATTCTGTTATAGATCAATATCTCTAAATACCTTGTTGCACTTATGAAAAAAGGATAAACCAACGTAAAGACCAGGATGGGGAAAAAAATAGAGCTATTCTGATGCTGAGAAAAGAGCAAAAATGCATCTTTGCCAGTACAACAATTTGGAATGGCATGAAAAAGAGAAAGAAAAAAAAGAAACTAAACATCAAACAAGTGGTAGCAGCTAATGACAGAAGCATTGTGAGAACTGTGAAGAAAACAACCAAAACAATAGCAAGTGACATCACTAACATCTCCACATCATCTCATCTCTCACCTTTCTGTCTGTCAAATTACAGAGAATTGCATCAAGACAACAACACACACTGCCAACACCACAAATGACTTCATCAGTGAGGGAAGTGGGCGGTTTTAGACTGGCCAAGTCGATCAGCAGACCTTCAAGGGATAGTTTGGGGTTTTCCAAATCTGTCTTAAATCAAAATTGAGGTGTGTGTGTATACTGTAAGTACATTACCATAGAGCTTACTCGTTATAAACTTTCCTTCTCTGCCTTCTGAGCTACATCAAGTTGGTATCTTTAAAGTTATGGTGTATATAGTACAAATTGAACTCTTTCCTTTCCTTGGTTAGCCATACGACTAGTCCTGGTTAGACTTTCTGTGAAAAGAAAAGAGTTACATTTGTAATATTTACACCATACCTTTGAAAGATGGTAACTTGATTTACTGCAGATGGAGCTGCAAAAGCTTTATATGAGACTCAGCTGAACTTTGGAATGTATTTTTGCACGGAACGAGGGTTGTGGAATTTGACCCCGATTGCTTACATTCGTCCAAAACATGGTATTGATGCTAAAAAGTGAATCTTCATATAGTAAAACACCATTTTTCATAATACTTAATGCTTCTTATCTCCCAATCCATGCTGATTTTTTTTGTAAATATACATACAAATTTATATTTTTATCAAAAAAAACAGAAACACATTTGCTAAATATTATTTCATGCCCTTTTATGTTTTAGAATCCGGAACTTTATTTGAATTCAAATCTTTCAACGATCTTAACTGTCATTCAGATGAAACTTGGCCGATTTAGATTTCACATGAAAAGTCTGAAAAGGTGTATTATTCTAAAATGCAAAATTGTCCAGATATCGCGACATGAATTTGACATGGTTACGGACACTACAGATTTTTTGCTTTTAAAGCTTTTACCAAAAAAACTATTTAAACAACAATTTTTACAGGTCATATGCTTCTTAAAGCTTCCACCTATTTTAGTATCAATACTCATAAAGAAATATAAATAATTAGCATTTTAAATTATTATAGTTTGAAGCGAGACAGTATAACGCTGAAAAATGTCCATTTTTGGGGCACATATAAAATCATGTCTCCAAAACGGCTGAAGTTAGGAACTTGAAATTTTTAGGGAAGCGAGATTGGTCACATCCATGTTGCATAAACTTGAGAATGAACTTCACATTGTCTGTATTATATGTAAACTGTAACTAACTAACTAACTAAATAAATAAATAAATAAAATCAGACCCAATACTATGTTTTGGCTGAGCAGTTAAACATATAACAACCAAGACCTATAATAATGTACTTACATGCACCTCAATTCTGATTGAAGACAGACATAAAAAAAAATGTAAACCATTCCTTTAATCTAACTCCAGGAGAGGAGACGGCAACTGAAAGAAGCTGAGGTACAAGCTTGGAAAAGCATCACAAAATACACCAGTTTAGTGATGTCACTGACTTGATGCAGTTATTCCAAGTGAGGGATACGGCAGCAAATATTAAGCATTATTAACCTGCTTCGGTTTTCAATTTCCTCGACTTATGATTATATGAGTTTTCCAGAAGTATGTTTACACTGCATTGCTGCAATAACTTTACACTCCTTTAGGAAAACTGGGAGCTCGTGTGAGGTTCTTTGCACTTGAGTGGCTAATTTAAGTGGTTTAAGCCCTCACTTGTTCTGCAGAAGTTCATTGGCGTGTCTGAGCAGCGAGACTTCGGGCCGCAGGCTGTTCTCGCTGTTGGTGAGGTTACAGATGTGACTGCGTAACTCCTGCTCGTTCTGTCTGCTCGTCTGCAGCTCCACCTTCAGCTTCCTCATCTCCTGCTCCAGCCTGCAGACGTACGCCATGCTGTCTTTTACTAAACATTCAATACATTCTGGAAACATTTTTTTACAATAATAAAAGTTTCTTAAATATATAACTATATATAAACGTATTAGTGTCTTACTTAGAGATCTGCTCAGCATGAGGATTGTGAAGAACCTGGATGTTTGTGCTCCGTTCTGCCGCGTCTCCGTTGGAGCTGATGGCTTTTGGGTTTTTCTTCTCTTTCTTCTCTGCTTTGCTGGTTACGATATTCACCGAGCTCTTCTGCACTTTAACCTGGGGTCCTCTAGAGACTCTCGCAGCTTTCCCGCTTTGCTCCTCCTGAGGTAGTTGTTCGTGGACGTCTGGAAGCAGCGCCGAACCTGAGCGCGCCTCGACCCCGTGCTGCTTAGATCCTGGAGGCTGAGGGTTCGGTTCTCGTATCCGGGCGTCCCCTGCATCTCGCTCCATTCTCCCGTGCAGCCTGTGGAGTTGGGGACAGTCCCCGTGGTCTGGCTTGTCCTCTGATATGACGGCGTCGTTTTGACACGGGTATTGCATGAGCCCTGGTTTGGTCCTCCATTTGGATTCTGGATGAAGAATAATAATAACGCATGAATACAATGTTGTTTTGATGGCTCGATGGTTAGTAAATAAGTAATGAAATAAGGGAAAAAAGGTCTGCTTGCCTTCCACCCCTGGCTTTGGGTAGAGCTGTGTGTACGGAGGTAGGGGATGTTGAAGGAAATGCATGTGCAAGTCGTTTTCGCTCTGAACTGCTTTTTGTGTGCGAAGTTTTAAGATGCCAGAGAAGTAACATGTTGCATCAAATCCCATGTACACCAGCGGATAGCCAATGCTGTGCAGTTAAAGAAGGACATTATTACTGTGTCCATCACCAACACGACAACAGCTCCATTAGTGTTTATATCACAAGGTCTCATCAACGGCATAGTAAGACTGATGTGGGGAAAACCATTACATACGCATATGCAAGGGGTGGTCATAAGTGTCTTGTTTTCGTACTTAAAATGTCTGTCACGCCCAATATAAATGATATTTGGTCCTTGTTAAATGTGAACAGTGCGCCAATATTATAAAAATCCTAAAAAGCAGACATTGACCAAACAGCATGCGATTTTCGAGCATTTCAAGTCATGATTCCCCGATTTTCTCCCTCATTTAGTTGAAGCTAATTCTCTCTGTAAGGACCCGCTCCTATCAACACCAACCAAGGAAGGCGAAGACTATCACATACTTCCTCGCGCCATCAAACTGCATCTTTTCACACTGCTGCTCACACATTGTCTAGGACAGCAGAACACAATCAGAGGAAAGTGCTATCCGCCCCTTCCAACTGCTTGAGCTCACAGATGGCCGTGATTGGCTAGTCTCGCCACAATTGATGTGAAAGTCCCGGTATGCCATGCATCCCCCTAAGAGATCACGCCCAGTCTGCTCTCTAGATTTTCGTCGACTGATGGCTGTAGAATCCACCGTGAATTAACCTCGATAGGACGAACTATAGTTTTTAATGTCCTTGACTGCAGCTCTTTGGTCAGCTTTGGTCATAATAGTGCAGAGGTGGGTAGAAACGAGTTACATTTACTCCATTACATTTACTTAAGTAACTTTTTGAAAAAAAAAAAGTACTTCTATGAGTAGTTTTACTGCACCATACTTATTACTTTTACTTGAATAGATTTGTGAAGAAGAAACGCTACTCTTACTCCGCTACATTCGGCTACACTCGACTTGTTACTTTTCTAACTATTTAATCTACACATGCAGCCGGAGGATCTACCGCCTATCTGTGTTTTGCCAAT
Organism: Dinotopterus cunningtoni; assembly: GCA_028565755.1. Classification (NCBI taxonomy): domain Eukaryota; kingdom Metazoa; phylum Chordata; class Actinopteri; order Siluriformes; family Clariidae; genus Dinotopterus; species Dinotopterus cunningtoni. Next base: position 10,265,712 of record JAOTRS010000034.1, read on the forward strand.
CAGACATAGCAACAATAATCACATGACGCTGTTCGACCAATCAGCCGCAGTAACAATAACCACATGTAGTCACATGACCACACACAAACTGGCGAGACAGGGAATGAAAACATAAAATTAGGGGAGGCGCCTGTCTCCAATGCTACAACAGAAGAGGATGAACATCCCTGGCCTTATATATAAAGCATGTTTCGTTTAGACACAGTGCAAAAGAAAAGCTTCATAATGCGGTGTCTTCTCTGTCTGCCAAAACAGACAGACACTTCAGCACACACACACAT
>JAOTRS010000034.1:10355533-10370770 GCA_028565755.1 Dinotopterus cunningtoni
TCTATGTACAATCCTTGTTTTATTGATTGCATGTAATATTCTAATTTTCTGAGATTGTGGATTTTGGGTTTTCATGATCTGTATGCCATAATCATCTCAATTATGACAAATCATGACTTGAACTATCTTATAATAGCGTATAATGAGTCTATCTCATATATAAGTTTCACCTTTTAAGTTGCTTTACTGAAATAAATGAACTTTTGCACAATATTCTAGTTTTTCACCTGTATTCTTTACATATAAAACATTTTCAGATTGGTTTTGTTGGTTGGGAATTGTAGAAATGTATACCATAAAGTTGGTAACTTTGAATTAATTGTTAATGCAGCAGTAGCACTTTTCCTAAAAACCTAGCCGGTTTTGTTCTCTTTCCACATTATCTGCACTGCCAGCCATCTCTACAGTAAAAGCAGAAATTCTACAAATCCTGTTAATCTCTATTTAATGCTAATGGTTCTTATGATTGTGGGTTTATATTCCTTAATCCCAGCTTTCCTAAATACCACCACAATTGAATTAAAAATCATAGTTAAAGACAATTTAAAAATGTACAGTAAAAGACCTAATTGGAATTGGCTTAATGATTTCCAATGGACTCTTTATACTTTTGCTTATAAGTTCTGTTAGAATTCAAGAAAAAAACAGATTACCCTGAGAATAAATTCATTAGAAATCTGTAAGGGAATAGTACAACACATTTTATTAGACTTCCACTTGAGAAAGACATTAAAAACCATTAGGACTAACTGGTCTCTAGGTCTCAAATGTTTCCTATTGTTTTTTTTTTTGGGGTTTTTTTCGGCGTTGAGCTAGTTTTAAGCATACTGTGGAGTCCGGATTAATTTTTTAAACTTCAAGTAAATTATTTTTTACATTATTAACTTGCATTCCGTGTGTCCTGTTGCTAGTCATTTGTCGAAGGCGGGAACTTCTTCCAAAACTACGACTCCCTCTATGAGGCTTTGAAGCAGGCTGCTGTGCTTTACATCAGCGCTGACATTTCAGGTAAGAGTCTTGACCGCGTATTTCCAAAAAAAACAAAAACAAACATGCATGCATGCATTATTTTCAGCATGTCCAAGCCTTTTATCAGTATAATTATCTGATTATACTGTATAGATGTCAGATAAGATGTACTATAGTTAGGACCTGGGATTCGGACCTTGTTTAACACACCTTGTTTAAAGTGGCTGTGAAGTAGCTTGTGTGTCATTGTAAACCTGCTCCGTTCATAATTATCCAAACTGCCAATCATGATGCAGCAGCAGAATGCATAAATTGATGCAGATACCAGTCAGGTGATTTTCATGTCGGACATGGATTAGAGCATGGAAAAATATGCACCTCAAGCAGACAGAAAGGCAATAATAACTCAAATAACCACTCTTTACAAACGTGCTGAGCAAAAAAGCATCTCAGAATGCAGAACACGTTAATCCATGGGCTACGACAGAAGAAGCGTTCTTCAGGTTTAACACTTGAAGGTAACAAACAGGCACAGGTTCTCGTAAATCGGACATTGCCTTGTCTTTTTCTGGCAGTTTTGAGAAAAACAAGTTATTAAAAAAAAATCTGATCAGGTACATTTCTGGCTTGATGTGTTTTATTTAGGATCCGAGCAAATCAGGATGAAAATCTTGAAATCAGATCTGTCCATATTCACCCAGCAAATTGTTTTTTTCTTATCCTTCTTTAAGAAGGTTTATAAGACAGAGATATTATCAGTGTACACATGATAAAAGAACTCGGGCGGGTTTATTTGTCTTCTGCGTTCGCTGTTTCTTTGTCCTCAGGCTGGAAACGGAGTTGCTATGAGAACCTCAGTGAGATCAATCCTTATGGGGCTCAAAAGTCAATCAGTCTCACCCTGCAGCATCCCCTCCTCACACACACACACACACACACACACGCACACGGACACACATGCTCGTCCTGTCTCGTCGTTCGTCTCGTTTTCCTCAGGCGCTGGGTAAATGAGGTTTTCCCCAGCCCTGTATTCAGCAGGGAGTTTCACTCCATTAGTGGAGATGTTCTAATGGGTTCCTCTCAAGCCCATGGTCGCACTAACATGTTGCACGCACCCTGCCTGTGGCTACAAGCCCCAATGAGTAAGCAGGCTGTCTCTCTCTCTCTCTCTCTCTCTCTCTCTCTTTTTTTAATGGCTCGCCACATTGTGATTGGTTCAAGGAAAAATGTTCCCCTTGTCTGCATAATATAACATAACAAGCAGCTTGGGTTTCATTGAAAAGGACCTTTAGGGTATGGAAATACTGGGAAAAAAAATACAAAAAAGTTTCCAAACTGCCTACAGGTATTAAAAAAAATTAATATGAACTGAATTTTATAATCACCAACACCTTTTATAATGATAAGGTCATCAGGTCATTTGATTTTACACATTTATCCCTTTTTAATATATTTTTTGCAGAATGCATACTGGATACTGAGCCAAAAGAGCATAATTGGCTGTTCTCTCTGGGTGGGCGGGGCTAACCCCTCTCCTTTCTCTATTCTGTCAATCAAAACAGTACTAACCAATTGTGCTTATCTGTGAGCTCATATATGTGGAAGAGGGTGGATAGCCCTATCCCAGGAGACTTAGGGCATGAGGCGCGAGGTACACCCTGGATACCCTTGATGCCAATCCATTGCAGGGCACACACACACACACACACACACACACACACACACTCACTCATTCACACACTATGGGAAATTTGAGAACGCCAATTAGCCTAATCAGCATGTCTTCGGACTGTGGGAGGAAACCGGAGTACCCGGCAGAAACCCAGCGAGCACAGGGAGAAACATGCAAACTCCACACACAGGAATCGAACCTGGACCCTGGAGGTGCAAGGCGACAGTGCTAACCACTAAGCGACCATGTGATAGCTTTGTATAATAAATGATCTGATAGGGGAGAACCGGTGGGGGTTCAGTTGTAAATTAGGAGGTTATCCAAACTGGGAATAAAATACCAGCTCAATGGTATGAGTATATTATAAGTTTCGGCATTGTTTGATCATACATTAAAGCCTGCGTGTATCTTTGTTTCCTTTACTTAGTTGAGAAGAGAGTGAAGCGCTTCCTGAGAGACGTGGCTGATCAGTGGAGGAGTCTGGCGGTGGAGGTGCGCAGCGTCAGGTCCATGCTGGAGGAGGTGCAGGGGAACTGGGAGAAGTACATCGGCTGCGTGGCGTCTCTGCAGGCCTGGCTGGAGGACGCTGAAGCTGCGCTCAGGCAGCCGGAGAACACTAAACGAGTGAGTTAAGTACACACGCTGTGGGTGAGGATATAGTATTTACTAGACGTGGCCGCGACTTCATTTGCGTAGAATTTAATTGCACATTTTTAAGTTAAAGGGGCATTCAAGTCAAACCGGGATTTGTGATTAAACTTGTGGACTTGTGGTGGCTCAGTATAGTAACGTATATCCCCACGTACAGTCCTGAGACTCGCTCCAAGACATTTACACATGTTTGAGTGAACATTAAAGGAGTTTCTGGGAGGCCGGGGTTTTAGACATGAATCAGAAAGGCAGTCCGATTTTTTGATTATTATTTATTTATTTTTTAATAGCTGCTTGTTTGTACGTATTTTAATTGTCTTGTAACACAGAATGATAGATGGTAGTGATTTTTCATTTTTGAATATAGTTTCACATTTTATTGTTGGGAAACGTCCACGAAAAAACAAATGGCTTCATAAAGCAGCTATTCACAAAGCGTAAAGCATATAAACTTTTCTATAATTAAGGTGAAAAAAGTTAAAGTTACAGCTCCACTGCCACTTTTTGTCGGCCACTCAAGTCCGTGTGCAAGTTGTTACCATGGAAACGGTACGTATGGGTGCAAGCCCATCTCCTGATCAACGAGAATCCAGAATTCAACATTTTCTCACAACAGTAAGAGTAGAAATGTTGATAGTGTTAAGAAATGAGTTAATGATATCTACAAAGCTTTAACATACAGAATTTAACAAATCTAAGACACGACTATTCACCACTGTCTGATTTTATTTATTTAATTATATGCCGTTGCAATTTTTCATGGATTTCATGTATGATGTTGAATTAATATTTCTATTCAGTGGTAAAATGAACAAAATGTACAGTTCTGTGAGTCCCAGACATATATAGTACATTACACAGACACTCTCATCCTCCTCACACGGGAACTGTAATTTGTCTGACTGTGAGTATATTCCCAGTCTCGCTGCTTTGCTGAAATCAGGTCAAAACAATTCCCATCACACTCGTCTCTCTCTCTCTCTCTCTCTCTCTCTCTCTCTCTCACATCCCTAGGAGTTCTTCAGGACTCTTCCACACTGGATGGAGACTCACGCCGTCATGAACGCTGCAGGAAATTTCCTCATAGAGACGTGTGATGAAACGGTGGCTCGTGACCTGAAGCACCAGCTGCTGCTCCTCAACGGGAGATGGAGAGATTTATTCAGTAGAGCCAAGCAGGTGAAAATCGGTCCGCTTCAGGCTCGGTCCAGAGCTCTGACTTCTCTGGGTTCTCCAGGTTTCCTCCTCTACCTCCAAAATACAGTAACACTATATATAAGTGCTAGGCTCGATCGGTGGCTTTCACGTACTGTAGGTGTAAACGAGTGTGAATAAGTGTGAATGAGAATGCACTCGTGTGTGTATTCTCACCTCACACTCTGCGTTCCCAGAATAGGGTCTGGATCATGAGTTAATGAAACATCCGTGCAGTAAGAAGCACACATCTAAATCATTATTATAATGAAATGAAAAAAAAAACATTAAATCATATTTCTAAGGAACTAATTAACAGGTAGGTATAAAAAGTCTTTAGAATATTATAGAAGAATAAACAAACTTTAGGCAGCACTGTGGTGTAGTGGTTAGCATTGTCGCCTTGCACCGTCCGGGTTCGATTCCCGGCCAGGCTCGATTCCCATCTCTGTGTGCATAGAGTTTGCCTGTTCTCCCTGTGCTTGGTGGGTTTCCTCCGGGTACTCCGGTTTCCTCCCACAGTCCAAAGATATGCAGGTTAGGCTAATTGGTTTTCTCAAATTGCCCGTAGTGTGTACTGTATGTGTGTATGCCCTGTGATGGATTGGCACCCTGTCCAGTGTGTACCCCGCCTTGTGCCCTAAGTCTCCTGGGATCGGCTCCAGGTCCCCACGACCCTGAATACAGGATTAAGCCGTAATGACGATGAGTGAGTGAAACAAACTTTAGTTGAAATGACTAAAACTATTATAACCTTCAAAAAAAACAAACATTAATTATTATTAATAATATTAATACTTTATATTTTCATATGTTGTAATTAACATTTTCCCGATATATATACTTGTTAGTGGTCTGAAACTAAAAATGTTTTTTTTCCCCATTTATTTTGTATTGGATAAACCTACTGCTCAACTGGAAAAAAAAAAAAGTCACTCACAATAATATATTTGGTTGGACCGCCTTTTGCATTCCGGCACCGTTTCTATAAGACATACTGTATGAAGTGTCACTACATTTACTCTGTGTTGGCCAATCCATGTGTGAAAATGATGTCTCATGCTCCCTGAACCGCTCTTTGCTTTTACAATTTGACCACAATGAATCCTGACATCATAGTCTTACACTAAAGTGCCATCAGGGAAAAAAAGTGGCCCTCAAGTGTCATCAGGGGAAAAAAAAAATCAGTCATCAATGTATACATTCAGGTCGTCATTCAAGTGTGTGTGTGTGTTTTTTTTTAAGGCAACACAGCTGTTTAGTCCCGATCCCTTGAGTTCTCTCCACAGTGTGTGTGTGTGTGTGTGTGTGTGTACAGTATGGAGATGCTCTTACTTTCACTATTAAACGTAGCCGCGTATAAGTGATCTCCCATCACGCTCATTCAGGATCGTTTCCGCCCACATCTCCTTAGTTGTTTTCTTTGCTTGATGCAGACCGATAATTTGAAACAGAGTAACATCGTTGTCACGAGCACAGGATGTGTCTTCTGACGTAGTTAATTACGTAATGAGAAGCTCTGCACTGCATCAGTTAGGGTTAAATGATGTGTTGCCAGCATATTAATCACTGCAGTAATTATCCAATGGAAAACCTTTAACTATCAGCTTAGCTCAATCCAAGTGGTGCCTTTTTTGGCAGTATATCAGTGTTTATCAGATATACAGCATATGTGAATGTAGTGGTTAGCACTGTCGCCCTGCACCTGCAGGTCCTGGGTTTGATTCCCGCGTTGGGTCTGCGTGCATGGAGTTCTCCCCATACTTGATGAGTTTCCTCCCATAGTCCAAAGGCATGCAGGTTAGGCTAATTGGTGTTCCAATGTGTGAATGTTGACCGGAGGTTCTACCATGGTCAAACAAATTGGGAATAAATACAATGGTCACCTCCACTGGCCTCCAGGGTGTCTGGTTGGACTACAGAGGTTCCTACATGAGGTTCCAATGGATCTATGGATGGTGAACCTGTCTGTGAAAAACCAAGCTTTTTTTTTGTACATAAAATGGGTTTTCACAGAAACATTTGTCACTTATGTCAACTGTTCAGGATTTTTTTTGGGGGGTGGAGGGGGCAATATTTATGCAAATCGAATCTGTGAATTCTTTATTATTGTGAAGCATTATTCTAAGCATTGATCAAAAGCTGATCTCTGAGTCACTCGTCACTGAAGGTAAATGCTTTGTGTCTCCGCAGTATGCTCGTGTTCACGAGACTCACAGCGAGACCGAGCTGCAGGACGCCGTCAAGGCTCTGAGAGACTTTTTAGAAACTTCTATATCCAAACTCACCTCGCCTGTCCAGGTGTCTCTACCAGACGTCCGAATGTTCATGAGAAACGTTCAGGTGAGAGAAGAAGTCTAATAATTTTAAACAGTATGATTGGATATTAGACTTAAATAAAGGTTTTTATTAATATTATTTATTTTTTAATAATATTACTATTCAGCGCAAATTCTGATCTGAGAATATAGTTTCATGCAAAAGTATACACACCCCTTGAACTTTTCAACATTTTGTCACATCACAAACGTAAATGTATTTAAATCTGTTAATTGTAAGCACATTCCTCAAAACAAAGCACCAAATTATATTCCAATAGAAGAAGTAAATGTAAAGGTTTCATATGGTACTATTTCTTTAACGAGTTATCACAGGTAAAAGGAGGTAACGCAGATGATACATTTTTCACTCCTTTTTCACACGCAGTGTTTCAGTGTCTTATGTAAGTAAGGTGAGCAGCTGCTGAGCCACGCCCTTTCAGAGGACTGCAGAGCTGAGCAACAAGTCGGGGGAGGGAGCTCTTCTTTTATGAGGTCACATTAGAGAGGAAAATGACAAAAACAAGAATGGGAAAAGGGACAGAAATAAAAAAGGGAATGGTTCTTTCTTCACGTTTTAAGTGTTTTATCTGATTGACTAAAAAGGGAATTTTGCACAATCCACTTTAAGCTTGAAATGTATTATTAAAAAATATATGTTTAATAATCCACAATAGGCCAAATGAAAGATTTTATACTCTTATAATAAAAAATCAAGAACATACATTTGGTATTTAATCTCTTGTGCCCTGTATGTCCTCATACGAGGGCTGGTCAATATATATTTCTTTCGCCAAACATCATTCGCCAAACATGCTTGCAGAAATTCCTGCATCTCATGTAACTTTCGACAACCGTGACCCAGGACTTCCTTTTTGTTTCTTCATGAAGGAGATCAAGCACAGGCTTCCGGCGATGGAGGTGAGATATAAAACAGCTGCCCGCACGGCTCACCTCTGGACCAGAGACTCCAGCAGCGGGGAAGGAAAGCAAGTCCTCGCTACGATGGCCGCCATCAAAGGACAGCTGTACAAGGTACGAGTTCATTCTGCATCTTAACATTCAAACCAGACAAATACCAGGTCAGATCACCTGTCTTACAACAGATCTTCCATTTGTGTGATGTGTGTATGTATATATGTGTGTGTATGTGCTCGGTGTTTCAGATGAAGGAGAAATGTCCGCTGGTGCTGAGAGAGTGTCACACCGTGCTTCCTGTGTTAGAAGAGCTGGAGGGCCAGATCTCATCCTTCTATCAGATAGCTGATCACGCAGGGCACATTATCGCCCAGCAGCACGACCAGCACAAAAACCAGGTGAGGAGATGCGATAAACGCGCCGCCGGTGCTGGAAAGCCTCACGGTGGACGTATCAAATAACTGACCTAGTAAAGTAAAGGATGAGAAAGTAAGCTTCATTTGAGGTTTATTTAATTAAACACAATTGTAGTGCTGTTGAATTCTGAACTCTGATTGGAGAGATTATTATTATTATTTTTTTTAACCACAGCAGATGTAACAGTAGCGCAGCTGGCATCAGCGTCGTCGTCGCCGTATAACAGCACACCCTGTCATGGTCTGTTTTTGACTTCACCTTCCAGCCCCCCCCTCCTGTTCTTCTTTTCCTCATCACGGGAGCTCTGGCTAGCAGACTGCTAATGAGAATTAAATTTCCATGAAGGATGAAATTTGATAGCGAAGCAGATGTGTGTGTGTGTGTGTGTGTGAGAGAGAGAGAGAGAGAGAAAGCGAGTAAGAGAGAGAGAGACACACACACAGACACACACACAATCAGTTCTTCCGTTTGTTTTTGTAGCATCATTTTAACTGCGCGGTTACAATAATGATACAACGCGACTGAAGTCTAAATAGTTATTTACACTTGCTCTAATGGGAACACTTCAAACGACTTTTTTTTTTGTTTTTATGTAGTAATTTAACACGCACACCATCTGGCCAATCAGAAGTGAGGATTCTTCTTAATGGTTGTCTTATTATTCCCAGTGTGTTTTCGCGTCGCAAGCGAACCGAGTCCATGAGTACCTTTCCAATTAAAGTGTTTTAATAGCGCGTCTTATGTTATGTGTGTCGTGTCTTTGTGTCTTTGTGTGTTTGCACGATACAGGAGTTGCTGTCGCAGCAGCAGAGCTGTAAGCGGTGCGTGTGCGCGGTGGAGCGCAGTTACCTGGCCCTGCAGAGGGCGCTCTGCTGCACCAAGACTCTCTACAATTTTGACGCGTCGCTCCTGCAGAACAGAGTCACCGAGCTTCAGACCACGGCCCAGGTCAGCTTACGGCTCCTTTAATCCGTCACCGATACGTGATGCGCTTCGTCTGATCCCGTGCCATTGAAAATACGAGCAGACGAACTTGGCCAAACCCAACGCGATAATGTTTTATGATAGCATGCTGTTTGATTTTGCTGTCATATCATTTCCAGGTTTGAAGGTATCGAGTTTATGGTCTGCATTTGTACAAGTGATGTGAGCAGAAAGGAAATACACACGTAGCAATGCAAAGAAGACCGAGCAGCAAAATGTTTAAGTGATATAAATTCAACAAAGTGTGAACAGCATGGTTGTTTGGTTTTTAAAGCAGCTGGTGCCAAGAGGAATCATAAATGAAGGTTAAGTGAGGTTTAATGTCTATTTATTTCATACTAGGTGTTCCCGCATACAGCGCCATCTGTTGAATTTTGAGTTGAACTAATGATTTTTTCAAGGTCGATTTTTTAATGATGTAAGGGCGTTTAAAAAAAATTCAATTAGCGTATCTTTTCTTCCCATGGGCCAGTAAAACAAGGCTATATGTTACCTGAAGCTCGGCCAAATGCACCTGTGAAAACCTCATTAAAACTAGTTCAGTAGTTTTTACGTGATGCGTGCACAAACAAACAGACAAACAGAAAAAAAATTCCAAAAAACATCTTGATGTGTTCTATTACTCATCTTACGTCCCCACAAATATTTTTTTTGCAATGTAAATATCTTCAGTGTACATACATGACCCACTTTACAGCTTTATTAAATGTATAGAATAGAATTTTACTTCATTTGCGTGTCTTTTCTAAATGTTCCGATAGTTTTTATATGCAAAAAATAGGATTTTAGTGTTGGAAATTGGTAATATTGGTAATATTTTTGGGTGGCTGGAACGGATTATCTGCATTTACATTATTTCCCATGGGAAAATGCATTTCGCAGTATGAAATTACTACCTTTAGAACTCGCCTCCTGAACAGATTAAACTCGTATGCCGGGGTTTGACTGTACTAGCAAGAAGTGGAAAAAGCAGGAGGTATAAATGTAAGGATGATGTGTGAAGTCTGGCCCGGACTCTTCCTCAACCCCAGCTGCATCACTCCAGTGATGTCAATATTGCTTATATATAATATAACCAGTGGCCTAATTACATTTTTTGAATGTTCAAGGATTTTAATATAATATAATATAATATAATGACTTTTAGGATGACTTAGTGATGAATAGACAATTTTTTTTATTTCATTAAATAATATACCTGTACTATTAATTTGCTGATCAGATTTTTTTCCAGTACAAAACCTTTTCTCGAGCTTTGAACTAATTAATGCGGAGGTAAAGACACAGAGACGTGTGTTTGGTGACAGGCCCTGATGCAGGAGGCGTTGGAGTGGAGGAGGGTCGCCGAGGCTAACGGTAACCTGACACGCCGCTTCGAGGAGACGCGCGCCGAGCTGGAGAAGACGCTGAGGGTGGGCCAGGCGTGTCTGACGGAGAGAGGAGACCCCGCTGAGCTCTTCAGCAAACACAGCGTAGGTCACTCCATCCTCACCAGCCCAGAGCTGGCCCACTTCTTCTTATTTTTCATCTTTATTTATAATATGCAAATGCCTGGATAATATTCCTGTGCGTGCCATAACTGTCAGTGAGACCTTTAGGAGGAGACAGATAGACGTACGGTACGGTGCAGCGCGCGCTCCAGTTTTAAATATGATACATGAACGTTTTCACCTAGTGTGGAAATATGAACATGTGGTTCTGTGGTTAGGACTTTTTCAGCCGACTGGACCAGCGAGTGTTGAACGCGTACCTGAAGGCGTGTGATGACCTCACCGATATCCTACCCGAGGAGGAACAGCAGGGTCTGCAGGAGTCGGTCAGGCGGCTGCACAAACAGTGGAAGGTCAGTCAGGATGCTCAGACTCGCAGATTTCTTCTCTCAGTATGTTTTTTTAAAACTACGTAACCTAAAATAAAATTTAAAAAATGCTATCCGCCCTTTTTCACATACATGACATCACACGATTGGTTAATTTTGGCTGTGATTCACAGCGAACGCAGACTAAAGCGGTACGTCAGCGTACGAATTTAATCCGTTCCGGAGGTGAGTTCTTAAGGTGAAATGTCGTATTGTGAAACGCATTGTCCCATAGGAAATAATGTAAATGCAGAGAATCCGTTCCAGCCGCCCAAAAATATTACCAATATTACCAATTTCCAACATTATAATCATATTTTTGCATATAAAAACAATCAAAACATTTAGAAAAGCCATGTAAATTTTGTAAAATATGAAATAAATAGACATTAAACCTCATTTAAGCTTAATTTATGATTCCTCTCGGCACCGGCTGCTTTAAAAACCAAACTGAATGCAGCTCCCTTTTCTTCTTGCTACCGTCCTTAATAATATTCTTGGTCTCCATGGTGTCTCCACTGATGTCTTTACTAAATGTTGTAGAGTACAACATGTAAAAAAAAAAAGACAAAAAAATGTGTAAACTCGCTTCGCTTGGCATTCCACTGACGCAAACAAGTTTTTATTGGCTCAGTCGCTCGTATGCTGAAAATGCTTTGCAAAAATACGCAAGGCAGGACGTTTGCATGCTGAGGTACCACTATATGCCCCTCCCAAAACTATTTAAATGAGCTCTTACTATAGAAACGATGATGTACCAGAACGAGAACATTCGTCAAAAGCTGTCAAATTCCAACCAATCAGAATGAAGAGATGTAATAAGGGTTACTAGAAAGTTCTTGTCTATATTGCGTCGACCAGGACATCCAGGCCGAGGCTCCGTCTCACCTGCTGAGGCTGAGAGTGGAGGCGGAGCGGCGCTTAGTGATGACATCACTGCAGGAGTGCAGGGCGGAGCTGCAGAGAGAGGATAAGGCGCTCGCAACAGCTGGCAGCGAGCGAGTGCTCCGAGAACACAGGGTAAAAACAGATGAGACAAAATGTTAATAATGAGACATAAATGAGAGAGTCTTGAGGGGTCATGTCCGTGTGCGTGCACACTCAGGCTTTTTTCAGGAACAAGAACCCTGTGTCTGCGTGCGAGAAGAGGATGAGGACGATGGAACAGCTTTGCCAGAAACTTCCAGAAAACGACCCGGTGCAAAAAGCGCTACTCGAGACCAGAGACGATGTCTCAGCGATTAAAGGTCAAGTGGAAAGCGCCCATGTGAGACTTCAGGAGCACCCAGACAAGTGGCGCGAGTGGCACCGCAGGTGAGGACTGGAATATAAATCAGGTTTATCTCCTGCGCATGGAGAGAGATACAGCTCCTGAGATCCGGTGTGTCTCTGTTTCAGGTTCAGCGAGCTCTCAGACTGGATCGCTTCCCAGCACGGAGACGGAGAGAACCTCGCCGTGCAGGTGAGCTCAAGCTCGTACGGGGACCTCAGCGTTTCCATGGTAACAGCATCCTCTGCATCCACGTGTGTACTCACTGATTGAGTTTTCGCACTTTGCAGTTTCTCAAGCTGTGTGTGTGTGTTTTTTTTTTTTTTAATCAAATAGGATAAAAAGACAGGAAGGTACAATGTTAGTATTTATATACAGCAATCTATAATGTAAGGTAGAACAGGAACTGTATATACTGTATAACTTGTCTCACAGTTGTTCCATGAACATTTCTAAATGTAACGATAAATGGATAAGAAGTACAGTGTGTTTTTGTAAACATGTTAAAAATAAAGCATATTATTCATAATACCATTGTAACGTTAAACAAATAATCTTGATATAAATTACAATCTAGAAACATGACATACAGTACTAGCGTTAGTACGTGTCGTTGATGGAAAAAGAGTTTGTAGAAGTACTGGAGTTCAAAGGTTAAAGCTTTACATTAGTGCTTTGTATTATCACCACAGTTTCGGAGACATCCTGGTGTTAAACTTCCTGCATGAAGAATAAACATACATTGGTCTGTCCGTTCATCTTTGAAGGTTCAGTTTTCATAGTCTACGTTCACGCTTTCGGTTGTGTTTAATTAGGAATGAGGCCCTTTTTTACAGTGGGTGTTTAGTGTACCAGTGTTTCCGTGTCTTCTGCATACTTTGTGTATACACGATAAATAAATCGCGTTGATTGGCTCTGTTGAGTGACGCATATAGCCACGCCCATTTTGAGGGGAAAAAGCGCCATACTCGCTCAAAAACGCGTCACAAAACTGCTCATAACTTCGCTTTTACTCAACATTTTGATTTCATTTATGGTGCAGGTTAACTTCAGGCAAATACCTAACTACTGACAACGTTCCATAAATTTCTGTTCAGCCGGTTTTGCGTGATGCTGTGGCAAAAAAAACAGCCATACAAACATACAGATAGACATTTTTCTCCGACTGGCTTCAGGTTCAAACATACAGATATCATTGAACGAGTGAGTTCTGACCGACGTACAGACAAAACCTTTTTTTTATTTATATATATTATAAATTCTATATTATACAGTATAATAGTGGTTAGCCCTGCGGTCCCGCACCTCCAGAGTCGAGGGTTCGATTCCCACCTCGGCTCTGTGTATGTTCTTCCCCGTGCTTGGTGGGTTTCCTCCGGGTGCTCTGGTCTCCTCCCACAGTCCAAAGACATGCAGATTAGACTAACTAATGTTCCCAAATTGCCTGTGAGTGAGTGAGAGTGTTTAGTCTATGAAATTAACAATCAGACTGTGTAAAGATATTCTTTCATTAATAAATATTAGTTAATACAACATTTAATGTCTTACAGTATATGAATTGCTTATTAATAATTTATTATAAAGCCTTAACTGAGACTTAAGTTGCTACAGTATCATTTTTTTTTTTTTTTATGTGGTGTAGATTTTTAATTTGTGCACGTGTGTGTGTGTATGTGTGTGCGGTGTGTGTGAATGCAGCGTGAGGTGCAGAGGGCTCAGGAGGACGTCCTGTCCTGGCTCGCAGCTCGTCTGGAGGTGCTGGAAGACCTGAGCAGCGAGGCTGAAGCTGTGACGCGGAGAACGGAGCTGGACGAGCTCGCGCACACACTCGGCACCCTGCTGTCCTCTCAGGATGAAGTGAGAGCGTCTCTCAAAAATATAAAAAAAGAGATTAAAAGAGAAAGCATTCCAAGTCACTTTGAAGCTGAATGAGAGGATCTGATTGAATATCACAGCAGGATAATTGATAATTAATCTTAACCCCGCCCCCTTTTTTATTGTCTGGTGCCTAATTGTTTTGCTTCACAGAAAACGTAGAGTACGTATACACAAGGAACGATAGAAATATTAGCAACAGGGTTATTCTGCAGCACATGGTTATTTGAACAGGTGTGTGTATGAGCACTCTTTCCTCCTTCCCCTCTCTCTCTCCCTCTCTGTCCGTGCGCTAAGGCGATGTCTCTAGATGGAAACAGCGAGAGAGGAGAGGAGGAGGAGGACGCGCTTCAGACGCAGGAACACAGCCGAATCCTGAATGCGGCGAGCGTTACCGAGGCCAGGCAGCTGCTTCTTATTCACCAGGTGACCCCAAGCCTACTTTTTTTTTTTTTTTTTCTTTCTTCAAAATTCATAACCCGAAACCCTTTTTCCAAAAACCGTCCATCAAAACTAATATAAATAATGAACAGGGCAAAGCATGAGCGAACTCTATGAACAGAAAAAAAAGTCTCGTATAAATAAAACATCTACGCATGAATTAACCTATAATCAGAAACGTATCTAAATAATAAATGAACGCGTCTGTTTTATTTTAACGCGCTTCATATTTAAACAGCAGAAGCTGAAGTCGCAGCAGAAGAGGAGAGGATGTCTGGGCGAGGAGAGCAGAGACGACTGCAGCTCGGCAGCACAAGAGAAATGTCTACAGGTACAGTACGGGAGTTCAGGGAAATCTGAGAGCTCCTCGTAGGAAGGGGAACACTCGGTGCTGTGCTGTTTGAGGAAAGTAATCAACGACAGCCTGGTTTTATGAAGCAGAGTTATTGCAGATGTTTCCTATAATCACTTTGCTGTAATAAGATGTCTTGAGACGTTGCATCACATACAGTTTGCACATTAAAAAGAACCACTTTTTACACTCTGTGTCCTGGAATATTGGCCGTCCCATCAGGAAATAAAAATAAAAAAACCTCCATAGATGTGATAACCTGGTGATTCAGTACATTCAGGTCATCAGCTGACTTCATTTTATTGCCCCATAACGTTG
>JAOTRS010000034.1:10434259-10444259 GCA_028565755.1 Dinotopterus cunningtoni
GGCAGAGATAGTGGATCTTTTGTGCAAGCCTGTGCTGCTTATTATTTTTTCTCTACTAAATTATGCCTAGAGATTTCCAATATCAATCTGCATATAACTGTACTGTCTCTTCTAATCTGACAGAAATCCATCAAAGCTCCTAAAAAAAAGCCCTTCTTGTAATATTGCTTTTTTACCTAAAACAGTGTAAGGCAAAATATTTATTATAAACCATTTGGCACTGTTTTAAATGTTCTCCATCCTCAAAAAACTGTAGTCCCTCTCGAGGTCTACCACCATTACCCCCTAACCCTATCACCGGTGCATCAGTTTGAGCACTAGGAACCATTTAAACACCTCTCTATAATGGTTTCTGTTTATTCTTTGGTGGTTGTATTGTGTTCCTAGAAGATCTAATGGCTTTTGTGACTACCATCCTGCCAGGCAGTTTCATATATTAGTAAAGACCACCCTCCAGACTCCATGCCTGGCTGTAATTACAGATGTGTGAATTGATTTGTCCGTGCCCGTAATTGCTGTCTGCAGGCCAGTATGGTCATTGTTTGTGAAAATGGATGATATTATGCCTCTGGTTATATTGTGAGCTGTCAGCAAGAAGAGCGATGAGGACTTCAATATCTTGAAACCCCTCCAATCTGCCATCAAGTCGTCATTCCTATTATACTTTATAGAGGGGTAAAAAAAAAAAACTATATGCTAAAAATATCCTTTATTTATTTACCTGTCTGTTTGTTTGTTTGTTTATACCATGAAGGACTTTATCCAGGAGATACAAGCCAGGCAGGCTGATCTTACCAATCTGAGAGAGAGCATCGGTAGGCTTGTGCCATCTCAGGACTCGCCAGAGCTGGTGGAAATAGGTCGTCTGCGCAGATCTTGGTTAGAGCTTGCAAAGCAGGCTGCAGAGCTGTTGGAGCAGAGAGAGGAGGATCTCCAGAGGAGTGGGGACTATCAAGAGTGCCTCAGCACGGCAGAAGAGCTGTTCGACCAGTTGTCCAAGGAATGGGATTATTTGTCCAGGCACGTATCTGAGGTCCTTCACAATATAGATCAGTGCATGAGTTCTGTTAAAGTGCATTTCCATTTAAATATTTCCAAGTTAATAGTATATTCTTATTTAGGGCGGATACGGAGAGCACCGCGGGGTGTTTGGATTCCTTGAAGAAGCTCTCTATAGATCTTCAGGACCAGAGGTGTGTATTAGAAGACTTGAGAGATAACAAGAATGCTATCCTGTCACGCCTTAGTCTAGAAGACAAAGACCTTGTCAAGGAGCAGGTAGGTTACCTGGAGCAACGCTGGACCCAAATGGAAATGCAGGTTGAACAGAAGGTACAGGATACTATTCAAACCCTTGAAGACCTCAATCATTTAGAGGACCAGTTACGCGAAGCCCAAGAGTGGGCTGAGGTGCAGAGACCATCTCTTTCTGACGTGCTGAAAACCAGCCCCCCTCCGGACCTTGCGCAGAGCTTTTTGTTTGACCATTTGAGCTTTTGTGCGGAGCTGGAAGCCAAGCAGCAGCTCATTAATCAGTCCGTGTCTGAGGCTGACTGCCTTTATTCTCATCTAGGACTAAATGAGAAAAAGAGGTTGCAGACCTTGGTGCAGAATGTTCAAGCAGAGGTGGAATCTCTTACCTCGAAGGCAGCTCACCACCGCAAAAGCCTTAGTAAAGCGTTCACCGAGCGGACACAGTTCCTCCAGGCCTTGGACAGGGCTGCTGGATGGATCAAACAAAAAGAGCAGAGGGTTCTTTCAGATGAGCATGTGGCCCTCTTGCCAGATGAACTCTCCAAGCAGGTGTCTGTTTGCAAGAACATATGTAGCAGCCTGAAGGCATATCAAGTGGAACTGACCTCACTTTGGACGCAAGGAAGGGAACTGGTCAAGGATACGACTGAGGACGAGAAGGTGGAGACCCTTCAGAGGCTTGAGGAGCTTCAGGGAACTTTCGAAGCTTCCCTTCAAAGGTGCACGCATCATTTGCAGTACCTAGAGAGAGCCCTGGTTATTCGAAAATACTTCAAAGTCGACCTGGATAGAATCTGCGAGTGGTTGAGGCATGCCGAAGCAGTCACATTCCCCATAATAGACCTCAACAGGAATGATGTCGAACTGCACAACCAGTTGGCCAAATACCAGCAAATTTTGGATCATACCTCAGCATACGAGAACCTATTACTTATTGTTCAGAGGGCAGGACAGGAAATCCTTCCCACCTTAAACGAGGTGGACCACTGCTACCTGGACGAGAAACTCAACGGCCTTCCGCAACAATACAATGCCATTATTTTGTCAACCAAAGAAAAACGAGACAGGATCCAACGCGTGACTCTGGAACGCAGGGAATTGGAGTCCCTCGTCGAAATGACACGCAAAGCTTTGGAGGAACTTCAGGAGCAGTGTGATGCCTTAGAGAACCAATCAACTAGTGGAAGTCTTGAAGAAGGGGAAAGGTTGCACGGTGACTATGAAGGCATCCAGGAAGGCCTTTCAAACCTTTTCGAGGCAATGAATAAGCTGAAGAGTAAAACGCAGGACTTCCACTGCACAGGACAGCCATATACACGTGAGGTCATTGACCAGTTAGGAAGCCTTTATAGCAGACTTGATCAAGTGACAAAGGAAAAAGTTAACCAACTCAACCGTACTTTGAATGTATTAAACGACTACAGGGCTACAATCACAAAAATGGACAAAGGCATTAATGGCGTCAAGGAGGATACGGATAAACTCAATTCCGAGAAGCAATTAGATGCCATGCAGAGATTATCCAGACTGCACACACTGGCCAAAGAGCTTGAAGAGATTACTTCTTATTCTGAAGATTTAAATGAACAGATAGTGGAGTTCAGCCAGCACTTTGACCATGATAGCCTTCAGACTCAGGTTTCCATGAAGGAGATGCAGATTCAGGCATTAAAATCAAGCATTTCCAAGTGCATAGAAGAATGTGAACAGTGTACCAAGTCATGTGTTGAGGGCGAGCCTAGCTCCAAGATTATGATCAAAGAAACCTTGGTGTGGCTCAAGATGGTTAGAGACGATCTCAGAAGTTTGTTTACTCTTCAGAAAATAGACGTTCATGTTGTTCAGGATGAGATCAGATCAGCGGTGGCACTTCAAAAGGAAATTAAATCTAGGCTTCAGTTACTGGAAATGTTTCACCAAAACGAGAGACAAAGGTACAAGACTGCCAAACAGCCATTCCCCAGTGAGATGGAGGCTTGTTTGAAGGATATTGCAGACTTGGAGAGTGAGCTTCAGCAATCCCTCTCAGCCAAACAGGCAAGCATATTATGTTGTGTATATTCAAAATATGTTTCATATCTTGAATTTCTGACATTTCTAAATGTTCCCACAATTATATTGTTTTACCCGCAGATGGCCCTGCAGTCAGCTCTATCCTTGATACAGTTGTACAAAAGTGCCTTGAAGTCTACTGGCAAGTGGTTCGAAGATGCCGATGCTGCCCTAAAACAGAAGAACAAGGAACTAGAATTAGATGACCTTACAGAGAGACTCGAGGAGCTTAAACAGGTTTTGACTGAAGAACCAACCATAAAGCAGGTGATTCAGGATATTGAGGGCATTCTCCCTAAAATGGAGGGCTTTGTTGTTTCGGGTGTTTTTATGAAACTCAAAGAAGGCTATGAGAACATTTGTCAAAAGAGTACTGAGCTCTTGAAGCAGCTGAGATGTCACCAGGAAACCTTAAACAGGTAACTTTAAACCTGCATTTTTATCTTTGCGGATTTATTGCAGGGGTCTTGTGCTAACTAGAACCTACAGTTCAAATTCGCTATCTGGTGTTTTTCTAGATGTCTAACTCAGTGGACATCATTCAACGAAGATAAAGAAATGCTTATAAATGAACTGAGTGAAGTCGAGAAGAAATTGACTGGGTTCAACACGGCGAAATCGAGCTCTCTTCAAGAGGCAGAGGACAAGCTTCGTTTTTACCGGGTCCGTTCAATTTACTTAGTGCAGTTTATTTATAGTTGTAGTCATGTTCTAACGCATTCTCCTGCCTTTATAGGATGTTGTGGTCCGACTGGAGTCTTGTCAGGATAAACTGTCACACCTGAAAGAACAGTCAGAGCAGGTTGATCTGAAGTCTGTGTCCGGTACCGCAGTTTCTCGATCAGTCTGCGCACTATCACAGCGATGGACTCAGTTAACCGGGGTAGCTAAAGTACAGGAGAAGGCTCTTAAGGACACCGTGCATGACTGGAGACGTTTCATTGAGAAGGTAAGATACCAGTCTGAATGCTAAAAAATGGAGCACCAAAATCGACCTTAATATGTCTGGGTGTGAGTCTGTATAAGTTCTCATATATACTGTAGAAATGTATAATGCCTGAGTTTATGTCCTTAAAATATTTATTGCTTTAATTGAGGGTAACATTCGAGGTCTGAGCAAATTCTAAGTATAATGTAAAAGCTTTAAATGCAAAATAAAAGGATGTGCTGAATCAAGTGATATTTTATGCCCTGCCCAAGGATGTTTTTTTCTGAAATTTCCCTGCAGCGATTTACTAAGTCCATCCATCCATCTACTCATTCATCTCTACTGTTTGCACCAAAATCCAGGTCTCACTTCACATTCCATTGTATTTATTGTTATATTTATTATATTTCAGTGCAGTTACCTTTGTTTATTCTTTTGTTCATTCCTTTGTTTATTCTTACTTTTTTTTATTGCTGCTAGTCACTGAGAGCTACCAAACTAATTTCGTTGTATCATTACAATGACAGTAATTTCTCTTTCTCTAATTATTTGTCTATCTATAATATCAAAGCCATATTGTTAAACCAAATTTCCATGTGGTAATTACATCTTTACTGTTCATTCATGCAGCATAAAATACAAAGGGGAAATTAAATGTGGTGTCCGGTTCATGGGTCAAAATGATTCCTCATGTTTGCAGCACCACACTTTCACAACCTGAGTCCTGGAATTTAGCCGTGCCTTTAGGGAAAAAGTAAAAACTCCATAGATGTGATAACCTGGTCATTCAGGTGGTTTTCCGTATGGACGCACAGCTGTTTAGTCTTAATCCTATAAGTTCTCATCTCATTGTGTTACTTTATCTATTAAACATATCTCTGATGCACAGAGTTGATGGTTCAGCACTATCCTTCACAGTTTCATTAATGCATTGGGCAGTTCTAAACTTAATTCAAGTTATTTCAGATCTCCCTAGTTGTTGTCTTTGCTTGACGCAGGTCAATAATTTGAGAAAGCTTTTTTAAACCAATAATTGTACTAGACTTCTGTATTAAAAATCATTTTAATATTGTGTCATCTACATAGAATATTGTATTACTCTTTTTTTTCCTATCATAAAATTGTCTCTTGTTGTTGCTCTTGTTTTAGGTTGTATCACAAGTCACAAAAAAACTCAGCATTTTCTGCTTGCATTTTCTATCTCTTGTTTTAGAGCTTCAAGGCACGTTCATACGTTTAAAGCCAATAGTCTAGACATTATAAAAGAAAAAAGAAAAAAACTTTAATAATGCAAATTGCAAAAAGGCACGGTTGTTAATCCTTTTCTACAGCGAATCAGCCAGATTTTCCGGCTTTCTCCTCGGTCATGCTCAGTGTTTTAGAAATGATGCAATGTTTGGTAATAAGCCAGTACACTTCATGGTTAAGGGTGGAAATTGCCAGGCTGCCACAGTGCTCATAAAGCCGAGCTGGTTTCTTAGCAAGTGATGTAATTAGACGAGAAATGTGGAATCCTGGCATGTGAGTGCATGTGCGTGTGTGTGTGTGTGTGTGTGTCTGTAAAAGCTGCATCTTAAAGTACATCACTATTTTGCATACACAGTTAATTCATTTTAGTTCCATGCATGTTTTTGTGTTAGCGCTGGGCTAGACTCTTCCTTTTCCCACTTGCTCTCTTCACTGGGTATGACATCAGATCCTCAGGATGATTCATTGCTGTTGCGTGGCCTTGTGACACACGAGTGGGGGGAGAAAGGGCAAAATGCCATGTGACAATGCTTCTCTCTTATTACCAGCAATCAAAAAATGCGCCGCTATATCGATAAAACCATGCTTCAAATCTTGGAGATGAAATATCCATGGACGTCCACGATGCATTATGAGCTGTTATGTAATGTATAATGCTCGGGTTATTACTTTCTACTCTACGTAGATGCTGGTTTATTGCTTTCCTTTCTTCGTGTATCTGGAAGCCAAATGAAACAATGACTATTCCTAATGCTTCAATTATTTTCTTTTTAAATACAACCTATCCGGCTTTCCAGATGAAAGACACACATTAAAGGTACGAAAGATCAAAGTACCAGCCCAGTGACAAAAAAAGATCAAGATTAGTGCTCGTTTCGCTCAGTGTGTATAAGCGTACAGAACATTAAAACTCCTAAACTGTGTGTAGTCTCATTGGTTGCAGTCTTTTTTTTGACGGATGCTACCGCTCCGCTAAGTTTGTGCCCCCTTGTTGTCGCCTGTAGTTGGAGAAGATGCGGTCTGTGTCGGTGGACCTGCACAGCCGAGTTCCCGACAGCGTGGTGGAGAAAGCCGCCAGCACCGTGGCCCTACACAACCTGCTGGAGTATCACGACTCCTTCAGCCGGGAGGTGGAGAGAGAGAACAGCGCCCTGACGCTGCTCAGACACCACGCCCTCCATCTCCTCCTCCACTCTGAGACCACAGGGCTGAAGACAACCAGGCTCGGCAAGCTGTCGGCCACGCCCCTTCAGCAACCGGCCACGCCGGTCAATCAACAGACCTCTCCAAGCAAACAATCAACCACGCCCACCACACAAGCAGCTGCACTCAGCAACCACTTAAACACACCTAGCAATCAAACAGCCACGCCCAGCATGCAGCTAACCAAGTCTAATACACAGCCAACCACGCCCAGCAACCACTTAAACACACCTAGCAATCAAACATCCACGCCCAGCACACAGCAAACCACACCCAATACACAGCCTGCCACGCCCAGCAACCACTTAGACACATTTAGCAATGAAACATCCACGTCTAGCACACAGCTAACCACACCCAATATACAATCGACTATGTCCACTACAGAATCAGCTATACCCAACAACCACTTTGATACATCCAGCAATGAAACAGCCACACCCAGCACCCAGATAATGATGCCCAGCAACAGCACAGATCTGGCCATCACAAGGAAAAAAGAAGACACACCTAAATACCAAACAATCCCACCGCAGATCAACCATCTGGCCACGCCCACCAAGCAGGCCAGTAACCCCAGCAGTGAAGATGCTTTCTGTTTGCTGGAGATTCAGGCAATGCAGGAGAAATATGAGAGGTAGTGATTAAAAATATCATGCATCATGCGTTTTTCTGAATTAGTATCTGTCAACTTCATAACATAAATTTAAAAAGCCTAAGGAAAAAAAAAACATACTGTCACAGAACATTTAGTGCTGTCAATCGATTTAAAAATGTTTAATCTAGTTAATCGCAGTCATAGTCTGTGATTAATCGCGATTAATCGCAATTTTTAAAATGCTCAGATTTACTTGTATTATAAACATGCAATGTTAGAATAAAGAAATGCATGACAAACTGGTTAAAGGAAACAGATTATGCAGTTTCATAATATCTCAAACATTCCCATTTAACAAATGTTAAATTAGAATTTCTAGAATGGGACCAGCACTGCATGCACCGATGGTGGGGTTCCTCAGGTTCGAAAATCAACAACCTAGGGCCTTAACCACCTGAGCCCCCAGTCCCACATCTTACGTTTAATGTTTATTCTTTTATTTAATATTAATTAATATCGACAGCCCTATTTTTTATACATCGCAGTTACACTCTTGTTTATCTCTCAATTCCAGCCTGCTACAGAAAGTGTGTGTGAGCCGGCAGCAGGTGCAGGTGGAGCTGCTGGAGCGAGAGGAGGTGGAGAGGGAGCTGGGGCTGGTTAAAGGCTGGATCCAGGATACACAGGGCTTGTTACTCAGCCCTTCAGCCGACCTGGAAACCCTGCTCTCTGACCTGGAGGTAAAGTTCCTGTCCGTCCTAATTACGGGATGTATTACCGCCTCCTGACTAAACATCTCGTTTTTTTGCGCGTGCTAGACGGCTCATGGCGGTGTTCAGTCTCAGAGGCAGGCCTTGGAGCAGATTGCGGATCGCCAGCAGATGAAATACAAAGACCTCCACGCCGCTGTTCCCTCTGAGATCAGCACCCAGCTGGCACAGGTCACCCTGGCGCTGGGCTCTGCAGAGGACCAGGTACGTGTCGAATTCATCTGAGTCAAATTCATGATTCACAAGCTCCACCCACTACTTGCTTTCTCTCATCACATGCATACCTTGTATTATGTATAGAATTGGAATGAAACACATCCTAAGTTAGACATGCGTTGAGATAATATGATTTTTTTATTTTAAATAGCTATGAAATAGTTTTATGAGGACAAGAGAAATACAGAAAGGTCCAGTGTTTTCTTTCAAACTCCAGGTGCAGAGCCGAGAGAGAGAAGTGCAGCACAGCAGAGACGTTAAAGAAGACTTTACCGCCAGACTGAAGGACATCTCGGACAAAGTCAGCACCATCTCTGTGAAACTGAAGCAGAAGAGTGTGGATGTAGAAGAGGCCAAAGGGGAGACAGAGGTACTCACTGACCCTCACACACACACACACACACACACACACACACACACACACACACACCTTCTTTCTCTTTTAGTTATTATATGCATTTTTTATCAGTTGTTCATTTCAAGGTTCAGATTTATGGAAAATTAATTTTCCATATTGGTTTAAACAGGATCTGATTTCAGCTTTTTGACTTGTAATCGATTCATCTGCAGGAAGTGATCAAATTAACCACACTTAAACGTCTACATGCACTTGATAATGTTGAGAAAACAGTTTCTTTTCAAGTGACCTTGACCAAATTGAGAAACTTGAATCTGAATCAGTAGAGTTCGGTTTTTAACAGAACTTGGTAATAGTGAGAAAACAGTTTGACTCTGAATCAGTAGAGTTCGTTTTTAGGTGTAATGGATCATAGTGAGAAAATGAATCAATAAAGTTCAGTTTTAAGTGAACTTGATCAAAGTGTGAAACAATTTGAATCTGAGTCAGTAGAGTTTGCTTTTTAAGAGAACTTGGTGATAGTGATAAAACAATTTCACTCTGAATCTGTCTATACCGATTCATCCAAGTGAACTTGATCAGGATGAGAAAAACGATTCAACTCTGAATCAGTAGAGTTCGGTCTTAAGTGAACTTGATCATAGTGAGAAACGATTCGACTCTGGATTAGTAGTTTCTTTTCAAGTGAGATTAAGAAATTTGAATCTGAATCAGTACAGATTGCTTTTTAGGAGATCTTGGTGATAGCGAGGACACAATTTGACTCTGAATCAGTAGTGTTCGGTTTTAGGTTTAATGGATCATAGTGAGAAAACAATTTGATTATCACTTAGTGCTAAAAAAATCGGAATCTGACTCAGTCTCTACTGATTCATCCAAGTTTACATTCAAATAACCTGATCAAGATGAGAAGACGTTTCAACTCTAAATCAGTAGAGTTCGGTTTTAAGTGAACTTGATCATAGTGAAAAACGGTTATAATCTGAATCAGTAGAATTTGGTTTCAAGTGAACTTGACCGTAGTCAGAAAACGATTCAACTCTGAATCAGTAGTTTGTTTTCAGTTGAAAGTGAGAATTGATTCGAATCAGAAGAGTTTGGCTTTAAGTGAACTTGATCATCGCGAAAAAACGATTTTACTCTGAATCAATAATTTGATTTTCATAAGTCATTGATATGGATATTTCTAAAAAACCGTCCCGTTACTCTAAATCTCTTTGAGAGAGAGCAAAAACTAAGTATAATCATTTCATGGTGCTCATTTTTTCTCAGACTCTGCGTGAGGAGCTGGAGGACTGCTCTCACGCTCTCTCTGAGCTGGACGTGGCCATGCAGGAGTTCGGGGAGCAGAACCCGCTCCTGGCCCGACAGCT
>JAOTRS010000034.1:10459395-10470308 GCA_028565755.1 Dinotopterus cunningtoni
AATTTTTTTATTTTTTTTATTTTATTTTAGCTTTTTTTTTTTTCACTTTTAATATTGTCTTTTATTTGTTTACATTTTCCCTAAAACCATTACTTCGAACTGCAAATTTCTAATATTTCTTAAAATAAACACAATCAGTTAACCAATAATCGATGAATCATTCATTGTTAATGGTAACAAGATGCACATTGTTCTCAGTTTATTATAGTTTTATTAAATCAGTGACTAGATCTAGTGACACAATCTCAATTGTTAGTTTTATGAAGCAAATAAAATAAGTCAAATAGTTATAACCAAAAAAGAAAAACAATAAGCCAGTCGAAAATCCTGCTTATCTATTTTTCTTGATTCAAAAACAAGGCACATAAAAATTCTCTGTCCGGTACTGTGCACCACCTGTACAAGTACAAGTTAACAGATACTGTACATGAGCTACACATGAGAAACATTGCGCAAAACAAACATTATCAGTTAATACATTTTCAATCGTAATTGAATCGTAATCGATCAGTCATTAAAATTTCTTGTACTAGCGTAATTCTGCGTGACTGTGAGTAACAGGGTGTTGATCTCTGCTGTGCAGGAGCGGCTGAACGAGCAGCTCGAGGAGCAGAGACAGGAACAGGCCCTGCAGCGTTACCATAGCGAGGCAGAGGAGCTCGATCATTGGCTGCTCAGCACGCGAGCGACACTTAGCTCCGCCCTCCAGCCGCATCCGGAGGACATGGACATGGAAGAGCAGCTGATCGACTGTCAGGTGAGCAGCAGGGAAATTGCTTCTGATTAGACATTGAGGCGTGAAATGTCTTGTAGAAACCTAATAATAATAATAATTAAATAAAATAGAAATGAAAATCATCATACCATACTATACCATGAGGGCTGTTTTATAGCTCATGTACAAGATTACTTGGTACTCTCAGGAAACAGATGTGAATGTACTCACCTCATTCTTCTGGACCTAACATTTGCTAAGAAACCATGAACTGGAAAATGATTAACTGGAGTTTGGTTTGTGGTCAATCATTTATTTTCTGGCTGCTTTTAGTCGTTCGTTTTCCAGAAATTTTTTTTTTGTTGAAATGGATAGCTTGAGAACTTACACCATGATGCCATATTCTCCAGATTGATACACACCGTTCACAAATGAAACTCGGCTTTTTTCTTTTAAACGACAGTGATTCCAGTGGTTAGTCTCTACTATATGGTGGCAGAGAAGTGCAAACAAAATAACAAAACCGAAAACATAATGACATTTAAATGCTGTGAGGCTGCAGTACTTCTTTCTACAGTGAGTCTCGAGTGACAGATGTCTTTTCCAATCAGCAATAAGAATTTTATTCGCAAACTATACAGTACCTACCTTTTCTGGTTTAACTAATTTGTTGTTGTGTTTTCTCATTTGGTATTTTTTTTCTGGACATGTCATTTTGTTTTCAGTTTTGTTATTTTGTTTTTAAATTTGTTACTTTGTTTTTAGTTTTGTTATTTTGTTTTTCCAGGTTTTGTCATTTTGTTTTTTCGGGTTCTGTTATTTATTTTTTTATTTTTATTTTTTCATTTTTCATTATGTTTTCAGTTTTATTGTTTAGTTTTTGGATTTTTCAATTTGTTTTTTGGTTTTGTTATTTTGTTTGCAGTTTCGTTATTTTGTTTTTTTTCCGGTTTTATTATTTTGTTTTCTTTTTTTTTCTTTTGTTTTTTTCCTTTTTTTTTCATTTTTCAATTTGTTTTTGGTTTTGTTATTTTTTTCGGTTTTATTATTTTGTTTTTGGATTTTTCAATTTGTTTTTGGTTTTGTTATTTTGTTTTTGGTTTTGTTTTACATTTCTCGACACTGTAACTAGAGTCTAATAACTGTAACATATGATTGGGTAATAATACACTTGTTTTGGCTGTAGCTCATTCACAAGCCTAAACAAATCTAAGTCAAACAGTAAACAAGGTTTTTTGCTTTTTATGAAAGAGGAGCATATTAATTGTTCATATGATGAACCAAAAGATATCGCAATATTCCAATTTTTTTTCTAAGCCAGTCATTCAATAAAAATGCAAACAAGAGAGGTAAAAATACCAGCTAACGAGCAACATTTTCCATGGGTTGTATTTGCATACCAAAACCTGATTGGCTCTTATATTTTATGACGTCATAACCCTGGCTTCAGCAGTTTCGTTGTGAGCCGACGGTTCCAAAGACATAAGTGGGTCTGTATATTGTATGCTATAGATTTCTGCTCCATTCTGTATACAGAACATGCTGCTGGAGATCGAGCAGAAGGTGCTGTGTCTGTCCGAGCTGTCCGTACACAGCGAGAGCCTCCTGCTGGAGGGGAAGGCCGGCATGCGTGGAGACGCCGAGCAGCTCACGCTCAAACTGCACAGCCTCAAAGCCAGTCTGCTGGAGCTGCAGCGCATCCTCCAGGACAAACACACACACATCCAGGTGAGTATCTTAAAAAAAATAATGCTCTGTCCTGAAGGAACAGCTTTAGCTTTGACTCGTACAAAGTGCTGACAGTGGAGACACCGCCTTAAAGGAGTAATTTTTTTCCTCAGCACACAGGATACGGTTCTTAGTATTCTCTCGCAGTTTCAGTTACGTTTCAGTTGAACCGTCTTCTGAAGTCGCGTGTCTCAAGAGCACCAAACAAACTTCAGTGGTAGAGAAACCAGCCCAACCGCAGTCCTCCTGTGTCATACTGAAACCCCTGTCTGTCTCATGGGTGAGGACCATGTACAAAGCAAAGCAGAAGAGCAGCCAGTCAACAAAGTGATTGTTGGCAACACAGAGACCTCAGGGAAAGGCTGTTTTCCTTATGTTAAGCTTCCCTCAGGGTTAATTTTAGCACAGGTGTGTAAGCAGTGGTGACTCCAGCTGTGTTTGCTTCACTGTGGTCGCTTATGACTAAGACACAGCCACCAACTTTGGAGATACTCAGTAGTCTGAGAAGTGAGATGTATAATTATGTTCAGAGCATTTTGGTCTAAAAAGTGAACTTCTGAAATGAAACTCATTTTAAATAAGTCACTCTGTTACTTTTTTACATGTAAACTCGCGATACAAGGCTAATGTGACCACCAAAGAGTTTGGTGTAGAGTTTGGGGGGTTACACTACAAAAAATGTTCTATAATATCTTAAAATAAATTCACAACAAACCAAGTTTAAGATTAAGATTATTTCTAGCCAGTTGTCACTAATATTGCAAGTTTGTTTTGGTCTGGTTTTGATTTTATTGTAATAAAGTATAGATAAATTTAACTATATTCAAGATATTTTCACTTGCTAAGATATTTTTTTTAATGTAAACATTGAGTTTGGCTATTATCCATAGGGTTTGATTATTAGCCATGGGGTTTGATATTCAGCCATGGGGTTTGATTATTAGCCATGGGGTTTGATTATTAGCCATGGGGTTTGATTATTAGCCATAGGGTTTAATATATTGGCTGTAAATTTAGTTATCATCCATAGGGTTTGGTTTTTGGGTGTAGTTTGAGTTATCATCCATAGAGTTTGGTTATTATCCATAGGGTTTGGTCATTAGCCATAGGGTTTATGTTATTAACCATAGAGTTTTGTTATTATCCATAGGATTTGGTTATTAACCATAGGGTTTGGCTGTTAGCCACAGGGTATGAGTTATTAGCCGTAGGGTTTCGATATTGGGTGTAGTTTGTGTTATTATCCATAGGGTTTGGTTATTATCCATAGGGTTTGGTTATTAGCCATAGGGTTTATGTTATTAGCCATAGAGTTTGGTTATTATCCATAGGATTTGGTTATTATCCATAGGGTTTGGTCATTAGCCATAGGGTTTATGTTATTAGCCATAGAGTTTTGTTATTATCCATAGGATTTGGTTATTAGCCATAGGGTTTGGTTGTTAGCCACAGGGTATGAGTTATTAGCCGTAGGGTTTCGATATTGGGTGTAGTTTGTGTTATTATCCATAGAGTTTGGTTATAAGCCATAGGGTTTGGCTATTAACCATAGGGTTTATGTTATTAGCCATAGAGTCTGGTCATTAACCATGGGGTTTGTTTGTTAGGCACAGGGTCTGAGTTTTTTGCCATAGGGTTTCGATATTTGGTGTAGTTTGAGTTAATTATCCATAGAGTTTGTTTATTATCCATAGGGTTTGGTTATTAGCCATAGGGTTTATATTATTAGCCATAGAGTTTGGTTATTAACCATGGGGTTTGGTTGTTAGCCATAGGGTCTGAGTTATTAGCCATAGGGTTTTGGTATTGGGTGTAGTTTGAGTTATTATCCATAGGATTTGAGTTTTCATCTATAGAGTTTGGTTATAAGCCATAGGGTTTGGTACATAGGTTATAGTTTGAGTTATTAGCCATAGGATTTGAGTTTTCATCTATAGAGTTTGGTTATAAGCCATAGGGTTTGGTACATTGGTTATAGTTTGAGTTATTAGCCATAGGATTTGAGTTTTCATCTATAGAGTTTGGTTATTGGCTGTAGTTTGAGTTATTATCCATAGAGCTCAGTTATAAGCCATAGGGTTTGGTATAAGGGCTGTAGTTTAAGTTATTAGCCATAGGTATAAGGGCTGTAGTTTGAGTTATTAACCATAGGGTTTGTTTAATAGTCATAGGGTTTGGTTGTTAGACATGGGGTTTGAGTTATTAGCCATAGGGTTTGGTATATTGGCTATAGTTTGAGTTAATAGCCATAGGGGTTGAGTTATTAGCTATAGGGTTTGACTTATTAGCCATAGGGTTTGGTTATTGGCCATAGGGTTTGGGTTATACTGTAGCCATAGGGTTTGGGTTATTAACTGTAGAGTTTGAGTTGCTAGCCATATATTTTGGACTGTTAGCCATAAAATTTGGTTATTAGCCATAGGGGTTGAGTTATTGTCCATGGAGTTTAAGCTATAGCAAAAATCTAACAGCAAGTTTCCTTTGTTACCTCAGGGTTCCTTGATGGAGCAGGAGGAGAGTGAGCCGGACTCGTCTCTGTCTCAGAGCCCGAGCGTACTGGACTGGCTGAGTCAGGCTCGGTCCACTCGCAGCCAGCAGCACCAGGACACGGTGCAGAGACAACGGGTACAAACCTCACACCTTAAACTGCTGTGTATATCTACAACCTCACCACACCCTAAACGTGTGTTTCATTTCTAATCAGGTTAACGTTGCTACGGAGGAATAGATAACTAGGTACAGTTTATAATTTGGCTGTAAGGTGGGCGGGGTTAAGATCGGTTTGTTAGTCCAGAGCTAAGCTAGCAAGTGCAAGTGTTGCAGCTTCGGTGACTCCATAATCAGGTGGACCTTAAAATGGAAATATCATGATAATTGCTGCTTTTCTATACTGTCAATCAAACATTCTCGTTAGAATATTAGGCCACGCCCATTGGGTCAGTCTTTCTGGTGTAGTAGTAGTTCATCTCTGTGCTGTGCAGGAGTTAGAGGCACAGCTGGAGGAGCAGAGGAAGCTGATGCAGTCTGTCGCCTGCCGAGGGGAGGAGATTCTCTCACAGCAAACCACGCCCAATGGAGAAAGGTGTGTCCTCCTGGATAATGGGCACCACTCTTTAAAAACCCCATTTGCATTTGCTTTTTATGACCGTACCAATTTGTCTTTTGTGTTTTTTTTTTTTATCTTTGATTTGTCACAGTCACAGTGCTGCAGATCTGCAGGATGCGGGTGAGAGTGAGAGCTCGAGCGAACAGGACTGTATGATAATGAAGTGGGAGAATCTGAACAAAGACCTGAACACCAAGCTGCAGCTTCTAGTGAACACCATGCAGGACGATGAGCTCAGCTCGGTACGTCACAAACACGTCATGATGATAAACGGCGTGTGCGGTCAGCCCATGAGAGCGTGGTGATGGCATTTTTGACCTTGCTCTTGTCTTGTCTTGTCTTGTAGGTGTATCAGAGGTCTCGAGTGTCCAGCCCAGGTAGTCTTTTCAGAGCGGATCAGCTCACACCGGACGTTTTTTCCCCAAGTGCTTTATTCGAGACTTTAAACCACAAAGAGGAGGAGCTAGTCGAGGTAGATATTAGCTATACTAATAGGTATAACGTACCTAGATTAGGTGTGAAAGATGTTATTTGATTTGTCCTGTTTTTTTTGTTTTTTTTACACCAGGCTGACGTTGACCCCGCCCACACTCGGGAGAGGAACCTGTACGAGGCTGTGTGTTCAGCCTCCGCCTGGCTAGACACAGCAGAGAACAGTCTGCTCTCTGGCCCCGTGCTGCTGTCTGACGACTCGGAGGTTCAGCTGTGTCATTTAGAGGTACGCCGCGTCTCTTATTGATCAGATGAACTGAAAAATTAATTAGCGATGCATCACATGACTTGAGAGCGTCTCTCTGTTTGTCTGTCTGTCGTTCAGGGTTTGAATGAGGAGGTGAAGAATGTCAGAGAGGAGGTGTGTAAGTGTCAGGAGGTGATGCAGGGATGCGACGGAGGAGGCGACGACTTGATCGAGGAGGTGCTGGATGGACTGGACGGGAGGCTCAGGTTGATGGATTCGCTGCTGGAGCAGGGATGTGACAGTATCAGAGACAGACTGCGGGAACACACGACGTTCCAGGTGCGTAATATTTTTAAATATTTTCATTAGAGTACGCTTAATCAAGACGTTTTAAGGAAGCGTTATAAAAATAAAAAAAGGCAATCGAGAATCCAGGGCCAGTGTGCGAATACAAGACATTGAAAAGTGGGCGGGGCTTTTTAAATATATACACACATAATCATAATCAAAGCAATTTGTGGTGAAAATGTGCTCTAGTGATTTTTATTAAATTGCATGTAGTTTAAATAAAAATACACATACTGTACAAAGGTATTTATGAAATGACGAAGCCTTGACGTCTTTTACTTCCTGTCATCTTCCAGGCTGAACTGAGGCAGTTATTCTCTGCAATGTGCGACTCGAAGCATCAGCTGCTGCAGAAGATGTGCGGAGCTGCGGATCGTCCGGCGTCCAAACAGCTGGAGGTTCGCATCAGACATCAGCTCGTCATCACATTTATTCATCCACGACTATAATTAAAGAAGAATTGAATTTAAGGCGCTAATATGATGCTTTATTTTGAAGAATTTACCAAAAAAAAACTGTTTGGTCTAGAGCAGGCATCGCTAAATGGCCCTGATGGGTTTTTTTCTGATAAAAGAGAAATATTATTATATCAATAATCCAGCACTTTTTTCCCTTGTGGTGGGCGTGGCTATATGCGTCACTCAACAGAGCCAATCAACATGATAGTTTACAGTGTATAAAGTATGAGTATGTGGAAGACACAGACATGAAAGTGCGACATACAGTAGCATGGCTTACTCCAAAATAATGAAAGTAGACTATGAAAACTATGGAAAAATTTCTTTCTTGTTACAGCAGCAGCTAGAAAATAGGGACGGTGCAGTGTATAAATACAAAATAAAAGGAAAACAATACAGTAGTTACACTTTCAAACTAATTACACAAGGGTAATATTTTACAGTTTAAAATGTTATTACACACAAATTTAAGATATTGTAACTGTATTGTAAGATAGTATTATCATATTTAAAATTTAGATATTGTAACATTATACAACAGTGTGAAATATGGAGACTCGTTCACTGGGATCGGTGTGTGTTTATTCTTCCTGCAGGAAGTTTAAAACCAGTTTGTCTCATATGTTCTGAAACCATTTCGATAGTAAAAAGCAGTGATGTGAAGACACGGGTCGTTAGAGCGAACATATCCACAGCAGTCCGAGGTCAGGGCGTGTACAATACCTGAACTGAGAGCCCGGTGTGACGGAGCAACCAGAGTCCTTTCATGTTCATTTACAGACCGACAGCATGCAAATGAAGACATAAGCGTGAAATTCGGACCTTGACTCGAAGGAAATTTTATTGACCAGGCATTCTTAAATTTTAATTCAGGACCCTTGAGCTAGATGCTTTTGCTTTCTGTTATTTTTTTTCTTTTTAATTATATATTATTTTGCCTGTGTGTGTGTGTGTGTGTGTGTGTGTGTACAGACTCTGGCTGAAGCAGAGGACAGTCTGAGGGAGTTTGAGCAGAAGGTGTGTGAGATGAGGACTAAAGGAGAAACGCTGCAGTCGGACCCAGTGACCACGCAGGAGCTGCTCAGACTGCAGGTACAGAACGTTAATTGTTTCTGTTAATAATCATTAATGCACATGATTATAAGACGTAAGAATAAAAGACAGACTGTTTCATCACTGTGGAGGAAATAAAGGGTGTTTTCAGTTGGTACATTTACATACTGTAACGTGAATAATTAAATATAAAGGCCAGCTGTACCTAAAGTGGGACGCTGTTTGGAACGTGACATCATCAGCGTGTCTGTCTCACCCAAAAACCTCTGTTGACCCACACAGCCATAGCTGATAAACTAGCAAGGCTCACGATGAGGTTGCTGCTGACATTTCTTTCTGAAATATCAATAATATTAGGCGTGGTGCGAAAGTTTGAAAGACTTCTAGAAAGTCTAGACACAAGTGTACACGAGCACAGAACAATATTATTATTATTATTATTATTATTAATATTATTAATAATAATATGAACGCAGGTCAGAGGGGGAGAGGGGAGCAGTCGTACCCGAGCATCGTATAAATCATCGTGCTTAGTGTGAAAGCAGCCTAAGAGACAGAGCTTACACACATCTGGTTATGTATAAATGTCAGGAAAGGAAATGATGCTGAAACTATAAACCAGAAACTAAAAATGTTTCAGATGATTTTAAAGGTTTTTCATAATAAAGTCCTAAAAAAAGTTTCAGAGTTTCTGAAAATGGTTTGGTTTCCACATTTTTGTCTTGGGTTTCTGAAAACGTTTAAAGTTTAGATTCCTGAAATGGTTTTGAGTTTCTGAAAAATTCTTGCGTTTGTAAAAAAAAAAAAATAATAACAATAATCCTGAGTTTCTAAAACAAAAAAAAAATCCAGAGTTCAGCGAAAAAGTTCAAATAAAAGTTCTTGAAAAAAGTTTACGTTTCTAAAAAATAATTATTTCACTCTGTTTTTGCATGTGTAACCATGTTCCATGCTCCCTTGCAAAACAAAGATATTAGATTGTTTAAAAAGTTTTTACGTTCCTGAAAAAAAGATAAGAGATTCCTGAAAATGTTACTGAAAATGATACTAGGTTTGTGAATTATTAGTTTCGCATGAACTAATCTACTGGGATTCTGTTAAAAAAAATTTAAAAATTGTTTATTATGTAAAAGAAAAACCAAAGAAAATAAAAGGCAAAAAAACAAAGTATTGGGTTTCTGCAAAAATGAAAAAAGAATGTGTTTTTGTAAATAAAATATGTTGAGTTTTTATTTAAAAACAACAACAATGGGCTTCTGAGAAAACAAAAAAAAGGTTTTTGGGTTCATGTATAAAAAAAATAATAAATAAAGTTTAGGTTTCTGTAAAAAAAAAAAAAAAAAAAAATTTATAATAATAATCAGTTACAGACAGCCCAAAAAGAAATGTTGAAGTCCAAAACGGTTCCCAGGTCCTTGGATGGGTTCCTCATGTCTTGAAAAAGTTCCCAGGTTCCTGGAAAGGTTATGAGTTCTCCATGTTGAACAGGGTTGTGGATTTCCTCGAAATGCAGCTGATATGTTGTTTCAGTTGGAAAATGATTTCTGTCTGTGGTCCATTATGTTTTCCTGCCTGACACGCTGTGTGTGTGTGTGTGTGTAGGACGTGTATGAGGAGCTGGTGGAGATGGTGGGCTCGAGGCGGAGTGCTCTGAACCAGACGCTGGTGTTGAA
Source organism: Dinotopterus cunningtoni (assembly GCA_028565755.1). Lineage (NCBI taxonomy): Eukaryota > Metazoa > Chordata > Actinopteri > Siluriformes > Clariidae > Dinotopterus > Dinotopterus cunningtoni. The sequence continues at coordinate 10,469,156 of JAOTRS010000034.1, forward strand.
GGCTCAGTACGGGAAGGCTTTACAGGACCTGCAGGAGCTGGTGGACACGGCGCAGGACAAAATGGCCGCCGATCAGAAGACGACCGCGGGCTCCGTGCTCCAGGTCCAGATCCTCCTAGACAAGCACAAGGTGTGTCTCGTGTGTGAACGTTTGAAAAGTGCTTGTCCTAGGGGTTGGAACCTGATTTCTTCGTTATTGGTGATTTTTTTTTTACATTTTACGTGTATGTGTGTGTGTGTGTAGGAGTTTTTCCAGGGTCTGGAGGCCCACGTGGTGTTGACGCAGGCGTTCTTCAGGCAGGTCAGTGCGGTGATGGTGCAAAGAGAGGCTCAGATTCTGGAGCAGACCGTCGCTCAGGCTCAGACCGTCCTCAAGCAGGCGCACAGGAGAGGAGTGGAGCTCGAGGGCATCCTGGAGGTGTGTGTGTGTGTGTGTGTGTGTGTGTGTGTGTGTTATATTAAACAGGTTTATATAAACCCTATTAGTTGTGTTGTATTTAAATGTTGGTTTTATATTGTGTGTGTGTGTGTGTGTGTGTGTGTGTGTTTCAGGAGTGGAGCAGCTTTGTCGGAGATTACCAGGCCCTGTACACACAGCTGGAGGTGGTGGAGGGCAGCATTCCGGCCGTGGGGCTGGTGGAGGAGACCGAGGAGAGACTGAGCGAGAGGATCGCGCTCTACCAGGTACTCTACACCTCCTGCAGCGCCCCCCGGAGGTCTGTATGAATGACCGCTGGCGTGCACCCTGAACTGTGTGCTCTGTCCCACAGTGTCTGAAGAGCTCCCTGGTGGAGCGGCAGCAGCAGCTCTATCAGGTCCTGGAGGACGGGAAGAGACTGTTACTGCGCGTGTGCTGCTCGGAGCTCGAGGCTCAGCTCACACAGCTCGGGGAGCGCTGGCTCAGCAGCACCACCAAAATCAGCAAGGAGCTGCAGCGCCTCGACTCCACACTCAAACACTGGACCAGGTCTCACAGCTTTACACTCACCGCTTTACACTCTCCGCTTTACACTCTCCGCTTTACACTCTCCGCTTTACACTCACCGCTTTACACTCACCGCTTTACACTCTCTGCTTTACACTCACAGTTTTACACTCACCGCTTTACACTCTCCGCTTTACACTCACCGCTTTACACTCACCGCTTTACACT
>JAOTRS010000034.1:10538114-10560224 GCA_028565755.1 Dinotopterus cunningtoni
ATCCCAGTAAAAATATTCACTTTATCTTTTCTAATTAATATCTATTGGTGCAGGTGTTTGTTTACATTGAGACAGTAACGCATTAGTAGATTATTTTAAAGTAGATTATTAAATCCCACACATAACTGTTCATAACATCACTTTTACTCAACATTTAGATTTCACTGATGATGCAGATTAAACTTCAGGCAGAGATCTAAGGACTGCAAAAGTTTCATTATATTCTGTCCAGCCAGTTTTGTGTGATGCTGTGACATAATATGACTGGACCGTCAGACAGACAGATTTTTTTTCTGAGACTGGTTTCGGGTCCTCCAGTGTATAATACGTAAAGATATCATTGAATGAGCGAGTTCTAACCAATATACAGACAAAACCTTTTATTTATATAGATCTGGTGATGCTCACACTGTACGCACGTCTACATAATTTGTTTTCTCCTGCTTTCTTATTAATTTTCTTCCATTTATTTCCTTGTCTCTTTCCTCAACTTCTATAAGAAGCTTTAATACGCTATAAAAATGCTATTTTATATATTACACACACACACACACACACACGTTGTACTCTTTGTTTTCATTCATCACTCCTTACATTTTTATTTTTCTCTTGCTTTAATTTGCCCTCCTATTCACCCTCACCCTCTTTAACACTTTAAATAAAATAAAATAAAATAAAATAAAATAAAATAAAAGGTAAACACACACATGTATATACACCTGCTATTGGAAATGATACTCTTTGAGAATTTATACTTTAATATATATATATATATTTTTACATTTAAAAAAAATTAGTTTTCATGCATGCATTTTAAAATGCTCAGTTTATAATTTTGTAATGATTTATTTTATAGCCACCAATAAATCATGTTTTTTTTTTTTTTTACAACAACAACACTATTAAAAAATAATAGATACACATTTTAATTGGGACTTTTATTATTATCATTATTTTTTAAGATTAAGGTTAAATCTACTCCCTGAATTAATGTTAACATCTCTTTTTTCAAAGAACATGCGAATGTAAGTTAATATTTTCGCTAAATAATTGTTAAATTGAGTTAAAAGGAAATGAGCTTTAGTTCAATTCTACACATTAACGGCCGCATCCCAAATCTCTCTCTCGCTCACTACTAAGTAGTTAGAGCACTACTTAAGGTTTACATTCGCGGCTCGCACGCGCCTTCGGTAGTGCCCTACGTCTATAAATAAGAACTGATTTGAAACCCAACCCACATCTAAACCGCCATATTCGGCTAGCCAGGTGGCTAAGTACAAACACTCTGCGCCGTAAATACACCATTTCCTCTGGTTAACAGTGCTAGAGCTGTTCCTAAATATATAAAAAGCTTATCAATAAAGCTTTAATGAAGCGAAAAACAACCTTCATACCCTTCGAATTTAGCTGAGAGCGACGGTGGAGGAATTAAAACTTGATCCGCCGCCATCTTGGCTAACAGGAAGGCGTTGTGATTCTAAAAAATAAAAAACTTTACTTAAATCAGTTGAACAACATTTTAAAAAAAAAATGTTTTCCCCCCATTTTTTGCAATACAATACTCATAAGATATTTAACAATGCTTTATTATTAAACAGACAGTAATATATCTACTTAAAAACGCTACTAGGATTACTTTTAATCATCAGAACGCCATCTAATTCTCGCCGTAGACAACACTGCCCTCTAGTGCTGGCGTAATGAAATACAGAAACCACAAATAATCTTTATTAAAATAAACAAAACAAAAAAAAAACTCTATTAAAGCATTATAATAATGTTATAATATATAATAAAAAAATGTTTTTCATGACTCTATAGTGAGAAATATAAAATATTGTGCAAAGAGCTTCTTTTTTCTTTTAATTATGCTGCTGTTTTACTGATGGGGTCTTTTCCTTCTACCACACAACTGAAAATTAAAAGGGTATAATCTATTTAATAATAATAATAATAATAATAATAATAATAATAATATAATTTACATCATACATTTGTTTCTGTGCAAATTAAAATGGTTATTTTCCCTGCCAAGTGTTTCACTGCACTGTGTGTGTGTGTGTGTGTAATAGTTTAATAGTTAATTATTATTTACTCAATCAGGAATTAAGACCTTGATGTTTCCTGCTGTTTTAAAAAGTTTTTGATTTTACTAACATCTGGATTTTCAATATCAGTATTGTGAAGAACATAGCCACACCTCCTCTCTTTTCACTTCACTTTGTAGTGTATGTGTGTTTGTGTGTGTGATGTCTTCCACATTTCCTGACGTTTTTTTTCTGAAGTTGTGCTTCCCCTTAAGCTCCATATCCTGCTACACGGCTACACAAAGCGCTCGTCTGTTTGCTGTGCTGTACGAAGTGGAGCTTACAGGCTTCTTGTCTATTTAACTGTCAAAACATTTAGGACAAATATACAAATAGCTGACCCTCACATACACACACTATGACAGAAATGACTGATTATACAGTATTTTACAACAAAATTGTTATTAGTATAAACCTTATGTACAGTATAAATCACCACGGTTTATATACATCACAGCTTTACGGTCAATTTGTTCAAAATGTCTGAAATCTAAAAATCCATTTCTTTTGTTTAGTTAAGTCAAGTAGTCGAGTCAAGTCAAGTCGGCTTTTTTTGTCATTCCAACCATATACAGTTCAGTACACAGTGAAACGAAACAACGTTCCTCCAGGACCAACGTGCTAAATACATGCAACAACATAAATTAACAACACACTTTACCGGAACCAGCTAGCTAACTAAGAGACCTAATTAGCTGACTAGCTCAGATAATCAACTAAAGAACAGAACAAAGGTGTTAGAGAGAAGTTTCCCTGACTAACCACAGAGCAGAATCGCTGATAAGGCTTTTTCTTCTTTTTTTTTTTTAGCCTTAACGATATTAACACTTCGTCCCTTTCTCTTTACACAGGCTCATGCCTTATTCAGGACAAGAAAATGTTTCGCCAGATCTCTACTAAGTCGCCGTTTTGGGAGGAATAAATTATTGGGCTGCAACTGTCAAAAATAAATAAATAAATAAAAATAAGGAGATTTGAAGTTTCTCGAACTGGGTTAAGAACCATTTAAACACACTTTCAAACCCTGGAAGGATAGTACTGAGCCATAGACTTTGTGGAAGAAACGTGGTTGGGAAAAAAAATTATACATGGAAATCACATAAACGCTTGGTGAAGTTACATGGTAAAAAATCAACAGTAAAAACTCAGGGCTATGTTTAATAATGAAAGTAAAAGCACTTATAAACACACACACACACACACACACACACACACACACACACACAGTGTGATGAGAATTCACGGGATTGGGACTAAACAGCTGTGTCCATAAGTAATTCACTTATTAGTCAGAGTCATCATAAGGCTTCAGTTTCCTAAAGAGCATAAAGACTGGACTTTGGAGCAATGGAAAAAGGTCATGTGGTCTGATGAGTCCAGATTGAGCTTATTTCAGAGCGAAATGCATTGAATGAAATTTTGAGTGTGTGACTTTTTTTTTTTTTTGGCCAGGCAAAATTTATACTCTTTATATAGTGGGTTTTTCCACGTGGACCTAGCACATACTATGCCTTGTTTCCAGAGAGCCCCAGTACTCACATGAAATTCCAAAAGTATAATGTATAACTGACTGTTAAACTCCTATTTATTAATTGTGATTAAAACACAGAGGTAAACAGACACATACAGTACATGTTTCTAATAAGACATATGCACCACAGAACTCAGAATGTCTGATTTCCAAAGAGATCAGATTGTTGGTGGATCTAAACGTGGACTGTCCCAGAGACAAACAGCTAGGACTTTTGAAACCTCACTTTGCATAATTATAGTTAAAGAAGTCTTTGTGCTGTTCTGAGATCTGTTGAGAAGAGCAACCCTGTCATTCTACGCCTAGCCAAGTAGTTGCTTTTAGCAGCTAAAGGTAAGTCGACAAAGTGTTAATAATGTATTAATAGCCAAACCTTATGTGCTCAAACACATAGCATCTTTTGGTTTGTACATTTTATCATAAAACGATGGTGCTTATTTACATCTTTTATGTCTGTGTTGGTTAATAACATTAATTCAGGATGAGGACCAGTCAGGTATTTTATAACTAGCTAGCTATTATGCAAATGTTAGCCGTGCTGTATTTTTGTCAGGATCAGCTGCTGGTAAAGAATACCTCATGAGAAACGATGCCATGTGTGTAATAATCCAGAGCTGGTTAACTAGCAGTTAGCTAGGTGTATGGATGGTTGGCTAATGTTGGCATCAAGACATGAGCGCGTTTCCCAATCACAATCGTTGATTAAGTCCCTGCCCTTTTTATAATACCTGAAAGAATTGATAATCACATTCATGTATATTTATAAGTCTTGTAAAATGTTTCATGTTTTTCTTATACTCCATACTAGAGGGTGCATATCCTGATGCCTGCGCGCTACCATGACTTGCGAATGGAGTGTGCGGTCAACCCGCTACTCCAATATTTTAGCATATATTATTACCTCACAGTGTGACAATAAAGTTGATGATGATGATGCCGCCTATTGTTACATGGTCAGGGAGGCCTGGGAGGAACGCCTGTGACGAGCTCTCAGTTATGACAAAAAGTTGATGACGACATTGCTTACACCGTCCGTGCACCATATGGCACAAACAGAATTTCAGTTATACATGATTTACTAAATCGGATATATTTAAGTGCTTTGTTTTTTTTTTTTGCAAAATGACATTCACTTTTGAGAGGAAATATAAATTCCTCAAGAATGGGGCTGTTCAGGATTGTGTTGAATTTGCATTAAAAACAACAACAAAAAAATAAAATAAAGAAAAGATAAGAAAAAGATAAGAAAAAGAAAAGAATAAAGTCAAATTTACCTGTGCCTCAATTAAAACATATACTATTAATTTTTTTAATGAGACAAATAGATAGAATAATTTAAATCGAAGAGTTTTGATGAGTTTGATTATTTTGCAAAAATAATGTTTTGCATACAACTTGTAATTTGTTTTCCTCTCTAAAATGTTTAATGTATTTACCTTTTCATGACACACGTGTAACCTACATAATGCACTTAAAATATATTTAACACTAAAAAACAAATGTCTAAAACAAACATTTTCTAGCTTGAGTGCGTATGAACTAAACGCCTTCGTTTCGCTGCTGTCCGTTATTATCATTTAACGGTCATCTTCTTCCTTTTATGGTCATCGCACGTGCGAATTATTATGTTTCTTTTAAATGGAACTGAAGCACGCGGAGCTGAGAAAGAAGAAAAACCCTGAGCGCGCGAGGCAGCCGTTGACAAACCCGCGTCAACCGAAATGCAAATGAGCCGCTGCTTTAGCTCGTTTTTTCCCTGTCAATTCGTTTTGTGTGTGTGTGTCACCGCGTGTGTGTGATGAGTCCTCCTACGGTTTTCCAGAGATGTATTAAAATAAGGTTAAATCACCTCCATCTGTGTGTGTGTGTGTGTGTGTGTGTAAACATGGCGAGCACGACCAAAACATTTCACATTTCACGACTCGTCTTATCGCGTTTGGCGCGCGCATACCGCCAAACGCTTCATTTGTTTTGGCACCCCCATCTCTCTCTTACACTCACACACACACACACACATACATACATACGTACACAAACCAACCCCTCCGGGGAAGTAGCTTGTGCGTGTGCGTGTGTGTGTTTTCCCCCTCACAACCGCCTGTGCGCCGTTTTTAAGGTCCTTTAGTCAGTCATGTGATTGTAACGTAACCCGACCGGAAAACACCGACAACCACCGCCGCCAATGCTGCGTCTGAGAGGAACAGAGCAGCTGCGCCGCGACCAACGGACCGAGAGTCCACGGTAACACACACACACACTCTTACACACACACTCACAGAGAGAGAGAGAGAGCAACGCTGCCTCGGCTCCACGCGCTCGCACGGAGGAAAGGTAACCTTTCTCATTTTTTAAAATTTAAAATCTCGAGTCACGTGATGCTCCCCGGTGTAATCCTGAACTAAAAGCGTTTCCCGGTGAAGTTCGAGCGTTTCACTCGGTGACTAGCCTAGCTCTAACCCCCTCCTTCCTCTATCTGTTTGTGTGTGTGACCGTTTTAAACGTTTGTTTTTCGGGCTCGCGAGTTTTCCGTTAACGTGTATTTTTTAATATATATATTTTTAAACTACATGGCCGTTTGTTTCACAGACTGCACGCGCGGCAGTGTTTCGTTTCTAAGGCTTATTTTCAGTTCGCTGAAGGAGGAAAAAAAACGTACTACGGAAGTGGTCTCTCTCTCTCTCTCTCTCAGTGCCTCTGCGGGAGATCTGTCCGGTCCACTGCACTGGGGGCGGGGCTAACGGCTATAGCGCGAGCGCCGTTTAGTTTACACACGTTTATTCCAAATTCAAAATGATAAAAATGTCAGTTTTTCTTTTTTTATCGACCGTTAATCACCAGTTTACCGTTAACGTTAGTTAATTTGTTGTTTAAATATGTATTTGTCTTATTTTATCTGAGAATCGCAATAAATGGGAATAATTTTAATGACTAAATTAGTAAAAAAAAAAAAAACCAAATATTTTAGTTCTATTTGTAAATTCCTCCAAAATAAACACGTAAAATTATATAAAAAGTGTTTACAACATTTAAACATTTATTTTGTCATGCATGTTTGAGAAAGGTGATGTCACCTGACCAGGGTTTATCTTATTATCATATCCAAAATAATGAAAAAAAAAAGTGCAAGTAAACATTAAGATTCTACAAAGAAGAGACATAAAATCTTTAAGTCATGATATGATATATTTTCACCGTATCGCCCCTGTCAGTCAGCGACATCCTGTACATCTGCTGTACATGGCCAGTGTGACCGCTCTAGAACCATTAACATTAAGCAGATTAAAGTTATCTTCCCAGCACTTTAGTTCTAGCTTTTGTTGTTGGTATGGTGAGAATGGAGACACCTGAAAAAAACATGACCTTCTGCTTTTTTATCTAAAACTTCACACCATCACACTACATTCAAAAAAAAGTCTCGTGTTTGTTTCCAGCAGACCCTCAGAGTCGCCTTGTCCTAGATTTATTGTAGTTTGTTCGCTTGTTTTTACTGAATTGTTCCCATTTTTAAACTAAAATTTCCTTAATTACCATTTTTTTGTTAGTTTGCGCAACAGAGATACAATTTGAAATGTACAAATTTCTCACATGTATGTTAATTTCTGTGCCAGAGATACAATTTGTTCCCATGTTTTGGTGAATTTAGGTGCTAGAAATACAAATTGGTTCCCAATTTAGGTATTTGTGTGCACAAATATTAATTCCTTCCCACATTTAGGTTAATTTCTCTTCCGCAGACACAACTTATTCTAACATTTAGGTTATTTGTGTTCACAAAATACAATTCTTTCTCGCATTTTGGTTAATTTGTGCATCATAGATGGCACTCTGTGCCAGAGGTAGAATATGTTTTGCTAAGTTGGTTTGTCAGAGATACCTTTTGTTCCTGTGTTTTGGTTAATTTATGCGCTAGAGATAATTTTATTCCTCAGATTTAGGTATTTGTGTACACATCTTTATTTCATTTAAGTTGATTTCTGTGCCAGCGATAACAATTTGATCTCACGTTTTGGTTTATTTCTTCACCATAATGCAATTTGTTTACACACCTAGGTTAATTTGATCTAGTTTGTTTCTGCATTTTGGTTAATTTGTGCACCAGAAATACAGTTTGGTTCTTGGGTTTGGTTCATTCTTGTGCACGATTTAGAATGAGCAAAAGAACAAAAAAATATGATGTGACCTTTCTAGAGCTTTGTAGTTTCTGATAAAGCATTCATTTGCTTCACTAGTTTTGCTAGTATCTGCTCGTACTGATCTTTCATTTATTGATTTTGAATATTGTTTACCGCATATCTGAGGAAAAAATGTAGCTTAAGTTAGTCTATGTATTTTAGTTTTTTTTTGTCTTTTGCAATAGGCTATTAGCTGGTCTAGTTTTAAAAGTCTTTGTTTTGATTTAGCTTGGGATGAATCTTCCCCAGCGATGGCGTCTATCTTCCTGCTAAATTAGAGAAGCTAATTTGCTGGACAAAAGTCAACATCAATGATCATTTTTGAATTACTGATCGGCAACCCTGTCGTGACAAACGTTGAAACCTGGAAGTTGGTGAAGGAGAAATTTGCAATGTAAAAAACAGGACTGGTCGGTATTTCTGTGCCCTGTTAACATTGAGACGTTCTTCCCAGACCTGCACGTCTGCTCACACCGAATGTCTCTGGCATTTGTTTTTTTCCCTCCCACATTCTCCCTCAGCAGACACGAGTGTCACGTGACTAATCACGTGGCATAGAGAGCATAGCCACTGACAGTGCAGCATAGCTATCTCAGATTAAATGTCAAGAGCTGACGAGCCAGAGTTCAGGGTTCAAAGGTCACACACTGACCAGGATCGCTACTTTACTTGTACTACTTGTAATTTACTTATCACATGTCATGGATAAGCAGCGGGTAAATCTTTCATCAAAACAAAAAGCGATGAGACTAAAAGAGTGGCTCTGTCAGGAGGTTATTTTGACTCAAGTCTCACAAACCGTGTTTCATGCAGGTGATATTGGTTTTCTGTTCAGTGTAGATTGACCGGCTTTGGATGATTTGATGTTAGAATAGATACAGTGGCAAGAAAAAGTAAGAGAACTATTTCAAATCTCCTGGATTTCTGCATGAATTTGTCATGAAATGTGGTCTAATGTTCAACAAGGTCACAAATTTAAGCAAAAACAATATTTCTGAGTGGATGAAAAGCAAGCAGTCATGGTGTTTTACGTCTTCACTGAACTCGTCATCAACTAGGCAAAGTGTTGGTGGGAAAAAATAAGTGAAACAGATTCGGTTGAAACACTTTTAGCAGCATTAACCTCAAGCAAGCACTTCCTGTAACTGTGGATGAGGGCCAGTTTGGGCCATTCTTCCTTACAGAACTGCCTCAGCCATGTTCGTAGGGAGTCTGGTGTGAACAGATGTCTTGAGGTCATTTCTCAGTATCACAGGTTTGGGTTCTGACTGGGCCGAGTGTGTCTCTAAAGCCATTGATTCCCTCTTGTGTGTTTGGCTATTGTCCTTGCAGATGGCTACCCTGACATTACCCTTGATAAAAAAGGGTTGACTATGCCTTGATAAACTTGGTAATTAATTTTCCCCACCACGGTGGCAAGCAATCCAAGTCCACTGACAGCAAGGCATCCCCACATCATGATACTCCCTCCACCATACCTCAGTGTTGGGATGATGTTCTCATGGTAATTTTATGCCATATGTCATGCTGTGTGTTTCTCCCAAACAACTCTATCTTCGTTTCATCTGCCCACAAGAGTAGTGATGTGGAGTGTCAAGGTGCTCAGATATTTCAAACTTCAGATGTTTATTTTTTTTTAGAGAGCATCGGCTTTCTCTGTGATGTCCCGCCATGGACACCATGTCTGTTCAATGAGAGATGTTCACCTGCTCCAATGAATCCTTCACGACATTAGCTGTTAGCTCTAGACTTCATTCATTATAGTGTGTTGTGCCTTTTGGAATGGGCAGGCCACGTCACTGTTTTGAGATGACTTCGTAACCCTTTCCAGCTGCATGCAGATCTCACCAGCTCTTCTGAGATCTCTTTTTGTGAGCTATCAGCTGATGCTGTGTGTGAATAGCACACTGACACTGTTTGAGTGTTTTTATAAGTTGAGTTCTCTCTAAACCACACCTCCATAATCATTTCATTGATTGGACTTTATATTTGTGACTTAGTTAAAAATCTTTTATCACATCTCATGTCTAGCAGAACATTACAAACGGTGCACTTACTTTTTCTTGCCACTCTATTTTATTATGACTTGAATTTATTATTTTATCACCTGTAATATCGTATTCAGTATTTAAACATGCAAAGGTTTATATATATATATACAGTATATATATAATTTAACATATATAATATATAGATAATATATAAAAGATAATATATACACACATACAGATGTTTAAAAACTAAATATGTTTGTAAACGTGCTTTACATTTCTTATTTAACATTTTTAAAATACACAATTTATGCTTTTTGTTTGTTCAAACCAAATGGCAAAAAATAAAAGTGTCACTTGGGAATGTGTAAAAAAAAAAAACAAAACTGAAAATGACTGTGTTTAAAAGTTGCTTAAAACTAAGTCCGGGGTTCTTGAAGATCAAATCAACTACAACAAGGGATTGTAATGCAATAAAAAAGAAAATAAAGTATTTTACATTTAATAGAACCCCTTCAACTTTACGCAACCTAAAACTAGCTACGTTATTAACTATGTCGTTTTGCTAGACAAGAATACACATTTTTGCTAGACAGGAATGTCAGGTCAACCTGCGCATGGCTGGTATTTAGGTAAACTAGAGTTTCAACAAAAAAAAATGTATATATCATAACATCCTTGTGGTCTGTAAAAAGCTCAGTGGTTTCTCTTTATTTATATCAAATGTTAAAGTAACATCACATATCTGTGAGCGATCTAAAAGGCTGTAACCTGGGGGGGAAGGTAACACTAAAAGCAACACATCTTTGAGGTAAAGGTGTGTAATCCTCCCGTCCCCTCCCCTCCCCTCCCACGAGGGTCCGCCCGGGCAGCGACAGCGTGTTTTCGGCCCTGCAGCTGCGATTCAGGTTTGAGCAGACGACGTGGTCAGTTCTCCCGGTGCTCAGCAATGCTGTATAACCAGTACGCTCTGTGAGATTCCCGTCAGCCTCCGGCCTGCCACATCACTGAGTGGTATGTTAGGGGGCGGGGGGGATTAGCATACAGGCTAATCAGCATCTAAAAGCCTTCACATACCAAACCAAACCATGTGGGTGGGGCGATACATCATTATCCTCCCAGGCATTTCTACAAATCATGATGTGTATTAAGTCCTGTGTCATAAAAAAAAAGAGAAAAGATTATTGTATGTTGACACAAAATTATATATTTATATTTGGCCACCCTTCCAAAATGTGTTTTTTTTTTTTTTTTTATTTTGTTTGTTATTATTATTATTATTACTTTATTTATGTATTATTTTTATTTTTATTTACATGATTTAGGTTGCTAGGTCATGTAAATTTAAATTGTTACTAAAATTTCATTCTAAAAAAGAAATGAAATATTAAAATATATTCTAAATATCGGTTAAAAAACGTGAATAATAACTTAGTAGTGTTGCAATTTTTTTTTAAATCAATAGTTGAACACGGTAACAATCAATAATTGATGAATTATTAATAATTAATGATACCCAGACACACATTTCTAGTGGCACAATCCAGTATTTCCTCTACACTGATTTCTTTAGTGACGACCTTCCACATTATAAACACTACTTATTTCTGCATCTTAATTTTTTAATTTTTTATTATTTTTAAAATGAGTAAAATATTATTTGATTGCATTCAAAGCATTGATTCGCTCAGTCCCTCTCTCACACACAGCCATCTGTGATCAGCCCCGCCTCTCTACACACTCATCAGCTGTCCACGTGCAGCGCTCACGAACATACGTTAGACGGAAAGTGTTTTACAACAGCAGCGCTTTTTTTTTTTTTTTTTTGACTGATCTCTTGGGAAATGAAGATGGAGAAAGAGGAAGTGGAGTGTAAGCACACAGAGTCCAGACACACGTCTGCAAATAAGTTATTGTCAGGATAGCGAAGCTAGCTAACATTAGAATTAAGACGAGGTTTCCATGACACCAAAACAAACCTTATCAGTTAAGTTTTTAATCGGTTATGTTCGTAGTGCTAGTTAACGGGTTAACGATTGATCAGTAACGTCTCTAGCTAGCGCAGCGATGTTACAGAACAGTGCAATAAGGCTTTAAACTTTGGTTTTAAATAAAAGTTATGATATGTAAAAGTTACCCAATCACATTTTGATGCTTGAAACGTTAACCCAGACATGTTTTAATATAAAAACTGAAAATCCAAGAATAACATGTCAGGCTTTACACACAGGGATGTGGGGCAACTTTTCCCAATATTTTATTATTTCAGTGGTGAAATGCCTACATTTTAATTAATCTACTGTTCATTAAGGAAACGAAATGTGTGATTGTGTATTTAAGGGGTCACGAACACTGGGAGGAAAAACAACTTGCAATATGTGAGCATTATAAATTTAAGATATTGTTGAGAGAAATTGTGCTTTTCCCGTTCTCTTATGTTCAATTATTTCCACTTGGTTTTCACGAAAATAAGTGTGATGTTCTGTTAAACTAAAGACGTCAGAAACACAACTCTGGATGTCCAGATTAGTGGACTGAGTAAATAATATTGTCAAGAGATAATCTCTAGTAAAGGTGTGTCAGTGAATACAAAATTCTTTAGAACATTTTCACAGATTTTGTATTTTGCATCATATTCACGTGTACATCAGCCATGAACTCTCCAAGGCAAATCTGACCGAAAACAAGTAAACCTCCTAAATATATCATGCACTACATCTACTAATAACTTCTATGCCTTTTGCATTTAAAAGTAAGGGTGCCGTTACTTTTAGCTTTAGTTTACCAGCTAGTCTTAGTTGTGTTAGTTAGTTTGGATTTGTTTCAGATTCCCTTTCTTCAAGTCGTTAATAGTCGAAAAGTAATTCAAGTGAATGTGATTTACCCGCTGTATGAAAAAATATTCTTTAAAAAAATGAAAGATTATTTTCATGTTAACACAGCAATCCGCTGATGATGGATTAAAAAAAACATAAATTTTTAATTTAATAAAATCAGAATATTCTGGAGGTAGGATGTAATGTAGTAGATTTGTACTTGAGTATGTCTCACGTATCTGTACTTGCTTAGCTTTATTAGAGTCCTTTTTACTTTTACTTCACTACATTCTATAGCAAATGTCTGTACTTTTACTTTTCTGCATTTCTGCATGCCGTTGCGTTAGACATCCACAGTGGTGTGTAGTATTTGCAGTGAGAATTTCGCCACCTGCTGATAATATTATGCATAATTGTGTGTCTTCCTTTTCTTTCGAGACACGCCTAATAAAGTTACAGGTGTCTGAAATGAGAAGCAGAGCTGGTTGTAGACGGTGACGAAAACAGGACAAGAGAGAGTGTTTCGTTTTTTTTATTATTATTATTTGTAAAAGGCTGCTGTTAGCTGATAGAAATTCAGGAAATTTATTATTTTAACTAATTAGAAGGTGATTAGAAGGTGAGAACTTGTACAGCAAGAAATTTGTTATATGAAATGAAGTATAATTACTCGCCAGTTTTAGGTTTAAACGCAAATTTTTTTATTAAAGTGACAGAACGCAAGGCCGCGGGCAACTCGCTTAAACGCTATGCTTGAAACCGTGTTGGCTAATCACGAAACGGCTTGTGAGCAGCTGCAAATAACGGATAGTTTGCAAAGTTGTCGTTCCTGTTGCGAAGAAAGAAATGTGGAAATATATACATCCGTTATTCAAAAACAGACTAACAACAACAATTTACAATAGGACACGGGTTTCGGACTTGATCGGCAGTCCTAGACTTTTTTTTGTATAAGTATACCTGTGTATATAATTGTGTATAACGGTGACAGATTTACAGATTGAAGCACATTCATTCTAAGTAAACTGATTACAAATAATTATAAATTTTGATAAGCAAGCAAGGCACGCTGAGCGTACAAGCTTGAAACTATGCTGTTTAAAGTAAGGATACATGTTCCTTACTAGTCAGGGTGTGGTCACAATACTATTGCGATACCTAGATGGCGATTCTATTTGTATTGCGATTCTGTACGCTTTACAGTTTTTATAAATATCCCACTTCAGTATTACTTTTTTGAAATTTTCAAGCAGCGTGTTTTGTAGTCATGACCGAAAGTTCGAAAACACATCAAGTGGAATTAACTTTCTTGCCCCGAAGATCAATCCAGCTCTATTTTTATTTTCGTTTGTTTGTTTGTTTTAATCATGATTAAGTTTATCCTAGTCTCTCTTGCGCTTTTCAGAACAGCCCGTTCGCTCCACACCCCCCGTCTGATTAAAGAACAAGTCTGCGTCACTCTTCCCCTGCATATTTTTTTTTCCCCCCTCTCGAGGAAATGTCTCGGACAGAGTTCTAGACGTCCGAGACAGCGGGTCAATACGAAGACTACCCATAACCACCCGCTGCGTTCCAGATTTCCCAGACCGGGCCGGACATCCTGCTACACGCCTCAGAGATCAATACGCATGTCTCCTTAGATGTAATAATCGGAACCAATGCTGTTTATAGCATAAGAGAAAAACTAGATTTCTAGTGTCCACTTGCAAGGTGTTTGTGTTTCATGTCTTCTGCATTGCTGGGGCGTGCGTGTGTGTGTGTGGTGTGTGTTTTCTTTTCTGTTTCTTTTTTCTCTGTCTCTGCTCGTGTGGTTCATTGTGGTCTGCAGTAAACCGGAAGCTGACTCGTCATCTCTGCTCCCCCTCTGTGTAGGTGGAAGTATGGAGCTGGCCAACCATGGTCTTATCCTCCTGCAGCAGCTCAACGCGCAGAGGGAGTTCGGCTTCCTGTGTGACTGCACAGTCGCCATCGGTGACGTCTTCTTCAAAGCACACAAGGCCGTGCTGGCCGCCTTCTCCAACTACTTCAGAATGCTATTTATTCACCAGGACAGGTAGCTGAACACACCGCGTAGTCTTTTGTTGTTTGTTTTTACCTACAGAGTGAAGCCAGACTAATCACCTGTTCAGCTTTTCATTTTGTTGAGACAGTGAAATAACTGTTTTGAATATGCCTTTAAAACAATGTCGAGTTAAGTGCCGTAAAAAGTATACTAAAGGAACGAAACCTGGTACCACACCAGTGACAAAAAAGAACACACACAGTTTGGTTCTTGTATTTCAGAGTGTGCGCAAACCTCCCCTCCCTCTGTATCACATCCTCTACCACCATCTGAGAGCGAGGGCTAACACGTGCTTCCCCTGAGACACGTGAAGCCAGCTAACCGCCTCTTGTCAGGCTCCTGCTCACGCTACGTCACAGAGTCTCAAGCGACAACGTTTAAAAAAAAAAATCATAAAAATTCAGACACGTTAATATATTCCGTCCACACCTACACTTATGATGGAGAACTAAAGAACCACATGGTGGCGTCATGCGCTGAAAAAGTGGAAAGTTCCAATCCTGAAGTTGATCATTTTTCCTCGAGTGTTTTGTTCCTCTTATGGCAACGATTAGACGTTTTGAATTTATTCATGATGTCATACTTTTTTTTTCTTTTAAGAATAGTTCAGTGAATAGTTTAGTGCCATGTCAAACAAGATCTCTCTTTATAAGTCAGACAAAATCACAACAGATTGTCATGTTGTTGAGAAACCTAAAGAGCCCAAAGAAGCATAAACTCGTCTGTCGTCAAGATGTTGTGAAAAACTTAAAGGGCACCTTTTACACAAAATGTACTTCTTAGTCATTTTAACTAATCACGATGGGTCCAGTGTGTGTATAAACAAATAACACACGGGAAAAATGTAAGCCCTAATGTGTGTTATCACACTAAGTGATGAAATATAAGAAGAGCCCATCCCCCAGCTTGTCGCTCAGCTCTTCTGTCCTGCTCTGGAGGGGCGTCGCTCAGAAATAGCTTATTTACATAAACACTGTAACAGTGCATTTGGGAGAGGAGTGAAATAAAGGTTTATGTATTTTGAGGTATTTCAGCTAGAGTATTAACACACACTTTAGGGGAGTTCTGAGACTGGTGCAGCTCTGAAACTTGTTACAGTAATAGTACCGAGAAAAACCTGTAACTTTAAAGGTCCTGTATTTTACTAACAGAGAATTCTTCTGTCCTTACCACAAAAAAAAATACATGCACAAATAAAAAAAATTTATGTGAAGCGTCCAGATAAAAGTCCAATAAAATCACTTTTTAGTGTTCAAACTGCTGTTCTAGAGAATTATTAAACACCTTCAATTATTATTGTTATATAAAAATTATTAAACACCTTGATAATATCTGTTGTTTTCAGATATTAGGAGGTTATTCCAAAAAATGGATCTTTAACCTCTTTAATCTCTTTAACCTTTTGCTTTACACGCGCGCTGTATACACACGCATACAGACACAAAATAAAATATGTTTTACGCACACACACGTGGCCACAGTGTTATAGTAAACAGTACACGCGTGCACGGATGTTGATTATACCAGTAAGAGACGGGCACTAAGACCCAGCAGGGGAGACGATTACCCACAATTCCGCAGCACAAGAGAGAGAAAAATCGTTGGCTCAGTTTTGATCACGTGACACTAGGCATCAAAACAAGAAGCGCATGTGTGACACATGATACTCGGTACTCGTAAACCAAGACTTGCTCGTTTTCCAAGTCAAAATTTATTAAATTTATCAAAATTTATTATTTCCGCTCGTCTTGCGGAACACTCGCAAACCGCGTTACTCGCAATCTGAGGTTTTACTGTATTTATTACATAAGAACAGAGTTGGATAAAAATACACTTACACTGCAAATACACAAGCCTGGGTAAAAATGAGAGGGTTAAAAATATTAGACAGTATATATATATATAGATGATCTGATGTGGTGACCCCCAATGTAAGCATATAGTATTATTATTATAATTATAATTATTATTATTATTATTATTATTATAATAAAACCTTCTGCCATTTAATCCTGCACAGGATCCTGCTGCACGTCTCTTAGCTTTAACAAGAAGATCAACAACAAAACAACAAAACAAGCGCTGTTCACGTCTGTATTTGCGTGTGTTTCAAACACATAATCTTTCTGCTCATTCGGAAGAATATATACATGTTTAGCTGCATGTACACTCATTTATGAAATATGAAGATGATGGAAGAAAAGAGCCTCCAGCATTCAGGGCCACAGCGTCCCCAAAGGAGCCACACAGCTCCTCCTCCTCCTCCTTCACCCCATCCCCTCCACTCCTCTTTTCCTGCTCTGGCCCGCAGCCCTTTTCTTTCACCAGTGCAGAGTTTAGCATGCTGTGTGGCTGCCAGGAGATCCACAGCATTCTGCCCCTGGCAAGGAACGACAGGAAGCGTCCTCCTCGTCAGTGTGCTTTTCATGCGAACTCTTCTATAAAGTTGAAGATCTGAATGGAGGCGAGGAGGCGAGCAGGGTCGGCCCTCTGGATCTGCATCCTCTCACACCGCGCAGCAAAAAAGACGAGCGCGAGAGAGGCGATATCGTGGAAAGTGTTGGGTTTTGAATATACAGAAGTGTATTTTAGTGAAGACGCCAGAGACAGGATCGAAGTCTCTGGTGAGGTTATAAAAGCGTAAAACTAAAGCTAAAAAAAGGGAGCTGAAGAGAAGCACTTTTACTGAGTAACATCACACAGAGAATCATCGCAGGGTCGTGAGATCATCAGCCTGTGGAGACGAACGGCACGGGGAAGGCCTCGTGTGGGGGATTTAAAACGCCCTGATAACCTCCTCGCTCATTTCCCTTTTGAGGGCTTAGTTTTATTTGTTTACAGTGAACTCCTTTTACACTCCAAACTATCGAAAATATCTCTTTCTCACACACACACACACACACACACACAGTTATCACACACTTATCTCAGATAATGCTCAGACTTCATCCTGTGACCTTAAAACAGTTTTTCCAGCATCGAAGACAGCGAGAAATAATTACGAATATTTTATGAACCAATTAGTTTGATTATTTAACAAAAATTCTTTTTTTGAACTATGTGAAATGATTTCTTTAAGCATTTTACTCTACTCACAATACTACAAAACTTTAATTAGGCTGCTTTGTTAAATAACACCCAACTATGTAGAATATCATGTTTACTTTTAGACAGCAAATCTGTGGACTCTGATTGGTCAGAAGGTGTTGATTAATTCCCCATAACAACAGCTCTGACAGTAGTGCAGCTTAATATTAACGCATTCGCTCTGAAATAGTGTGATCATAAACAAAATGTGTTTATTCTTGATGGTATATTAATGTCATTACAGAATATTTATGTAAAGGTGTGGAAGGAGTCTCCAGTGTCAGAGCTTTGTACAGAGATAAGGGGTACCCTTAAGTTTTCTGACATCTTCAGGACAGGACTGAGGTTTGCATTTGCTCCTGCGTGCCGTGCAGTAAGCTGTGTTTGTTGGACTTCAGTTCCCAGAATTCCTTGGTCTTAGTTTGTAGTCACTTCCTGTTTCGTGTTCTGCTCAGGTCGTTGTTCTATTGCGTGTCGTGTTTCTGTTATTTAGGTCTCATGCTCATTTGTTTGTGCTTTAGCTCAGATCTCAGGTGAGATGTCCTGGTTCTGAGTTACAGTATGTTTCTTCACGATGATAAATGTGACGAAGTTCAAAGTTTGGTGTTTAGTACATCCTTTCTTCTCATTCCCAACAGAAAACCTGTGTGTGTGTGTGTGTGTGTGTGTGTGTGTGTTATCAGGTATATTTATCAGCCTACATGTGTTTCAAAATAAATCCACTTCTGTTTTTCAGTCTTTACCCTGACCACTCATTTCACACTCCCAGCTCTCTACGCGTTTTACCTTTTATGGAGTTTGTAAATCCTGTGATTTTGTTCCATTTGTCCTTCACAAGCATTTACACACAGATTGATAAATTTGGCGGTGTGTTGGAATTGTTTTCCGGTAACTGCACGTTTATTCAGGGTTTACAAGTTTAAGGTGACCTTTTGACTGTATGTTGAGTTGAACAGCTTCAGGTTAGGCTACGACTTATCTGTACATATATTTTTTAACACAAAAATGATAATAATAATGATAATAATAATAATAATAATAATAATGCAGAAGTCCTAAGGGAGTGTAGGTAGTGTGTACAGTACATGATGTGTGTGATGATGAGAAGAGAGGGAACAGGGTGGGTTGTATGGATAGATAGAGGGATATGAATGTGTAACTCACCTGCTTCCCTTTACCCCTGAATATCCGGCACCTGTTTATAGACACATTTCTGCTCTTCTCAGCTCAGTGTGTGTGTGTGTGTGTGTGTGTGTACATATGCACAGAAGAAGAGAGGAACAGCCTGGAACAGAAGCTGTGAAGTGAAGAATCAGCGCTTTACTTTTCCTCACTAATCCCCCGGTTTCCCCCTCGCCACGGCCTCCAGCTGGATTGATCCCGTTTGATGGGATTTGCTCCTCCGTTCCTCTTTGATTATCTCTTGTTATGATCTCTTCCCCTAAGTACCTCAGTTGTGTTTCACTGGGCCCAGGCCAGCTGTTGGTAAAACCAATGAGCTGAATGCTGAACGTTCCCTCTGTTGCTGCTGCGGGCGCTGAGACTAACACCACGAGCACTCGTCACAACCAGCGTTCCGTCTGCGAAAAAAAAACAAAAAAAAAACAAACATGCTTCATTTTCTTTTTTTCCTTTCTGATTCAGAGAGCAGCAGGTCATCAGCATACTAACAAAGACGTTTGCATAATTTTACATAATCTGCATTTAGGATTCAATGCATCCATTTTAATGCGTTTTAGGGATTTAATCTATGCAAATCGCAGCCCGGTGTATAAAAAGAGTAACTATTACATTAATTATCTTCTATCCAGGTGATAAAATAATTATCTTTAGAAGGCCTCCTGGCGTTAGTGTCATATGCAACTTGTACGGCAGATGCGCCACACAAACATATCAAAAAAGCCGTGCAATGGGAAATGTTCAGGGAAGGAGTCTCCAGTGTTAAAGCTTCAGCTTGTCATGTGACACAGCAGCATAAACTGACACCGGAGACTCCTTCCATAAATGCAAAATATGAATTATCACATAAAACCACATCGATCACCACAATCTGTTTATGATCAGTGGCGCATATGGCAGTGTGGATAAACTGTTACTATGGGAACCATAACATGAGAGTTGCTGTTATAGGGAATTAATCAACACCTTGTGTCCAATCAGAATTGATAATGCAACACATACACACACAGCAGTTGGTCTTCAGCTTTCACTATATTCTTTTTTTTTTTTTTTTACCCCAGACAGGGGTGACACTAAGCAGAAGGGAGATAGAGAAGGAAAAGATTCAGCAGACAGCAACACCTTTTTCTTACAAGATGTCTGTCATGGCTAATAGACAGGAGCAGAGGCCCGGGAAGCAGTAATTGAAGAGCCCTTAAACCTCTCACTGTGTGTGCTTTCAACTAGAAATACATCACTCCTGATTATAATTCACCCTCTTCTGGAGTTTTGTGTGAAAAATTGTGCCTTAGCTAGGAGCCAGTGCTGTGAGAACACATGAGTTGTTGGGAAAGCATTTAGAGTTTCATTTACAAACACTTCTGTGCTTGGCTTCTTACAGATATCCGTGGACTGCAGGGGTTTTTGGACCAGACGGCGAGACAGGGTCTGGACGTGGCTCTGCAGAGGGTGGACAGGAACATCAGCAGCGTCTTCTCCAACCTGTTCAGCAGCATGCGCACGGAGGAGCTGAACCGCTACAGGGACACGCTGAGGCGAGCCATTCTGCTGCTGAGTCCTCGAGGAGCGCAGGTCTTCATCCATCAGGTGTGTGGACGTCGCCCTGCGGTTGTGTGTGTGTGTGTGTGTGTGTGTGTGCGTGTGTGTGTTCATCACACTGAATAAACAGCATAGGTACTCAAAAGACAGGACCATCTCCGCAGTGTTTACGTTCATTCCCATCGCTCACACTGCGTTCAGCCTTATTTGTATCCCAGAGGTGAGATGAGAATAAAACACAGGACTCACAAGGGCACGCTCTGTCCTCTGGGTGACGGCGGGTACTGAGATTATAAATGTTTACAGGTGTACAAGAGTACAGAGTGTGTTTACAGGATGAACAGAATGTAAATAAGAGTTCTGGGAGAAGCAGCAGGAAGCTGCCTCCACCACAACGCCTCATGAATATTAGCGAGAGACCCTGTAGACCCGTAAAGCCGAGGTCTCTCTGCTGATTCTCCGGCTTTCTCCTCACTACTGCGCAGAGAGCAGGACCTCTCAGTGCCGCACGTCACGTCACACCTTAGAAAGCTTGTAACAGGTTGCGTTTGACTCGTGCCCCAGCGCTGTTCTGAGATCAGCCGGAGACGGTTCTGCTCGTGGCTCTGCGCCAGCTCCTTCTGACAGGATGAAAAAGTGCCGGTCTCATGCATATGGAAATGACTCGGCTTCAGCTGCTTCTATTTTTAGAATGGATCGTTTTAAAAAATGAAACACTTCACAGGTTGCTGGAGTTTCTTCTGAGACTGGTAATTACTTGGTGTTCCTCCTCACACAGCAGATCAACTGGGAAAGGTCAAGCTCCAGCTCCAGTATGCTGCCCAGTCCAGGGGTTTGTTACTCATATA
Organism: Dinotopterus cunningtoni; assembly: GCA_028565755.1. Classification (NCBI taxonomy): domain Eukaryota; kingdom Metazoa; phylum Chordata; class Actinopteri; order Siluriformes; family Clariidae; genus Dinotopterus; species Dinotopterus cunningtoni. The sequence goes on from JAOTRS010000034.1 coordinate 10,559,427, forward strand.
AATACTGTTAGCCAGAATGATAGCGTCTAGTGCATTAGCTATGGACTAACCAGTAGGTTAATGATGATTATCCCATTCTCTGATGTTTGAGGTGAGAGCTGAGGAGTTCTGACCTCACACCACACGTAACAGGGAATATTCATCTCTGATTAGCAGCTTGAGTTATATGATGAGTTTCTCATCCTAGAGAACCTAGACAAACTACGTATATCGCACAAAGATCTAAGAAATAAAATACAGACACTACGAGAGAGTACACCACCGTGGCCTAAGGAGGCGTTTTTGGTTTCTTGTGGCTTTTGAGAAGTCATGTGGGGGGTGCTGGTCCTGGTTCCAGTTCTGTTGGTTCTCTTGGTCATGTGGACGTGCTACACTCTGGCCTTTAGAAAAACAACCCCCCCCCCCCCATCGCTTTCTGAGCTGACTGTGGTATGTCTGCTGTCAGCCGTGACAGGACAGGCTGTCCTCCTGATGAGGTCTGTGGCTTGGAAGGAGATGTCTCAGCGGGTTTGCTATTAATGTGCCACCATATTTTACTGGCTGCTGACGTCCCTGTCCCTTTGAAGCCCACTTCCCACTGTCCACGAGGAGTTAGATGCATTTCAGGATATAAAGCACAGATCGGCTGGAGTGCAACTCTAGTAGATTTAATACCAGTCTGTGGGCAGTGTGTCCCAGCAATAATGATGTTATTACCAGAAAATTTTTCAATTCAATTCAATTTATTTGTATAGCGCTTTTAGCAATTGTCATTGCCGCAAAGCAGCTTTACACAATCAAAAAAATTATTTAAGTTTG
>JAOTRS010000034.1:10567498-10580824 GCA_028565755.1 Dinotopterus cunningtoni
GATGCTGAACTGCACACGTGTACCATGTTTCGTTTAAAAAATAAAACTAATTTGTGTCTGGGTGACGGAATATTTTAGATATATAAATACAATATACAAGATAAGATCACACACACACGCACACACACATGTTTACATACGCACATAAAGCACACACACACACATTTCTCTGTATCTGACAGCAGCCCTTCACGACATAGCATAACCTCAATAAAATGTCAGAAAAAAAATCATTTAAAAAAATGAACAATTCAGGGTGAGATGAGTAACAGCTCTCTGTAACAACCGGGGTGACGGGATGCTGTGGGTCAACGTTTCACAAAGTGGGCCGGAACAAAGACGTCATGAAAAGATGTTATGGGATGGATAGACGGATGGATGGGTGAGGATCTCTGGCTCTTTTTTCCATGCTTGTATCATCTACAGGAGCTTCCTGTTCAACCACCTGTAAGACAGCACACACACACACACACAGAAAGTAATGAGTCATACATTAATGCTGGAATGAACCCTTATAGTATATTACCATTTTAATGCAATACACATGTGATCAGACATGTTTAGTCGCAATTTTTTTTATCATTCTAAAGCTTTAAACCTCTTTTGTTTTAATGATTTTTCCTTATTGCATTTTTTGATCAGCTCTTTAAGATGACCGACAATGCATTCATCACCCCTTTTCACTGCATTGCGCTCTCTAACATATTACCGTCTGAGTCGAGAGCCATGGAAGTTACAGCTTTACTTCTGACTGTTACGAAGCACTGACACTGGAGACTCCTTCCATACATTATACTATAGAAATGAAAGTGAATGCATTTATGTAAGTCTGCGCTTTGTAGTTTCAGTACTGTCAGAGCTGCTGCTTTAAATAATAATAATAATAATAATAATAATAATATAATCAACACCTTCTGACCAATCAGAATCCAGAATCTCACAACATTGTGGAATAAAACGAGTAAATCATTCTCAGTGCATGTCTCACTTCCTGTTGGCTTCCTGCTTTTCCGCCCCCTTTAGTGTTTTTATGACTCGGCAAGTTTCATCCCTATAGTCTGAAAGAGAGAGAGAGATAGAGAGAGGGAGAGAGAGATAGGATCCTGCACCAAACCCCTGCTGCACTGCTATAATTCACCCTCCACAGCTCCACCGCAGTGCTGTTTAGCACTCATCAAAGATTTAAGAGTCACACCCATCTCTCCTCTACCTCGACCTCCATCTCCCTTCATGACCATAAACCCTCCTGCTGTCCCTCCTACTCCTTCCTGACATATTTACACCTTTTTAAAAAAAAATTTATTCATCCTTCATACCACTGCAAATAACAGTGTAACAAAATGTAAAGACGGCTTGGCCTATCCGATCTTTACCAAATACAGGATGTCACCAAGATGGCTGCCGAGTCAACAGACATTACTGGAAGCACTTATTTCCAAGGAATCACTACTGATCTGCTGTCATTACAATAATTACCTGTCTGCTAAATCCTAAAAAGTTTAATGAAGATAACATCTACACTTTCCATTTGTCGTCCCAAGCAGCCAAAAATCACTAATATTAGTATTAATGGCTAATAATTTTAGCTCATGTTTATCATCAATAAGTGGCAATTTTACATACTAGTTTCTATTTCATAAAAAAAAACATTGACCACCTACTTAATATTGAATAGATCCATAACAGTGATGCACTGTGTGTTCACAAACAGCATTAACGTTTTTAGCGCTTGGTCTACACTAACCAGCCTTCACTCCCCATGTGCATCAGTGAGCCCTGGCCACCCATGACCCCTGTCGCCAGTTTTCCTTCCTTGGATCACTTTTGATATGTCTTGACCATTGCAAACCAGGAACATCATGCACGAGCTGCAGTGTTGAAGTTGTGTCTGACTCAGTTGTCTAGTCATCACAATTTGGCCCTTCTCGCAGCAGCTACATTTTAAATATCTCGTTACAATGGCGGTTGGATATATTAGGAAGCAGGAAAAAATGGGTGAGCGTAAGGCTTTGAGTGAATTTGACAAAGGCCAAATTGTGAAGGCTAGACGAATGGCTCTCCAAAACTAAAAGAGCAACTCCAAAACTGCAGCTCTTGTAGGATGTTCTGCAATGCTCTGCAGTGGTCAGGACAGACCAAAAACGATACACCGATTTGGTGAACTGGCGACAGGGTCATGGGCGCTCAAGGCTGGCCCATGTAAATCAGAATATATATCAGAATGTAGAGTCCATTAGCTAAGCTAGCAAGCTTACTGACAGAAAACTTGCTTGCTTTTGTCTCGATTTAAGAGCGTTTAACAGCAACCTGGATAAATATATAAATAGATCTTAGCCACCTAGCTACCATACTGGCTAAATTAGTTAGCCACCTAGCTATTATACTGGCTAGTTCACTTACATTTCAATCCGAACACGCCTTTATTTTCAACCAAGTCTCACCTCCAACATCAGACAAACCTATCAAAAGTTACCATAACGAACCAGCTAACTAGATTACTGCGAGCTATTACTATTGTTAGCTATTGTCTCAATTTAACAACAATTAACCCAGTTCAAATAACTAAGAACAATCTAAATAGCTTTTGTTGTTCATCATTAATTTAGCTAGCTTTAGCCCCAAAATTAGCAAGCTAGCTTGCAGTTGTGTCACGATTTAACTGTCCCTGAATTAGTTTATTGATTTATTTATTTTTATTAATGTACTGTATATTTTGCTACTGTGCTACAATAATAGACCAAACACCATTTTATGCAAGAATTAAGAATATTTTTTTTTTGCTTTCAGACCAACTTCAGGAAAGATGCGAAATGTGAGTTTTCTTAGATGGTTATCAGAGGCATCTTATCAAATCAGACATGTTCCTTGACATGGTTCTCTGACCACATATGGAGGGCTTTGATGAAGGAATGAGGAAAGGAGCGTGTGTGTGTTTGTGTGTGTAGCATAGTGTGTGTGTGGGGGGGTGAATTATAATCAGTCTTTCAGCACAAGTTCATCTCTCCTTTACACGGCTTCGCTTTAAAGGGAGCCTACAAAGTGAGGGGTCAGGCTGCGGCATTCCTACTTTGATATCAAAGGTCTCTTGGTTACGTATACCTCGAACAAAAGCTTTTTCATTTCGCAAGCCTGCAAATCCACCAGTAATAAAACTAAGGTCCATTGATGTTTTTAAAAAAAAGCCCTTTGAGAAAATGTGACGGTCTGTCTGAGGAATTCGAAACAATATCCTGACTTTTGTTCATTACTTTCTGTGTTAAAAGATTCCCTGTGAGCAACACCTTCCAGGGAGTCCGGTTTTGCAAACTTTGTCACTAGATGTGGCAAATTTTTTAAGAACCCTCTAATGACTTTTTTTTTTTTTTAACTGAGAGAACTGGTTCCTTTGAATCACCTCCAGAGTGTAAATCAAAGACTAAATTGCGCTCAGTGTTGCCAACTCTTTTCAGGAAAAGTAGCTAATGTATGCCTAAAGGGTCACCGAAATTTGTCACAGTCTGTCACTGGCTAATTTGCATTTTCTATTAATCGTAGTCAGCAATTGGTCATGGGGAACAACAGAGATGAGCAGTTGGTGGTTGGGAACATCAGCTTATGCAGGCACGGCAGTTAGGTGGCAAGTCGAGTGTTTCGATGTGGGATGGAAAGCCGTCTCAAATACAGGAGAGTTGCTAATACCTGTTCAGAAAGTCTCTAGATTACTACTTACTAGGCCCTTGTTTTAAATATGTGTGATTTCTAGCACCTTTTTAGACACCTCTTTTCCCCAGATAACCAATACAAATTTTGATTGATGTTTAAATTGAAACCAGAAATCCGGGGGAAAAATCAGAAAAGTACACTACTGAAAACAAGTTAAAATACTAATTTCTTAGTACAAAAAAAGCTACTTACTGGCTCATGACTCTGTAGCGATCTCTGTGGTGACGATCTCCTTCTCCGCGTCCCCTTCTTCAGTTGCTTTTGGTGCCTCCTCATCAGCCGGTTTTACCTCACTGGCTTCAGCATCTGTCTTTTGACACTCCGGATCTCCGGACCCCTCCTGGCCTTTCATGTCTGGTGCTGAAATATCCTTTTGTGCCTCTTCCAAGTCTGGTTGAGACACATCTTTTGATGGCTCCTGACTCTTGGTGCTGTCTCCTTCTTCTTTCATGGCTTGCATCGCTTTTTCATCAGCATCTACGACATGTGTGATGCCAACACTGATCTCAGTCGTTGTCTCAATCTTTGTCTCCTTGACAATCTGAGCATGCTGTGTGCTTACAAGAGTGACAGATTGTGTTTGACTGCTTTCCTCTGAAGCTGGTGTCTCTATGCTTCCACTCGGTTCCTCATTTTGATCTTTCTCAACTTGACATTTTAAGTCTTCGCTTTTTGTAATGCCTGCTTTGCCTTCCTCTACCTTTTTTTCACCTTCCTCTAATTCCACTTCCTGCTTTACTACATCTTTGCACAGTTCTGTTGCTTCTACAGAGACTAAGGAGACCTCTTCCACCTGCGCTTTAATTTCTTCTGTTGTCGAGACCAGAACTATTTCAGAAATCTGAATGCTTTCACTGACTGGTAATTTCTCAGTAATGATCTGTGCTGGTTCTTCTTCAGCTTTGTTCTCAGTTTCAGGTTTGGTTTCTTCTTGAACTTTTGAGACTGGTTCATCTTGTGATGATTTTTCCTCCTCAGCTGCAGAAGGGACCTCATCAGGTTCTGCTGTCTCAATCGCCTCCACAGGCTTCTCTTCTGCTCCCATGTGCATTTCGCTGAGGTTCTCAACGACATTTTGAAGGACTTCCTGGACAATGACTGTGCTCTGTTCTTGAATGGCTTCTACTTCCTTCACATGCATCACTTCCACTTCTTCTTCATCCTTCTCACATGATTTATCGGTCACAGAGCTGACACTTGAGGGTGTAACTTCTGCATTGACAACCTCAACTTTTTCTGTCATGTGGACTTCAGTGGTTAAAACGTCCTCTGAAACAACCTCATCCTTTACCTCTGCTTCTGTTTTAGCTTCTGAGGGTGGGCTAACACAGACAATCTCTTCTGTCTCTGCAGGCTTCTCTGTAGGAGCAAGGACAGGGATGGGATCTTCCTGAGATGTAGTTGTCTCAGTTACAAGGGTATCTGCAAATGATGTTGTAACTTCTTCTGACACAGTCACTGCTACTTCTACAGATTCTGCCTCAGCACTGGCAACTGATCCTTCGACCTCTTTTAGCTCCTTCACCTCCCCTTCAGCAGCAGTAACTTCAGTGATCTCCACTGACTGCTCACAAACTGGCTGTTCTATAGTTGATTCAACAGTACTCTCTACCACCACCTTTGGACTATCTTCTGCCACTACTGGTTCCTCAAGAATCTCCACCTCCTGTTGAGTGGCCGTGACCACTGCTACTTTGACTGCTGTTGCTTCCTGGAACTCATCCTTAGTTGAGACCTCTGAAGTCTCCTCCACAGTACTTTCCACTGAAGCTGAAGGCTGTTCTTTGCACTCAGTTAGAACTTCGGTAACCTGTGCCACAAAAACTTTATCTTCTGCTACTTCAGCTTCTTCAGGTTTTAAAGTTGGGTCCTCAGCAGTCACCTCTACAGATAGCGCCTCACTGACAGTAGTAACAGCTTCCACTGTAGCCTTCAAAGTACTCTCTTCTTCCGCAGCTTTAATTTCACTGGTATCAAGGCCGGTGCAGATGGTTGTTGCTTCACTTTTCTCATGAACAGCCAGTACCACCTTTTCCTCTTTAATAGCTGATTCAATCTGGAACGGGCTTGTAGTGACAGCCATACTTTTAGTTTGCTCTTCAGTTACTGTGACAGCCACTGCAGTTGATGTAATAGTGATAGTTTGCACAGCTTCTTGTAAAATGGCTTCAGTCTTCTTTACTACACCATCATCAGGAACTGGTGAAGTCTCACCAGAGGTAACAGGTGACTCTGTGATGCGAGATAGAGCAGAAACCATTTCTGTTTCCTCTGCTGGCTCAATGGCAGTGATAGCTTCTGAAGTAAACTCTACGATGTCCTCTGCAATGGTGTTATCAGTTGATTTAGGTGTGGCAGCTGTATCTCCCTCTTCAGGTATATCACTCAGTGGCTTTCCCTCTTCCTCACCTTCAACAGTCTCCATAGTAGCTGAGATCCAAGAAGGAGATCTGTCCTCAGCTGAAGCTTTTCCAGGAGTGACTGGTGTGGCCTCTGTCTTTGCCTCCTCTGTCTTTGTTTCTTCATCTGTAGCCTTCTCTGATTTTTCATTATCATATTCTGAAAGTGGTACCACTGCAGGTGTGTCAGAGTCTTCTTCTGCAGAGCCAACATCAGAAGACGCTTGCCCTTGTTTAGCATCAGACTTCTTTTTTCTGCGGGGAATTAGTTTTCTAAGGGAAAAAGATGACTCCTCTTTGGGAAGTTCACTGTCAGACACTGCCTGCTCTGGACCTTGTGCTTCATCAGACTTGGGTTTCTTACGTGTTACCAGCCTTTTAAAGGACTCCCATGTAGAGACGAGCTCTCCTTCTGGTTCTGGAGAAGAGGCCAGATTTTCATGATCAACCTCCTGTGAGTTTTCAAGAGCAGCTTCTTCAGTCTTGGGCTGTTCTTCTCCAGATTGCTGAACCTCTTCCTCTATCTTGGGTTCTTCATCGTCAGAGTCAGAAGTCTTCCTGGCCCTCTTTTTAGCTGATCCCACACAAATAAGGGCTTCCCATGATACTGATGTGTCAATCTTTTTCTTTGGCTCTTCTGCGTTTTGTTCAGTCTTTTCACCTTTTGTCTCAGTCTTGCACTCAGCTTCTTTTGATTCCTCTTTTTCTTCCTCTTCCTTTACTTCATCACTTGATTTAACTTCCTCAGTTTTCTCTTCAAAGACCGCACTCTCTGTTGATGACAGGGTGGCTGATTTTGGCTTGTCCCCTGGAGCCTCATCTTCACTCTCAGATGACCTCTTGACACGTTTCTTTGGAGTGACTAATTTTTTAAAAGAGGACCAATGAAGGATGCCATCTTTCTTCTTCTCACTGTCAGAGGTGGCTGCCTCACCTTCGGCTTCCACGCTGACCTCAGCCTGACTTGCCTCACCTACAACATGCTCACCAGATTCTTCTGGAGACGAAGCTCCACTATCAGGTTTTTGAGCCTCACCTGATTCGGTGGAGGACTGAGTCTGATCAGCTGCCTGCTCAGATTCTGTTTGCTTTGACTCAGTTTCTTTTTTGCCCTTTTGCTTTTTGGAGGACAACTTCTTCAATCCTGCTCCAGTAAACAATTTTTTCAGTGGACTTCCTTGAGCCTTGGCTTTGTCTTGGGATGGCTGAACTTCAACTTCAGTTTCACTGGTTGTTTCTGCAGGGGATTTCTCAGGAGTCTGTTGTTCCTCAGTTGACTTGTCATCAGTAAGTTTATCATCATCAGAGGGTTGGGTCTCATCTTTTTCTTCAGCAGCAGAGGTTTCTGAAACTTCACAAGTTGTAGTTTGTTCAACAATGTGAGGCTCTTGTACTTGTGCAGCTTCACTTGCCATCACAACCTCCACTTTCAGCTCCTCCTTTGGCAGCTCAGGGGTAGATGGTGCTTTCTCTGGACTTGCTTCAGATTTTTCTGGTGCTGATTTATCTACCTGCTCACCAGTTTCCACTTCATTCACTGCATCCTCCTTGACTTGTTCTTCCCCTTCTGCGGCTGCTTCTTCCTCTTTCTCCTCAGTCTCCTTTACATCCTCCTCAGCAGATTTTTCCTTTACTGCTTCCTCTTCCTTAGTCTTCTTGACACTTGTCTTTTTTCGCAGATTAGAGAAGATGCCCTGAGTGAAGAATCTTCTGAAAGGGGACTGTATCTCTTGAGATGGTGGAGATGTAGGAGATTCTTCTTGTGTTTCTGGTTCTTTGTCTTTCTCAGGTGAAGGTTCCACTTTTTCAGCTGACTCATCAGCTGGCATCTTTTCAGTTTCATCAGCATCATCTGATTTAGTTTCTGCTGGCATTTCAGTTGCAGGGATGTCTGGCTTTGTTTCAGGCTTTGCAGCATCTTCAGCACTGGCCTCTTTCTCCACTTCCGGAGGAGCCACCTTCTTTTCATCCTCGGGTTGGATTTCTGCTGTTACAGGTTCCTCTTTGGTTTCCTCAACAGTAGCTTCTACATGACCATCCTCAGTTTCCTTCACTGTCAAGAGCTGTACAGGCTCTGTCTTCTCATTCTTGTCCTTCTTCAGTGTAAATTTAAAGCCAACAAATCGGAAGATCTTCTTGAAACCCACCTCATTGGACTCAGCTGGTTTCTCCTCAGCTACTTTCTCTTCTGTGGCTTTAATTTCATCTGCACTGACACACTCATTTTCCTCATGCTCGCCATTAACTTGAGACGAGACCTCCTCCTGGAGGACCTCGATTGATTCAGGGCTGTCCTCTTTCTCAGGCATGGCCTCTGTCTGGCCAACTGCAAAAATGGAAAAAGAAAAAACAGTTTTACAGATTATTAGAGATTAATCAAAAAGTGTATTTTTATGATTACTGCTGTAATCAATTCAAGATGTTCAAACATCTGCAGGAAATTAGAATCATGGTAAATGTCAAAAGACTTTCATCCCCTGTACAGATTTAATCAGCCAGTTACAGTATGATCATGATTTGATGTTTGCTGACCCAATTTGGTCTGCTTTCAAGGCAAAGACACAAGACATAATTCAACAACCAGGCGTTGGGGTAAAATTGTATATTTCGCAATCACATAAGCGCCGCCAAATGCGTGTACGAAAACACTGACCTAATTTAGCAAACACATAAAAGAACAAGTTACAACCTGTTTCTGTAAATGTTGATGTTACGACTTTATTTATCTCCGGGCACATGGCCACATGGTAACAGGTGAGAAAACAGAGAAACACACACTGTATGAAAATCCTCCCATGTCTATCTGTGTTTTGACAGGCGTGGGGTGGATAGAAGTAAGCTGTCGGCAGTGCAGACCTCCTTCAGCCTTGGCTTCCCTCTGATACCCAAGCTTACCTTGGGATAATGTTCACATCTATATCTGCTTGATCATGCTTTAGGGTCCAAAACCCAACGAGGAATTTTAATAAATCACTTTTTATGCCTGAGTAACACAGTTGTTTTAAATCTATTCATTAGGACCATGGCCTTGAATAGATTACTGTGAAGTAGTTGGGAATGCTTGCTTTTGTCACATTCCCTTGGTCACTGCTAAACCATCACAATTGTTAAAAAAAAAAATTATTGGACACCACTATATTCTTTTCACCTTGCTGTCATCTTTGGATTAAAAAGCTACAAAGTGTTGAGATAAGGTGGGGGTTCCTGGAAAGCGCTGCTAGTTTGATAAAATAAAATACAACTATGCTAACATAGGAAAGATCAGCAGCAACAAATTGTTTTTTAAAGAAGTCTGGAAGATGTCATTCAACTTCCTTTACCACCCAAGAACACATCCCCCAGAGATAGAGAGAGAGAAAGATAAAGATAGAGAGAGAGAGCGAGAGAGAGAGAACGGCAGCCAGGAAAGTATGCATTGTTTTGTCCCTCCATTCTTTCACAATGGCTCCCTGGCTTTCTTTGGATGGGGGCCCTGTCCTATTGTCCATCTGCAACTTTAAATATCCATGACAAAAAATGTGTAACAAAAAAAAATTCAGTGACAAAAAAACATTTAGAGGACATTTACAATCTCACCATGCACACAAGGACTGAATGGATGAGTAATGATGTGATGAGTGTTAACACTACAATACGTATAAGCATCAGTAGGGGATATTTAGGTGGAGAACTTTCTCCCCCAGCATTGTTGGAGCAGCCCTTAAACTGTGACACTGTGAGCCGTGTCATTGTTAGGCAAATTACTAGAGATGCAAACAAGTAGCTCATAAATGCTTGTCTCTGTTTGGTGGGGGGTACCATTAAAAGACATTTAAGGCGCTGAAATGATTAACCAAACTATCCACAAGGAGGTCATTCGTTTGTGTGTGAGTGTGCACGAAGCCCCTAGTCACCCCAACATCTGCTGCTGCCTCTAAAGTGTCTCTGAATGAAACCCGAGCTAGGGAATCCGATCCGCTCTCTTGTTTGCGCCTGGCTTGTATAGTGTGTGCTCGATGGAGTTTCTTCAAAACCCCGGGAGGGGGAGGTGTTATCTGAACTCTTGGTGGGATAATGCACTGAGTTTTCCACACAGCTTTTGCGGGTGAGGGGGTGCTGCCACAAACTTATCGCACTGCCCTCCACCCTTTCTGCTTTTGTTTGTCATGTTTGGCAAACAGATGCCTGAAACTGTGGGCTGTTAATTAGTGGGACTGGTGTTTGGAAAAGGACATGCTTGAGGTTTGGTAGTGCTGTGCAAACGTTACACTGTTTGTCTTCACCCGACACCCACCCACCCCCTTCTCGAGACAGTCCTTTAACACCCTCCCCAACCCATCGAGACTCAACGACTGTACCCCATTCCATCAATACACTACATGGCCACACCCCGTCCTACTGAAACTATTGTCCTACTTTCACAAAAACCTACAATCCACCATTGGAAATATCTTGATATTCTGTGATTTACTGTAAGAATGTGTAAGAAGCCAACTTAGCATTAAACATGATTAAATACTGGACAGCAAATAATGACGAAGCAAATCAATATTAGAGGCGCTATTTCTGTAACCTGTGCCAATCAGAGCATCCACATGATGCTTTAGGACAAACCAGTTTAGCAATAAAGAACAATAAACCATGAAGATCATCAATGAAAGTCCTGCGATTTCATTCCAAAGCCATGTTTTTCATAACTTCATAGAACATTTAGACTGCTTATATTAAAATTACACAATTTACTTTGCAATACTTTTAAATACATAAAAAATAACACACCCCAAACCTTAAAACCACATACACTTTGCATACGATAATAAATTCCATATCCCTGGCCCACACCACCCACTGGGATGCCACAGAGGACCCTGACTAAGATCTGAAGCGCTTAAAGAAAAACTAATTAAAATTCCAAAGCCCACCAGTTCCAGCCCCTTTCCCTTTTGAAGTCCGGTATAGTATGGCGTATATTTTTACAGCCTACGCTTGTACAATATGTTTCCTCCTACTACGTGTTATGCTCGGGGTAACAGGGCACGGAGGAATGTGTGCCCCGGATCGCTTCTGGAGCCGAGGCTTTTCATGAATGGACGTGGGGCGTGACCACTCGACTCGAACTCGTCTTCCAAAGTTTCTAATCTGAAACACTTCAAATGTGACAAACTACTCCACAATTTTGTCATACAATTATATCCTTAGTAGGTAAAAGAGAAATCGTTGTATCTAGAAACCAGGAGACTGAATTAAACATTGTGTCGAATATGTCACCTGCTTTTGCATTTTCTTAAAATAAACGTGCCGTCACATTGCTTTCTAGTTAACAATACGGTAACGTGCACTATGTACAAGTTTAAACATTAATAACTTAGCAATCAAACATTTAGTATTTATTATCATAGCTCTAAACAACTCATGCAAAATGTTTATGTTTAAAAACATACTATGAATTACTTTGTGAAATTTAGTAACTTATAAATATATGCTAGTTTCTATGGTAAGACTACAATTGTAGTAACTTGAATTTATGTACATCATGATTACCGTTATGAAGAAGGACCAGGCGGTCATATGTAACACTTCTGTAAATGCTGCGATAAATCACACAACCTACCACGCCCTCATGTTAACATCTGACTGTCTCCGTCGTTAGCTTTGACTCTTAAACCTGACCTAATACATCACTTTTTTTTTTTTTTCCAGTGACCTTCCCTGAGCTTTGGCTCTCTCTCTGGCATCATCTGTTTAACACACTTGCAGGCAGCAAAGCACTTCATGGTTAATGTATAAAGCGCTCAGCTCACTGTGATGATCAAACCTCATATAGACATGAAAGAATTCAGCTTCTCAGATAGATCTTACCTGTTAAAGTTATCGTCCCAAGCATTAACAGACGTTCTCCCACAAAGGAAAAAAAAAATCTTATTAAAAATCTCTGATGAAAAAAAAGTTTTGCTTGGTTAAAGAAACAAAAAAAATGCCGTCTGGTTGTTAAGTCGCAGTTACCGAGTCTTCTGTCTCGTGAGCTCTCATGGAGGCCGGTCGTCTCCTCGTCTCTGTTTCTGGGTTACACTGAGCAGAAGAGGAGGGCGACTCAGAAATTTTAACCCACGCTGACACCCAGGCCCCGATGTAGGACCTCCCCTCGGTTCCTTCCCCCAACCAAGCCTTCAGCTGTCCGATGCCCTTCTCTCTCCCTCTCTCTCTCTCTGAATGGAGCTTCCTTTTCCTCTCTCCTCGCTTCCTCGAAATGCCTTCACCATTCCCATTCTCAAACACTTCACTTTTCTTTTCTTTTTTTCACCCCTCTCTTCATGATTCGACAAGGTCACGGAAATGTCACGACATCGAATTCCGTACATACCAGACTGGAGCGTAATGAGTACATCACATTCATGTTTTCTACATGTTCCCCTTCCCTACTCTCACTCCATCTTCAGTATAACTTACAGTATATCCACTCTCACGTATGACAGCTCAGACGTTATAGGAATGCATCTCTGACGCTCGCTCTAGGTATTTGCTAGAAGACTCGCGGGCTACAAAGCGCGTAAAAGATCACAGATATCATTTATCCTAACAAATATTGACTTACAGACTGACATGAGACTTTCCTAGGATATATTGTGTATGTATTTCTGCTGACGCGGATGAGCAACACCTCCACGGATGCTAGGAAACTGATTTATGTTTTACTTTAACTCTCAGAAATAACTGCACCCAAGATCCAAAAGATGAAATCTATGATCTATGACCTATGTATTACTGAATATTTGCAAGCTATTATATGGTTACAGCTGAAAAGTTTTGACATGCGGTAATTCTGTTAAATGTCCTAATCATTTGTTAGAATGTAATAATCAGCTTTATGGCTAAGTGAGTATGGCTTAGATTTATATACAAATTATAAATTGTGATTCGCAGATGTACAAAGAAAGTTATACATTGTTGAAGAATGACTACAGATTTAATATCCTTCATAAAGTCCTGATGAAAGTGTGATTTAAGTAGATTGACAAATGTTTGGTAAGAAGCAAATCCACAAAGTTTATAATAAAACTGCAGTTAAACATTGAAGTATTTACTTAATACATTTAGAATATACAAAAAAATGTGGTTCTGCTGTTCCTCCAGAGGAACCTTTAAAGGTCTCATAGAGTCCTCCGCTCGCAGATTCTCAAATGTTTGAAAAAGCTAAGCTCACCACGTGAATATACACAGCGTTTACAATATAAGTGATCACAGATTA
>JAOTRS010000034.1:10621392-10645943 GCA_028565755.1 Dinotopterus cunningtoni
AAAGTCAGGGTAGGTCAAATTAGGTTTTTTTTTTCAAATTATGTTCACATCTTCATTAAAGAAAAATCCAGTTTAAAATAAGGGCGGGGCATGCAGGACTGATAACATCTTCAATTTCTATACCCAAAGTAATCAGATGTTTTTTTTTGTTGTTGTTTTTGCAAAACAGTGTAGGGCAGGTAATGGGGTATTTTCAATGTGTATATGTATATTCTGCTGCACTGTCTCATCAACGCTTTCCGTTTAAGGCTCCTGTCCGCCCAGTCACTGCTGTGCACTGATGGATTTGTAACGGCGATGCAAGAAAAAAATTGATGCCTCACTTGTAATTTGCAGCGTGCAGGGATTCTTTCATTTTTTTTGTGGTCTGAGGGTGTATCTGGTGCCGAAGAGCGTAAACAGAAGCGCTTGTATATCTGCAAACAAAATGTTGAGCGATACTCTAAGAAAGGTGAAAGTTTCTTAAAGAGAATCATTACTGGTGACGAGACACGGGTTCATCACTACGAGTCTGAGAGTAAACGGCAGAGTCTGGAACGGAAACATCCTCAGTCCTTAATCGACTAGGAAAAAGTTCAAAAGTCGACCATCAGCTGGAAAATTCATCAACGCTTACAGTTTTCTGGGATTCTCGAGGGCCAGAAGTATTGGAACATTATCAGGAAAGAGGTTCGACAATGCTCGTTACAGCGAGACGCTTATTGAAGAGCTGAAGACTAAACTTCTGAGGACTGATATCCGAGGACATCGTGATCTCACACACTTCAGCACACATTGTCGAGATGTTAAAGCGTCCTCACTATGGTCCTGATCTCGTTTCATCAGACTTTCACCTGTTTGGTCGCCTGAAAGCTGAAGACAGCGGTGCATTTGTGACTCACAGCTCAGCCTAAAACATTTTTTGAATAACGAAACACGAAAACATGTTGACAGACGGGCAAAGTGTATTAAAAAGATCAAGATTATGTTAAAAAATGACGTATTTGTCGCTTCGAAAAGTTAATTAAAATAAAATTCTACAACCAGAGTGCGGGTTATTTGTGATATTTACCCTCATAAAACCTGTTCTAGATCACAGAAGGTACTTTTTCATATAATCCAAACATGATAAGACATTTGATTTGCGTGTTCATAAAAGAACTGTATAACGAGCTTAAGGTGAGGAGCGTGAGAGTGTCAGGGTTTAGGGGTGTTTTAAAATTATATATCGAATAGTTTTTTGCCTTAGGTTGCCAGTTACAGCATTATTTGGCATAATTCTAATATTTATAATTGTTTTATTCAAGACAAAGCTGAGTCTGACAAAAATTCCAGAGGTCAGCACAAGGACACCATTTTCTCATGTAGCATTTTAGAGGGAAAAAAGGAAAAAGCGCAGGTCACATGGCCGCTTCTCCCGCGAAGACAGCGCCGTAACTCAGCTCGATAACGTGTGAAATGTTCAGGGACGTCGAACGCTCGGGTTAAAAGACGCGACTGGGCGGAAAGACAGCGACACTCTTTCCATCTCTATTAAAATGACCTTCTGGTAGAGAACACAGGAAGTAAAAACACACAGCATGTCATACAGGAAACAAAGTCAGGCCACCTCTGACGGTCTGTGAGGAGAAGAGACCAGAGCGCGCGGTCAAAGAAAACAGGAAGACGGAGACGAGCAGATGCTCAAAAAAAAAATAAAATCACAGTATACACACACATCCTTACACTTATCTTTCAGCTCTGTCACACACACACACACACACACACATATACATATCTTGTGCATACACATTACGCACACGTTCCTTTCTGTCCATCACATACATGAACGGACAGAAAAATTCCGATGAAAAATTCCCATGATCCTCTGCTGCCTGGTTCATCCTGATATGATTCCAGGCAGGAAAGAATCCACACACCAGGACTGAAGGATTTCCTTTGTGAAGACACACACACACACACTCACACTGTTGGATTCTGATTAGTTAGAAGAAGGGGGTTGATTAGTTTTCTAAAACAGCAGCACTCGCAGTAGTGCAGCTCCACGTCACAGCTTTATAATCTGCCTGGATTTAATCAAACACATAATTAAGATCCTTCCACTGGATAATTAGTGCAGTGATTAATGCGGCTCAGCTGCAACAAGTTATTTAACCCAAACTGACGCAGTTTCATTTCTTACACAAACCATGTTATTTTGTTTCAGGAGGGTCAAATTATTGTCCTGCATCAAGCAAAGACAACAATGAAGGAGAACGAAGGAGAGAATTCTCAGCAATGCGACGAGAACTCGGGGGATTGGGACTAAACAGCTGTGTAGCCTTAAGAAAAAACCTCTCATCAGTCAGACTAATCAGGAAAAATGGCTTCAGTTTGCAAGGGAGCATAAAAAATGTGGACTTGCAAGGATTGGAAAAAAAAGTCATGTGGTCTGATAAGTCCAGATTTACCATGTCCCAGAGTGATGGAGCAATCATGCATAGTGTCCACTGTACAGGTCTGGAGGTGGGCAGTGTTATGTAGTCATGGGAAATTTCAATGACTTTTAGTCCTTTGAATCTCGTTCATCAAAATGAACGAATCTTTTTTTGAGTCATTTAGTTCATTAAACAGACCCCCAACACGTCTGCATACACAAATTTTGTCTATAGTTCCATTAATTAAAATATTACAATGCAGCTAAGGACATACTATAATAAACAGAATGAGTAGCTCACCTCTTATATCTTCCAGTCCGAGTCGTTCGTTCTTTTGAATCTGTTGCACCACATATACGGTGTCTACGGGAGACACGTGGCAAAAGAACGAACGACTCGGACAAAAATGACTTAAAGGTAGCTACTCGTTTCTGTTTCCTGTACATAACCTACGGAGGTTTTGCGATGCTTTGCGCATGCGCGCCCAGTAGAAAATGAACAAATCACTCTTTGAGACTACTTGTTCTTCTGAGTCACGTTAAAGACTCATTTAAAAATAACGAATCGTTCATGAACGACCCTCACTAGTGTCAAGGTCTAGACTCAGCAACGTTATGTGGCAATAAAATGAAGTTAGCTGACCACCTGAATGTACTGAATGACCAGGTTATCACACCAATTAAGTTTTTTCTTATTCCCTGATAGAACGGCCATGACGAGGCAAATGAGGATTCATCGAGCTCAAATTGTGAAAGAGTGGTTCAGGGAGCACGAGACAACATTTTCACACATGGATTGGCCACCACAGGGTCCAGCATCCAGATCTCAACTCCACTGAGAATTCTTGAGATGTGCTGTTGAAGGCTTTACACAAAGCGGGACGACTCTGACATCATCAATACAAATAAGATCTTGGAGAGAAATTAACACGACTTTAGATGGAAATAAAAAATAATAATTTTGTGACATTGCATAAGCGCATGGAAACGATGCCACGGCGAATAAATACGTGCCGTAATCCGAACAAAAGGCAGTGCAATGAAAGATTAGAGTGTATGACTTTTTTTTTTGGCTGAGTAGTGTATTAATACGTTTGTTTCTATAGCAACAGCTCGCAACAAGGTCTTGGTAAATACAGTAACTGACGAATCGATAAGTTGATAAATCAATCGCTGATTGTTTTCCTCCAAGTGTTCTGCGTGAATCTCATAGGAACATTAGAGCGAATATTTCTCCAGATGCAAGATTACATCATCATTTATGTAGTAAGCATGCAGCAAGTGATGTGACTCAGATTTAATCAAAATTCTAAAGAGTTCTTGCTTCAGGAGCAGCTCAGGTCATTTAGGATTTAAGAAAAAAACAATAACGTTCCAGTTCTCCTATTGGATATGGATGGAGAGTCACAGTTGCACACACAGCTGTAAGACAAAAGCCAGATGTGCGTCCAAACGTGCACGTGTGTGTGAGTGCGCTGTGTATTCCCGTTGCTCGTATATAATTTCAGCACCATTGAGACTATCAGGTTTTCCGTAAAAACTGCACCTTTACAGGTCACTCATGCGTATGTGTGTGTGTGTGTGTTTATGTGTGTGTAACCATGTGTGTATGTGTAGGTGAAGACAGAGACAGAAAAAGGGGAGTCGAGTCAAACCTCGAGCGTCTGCATCAGGGTGGGTTTGATGGCATCTTTCATCAGTACAGCCAGAGCTCCGGTTACACCCTACAGCGGGGGAGAAACCCAAAGACAAAGACGCGTCAAAACGCTCTACAGTGAGAGCGAGAATAATTAAACACACACACCCGACACACCCAACACCCAACACACACTCCACTCCACATACGAGATCATCAGCTGTTACTGGCTGCCCGCTCCTGCTGCTCCCCACCACCATGCGTCCCAGACGGCTCTTCATATCAGCCAGACCGTCAGTCAGAGCCAGGATCGCCATGATCTCACTCGCCACCGCGATATCAAACTGAGTCTGAGAGAGAGAAAGAGAGAACACACACAAGCTTCAGTTTTATACAATACGATGCAATATTATTAAGTAATAAAGACTCTGTGTAAGAAAGTGAAATGAGACCATGTCCATAACGATTTACACATTCAGGCGTTCCACTCGCTGAATGTTCCTGGTGCTCATAAGTGAATAAAATTATTTATTTATTTATTTTTAATCACCTTTTAGTCACATTAAGACATTCTCATGGTTCTCCTGTGTGTGTACAAACAAAAAAAAAAAGAAAAAAAAAACCCAAAACAAAACAATTCTTGCTTTTTCTTTTTTTTTTCCTTCATGTACAGTATTTACAGGGGTTTTAACCAGCCAATTAGATGTTTCCCCTATTGTGACCTCATACAAGTAGAGCCCCACCCCTTAATCCTCAGCTCTGCTGTTCGGTGAGGGGCGTGGCTCAGCAGTAGCTCAAATTAAATTTTTTACCTAAAACTAAAAGAAAGAATAGAACGGAAAGATTTCATTACGATAAAAGGGAACAAAAAAAATGACAGACGCTGAAGCGGTGCGTTCGGACGAGGAGTGAAACAGAAACAGAGGGAGTTTGAGATGTGAAATAATGCATTATCTTAAAGGCATTTCAGCCGGAGAATAAACACACACATACACTTTCTGAGACGTGTGTTCTGGTGTTAACTCTTTAAATAAAAGTATGGAAATTGATAAAAAGTTCACTTAAGTGCTCGGAGGATGGAACAGTGACTCTGTGTATGTTTTTTATTGCTTTTGGATGCAGGAAATGCAGGATGCAAGACATACACAAGCAGCCTGCCAGGTCCAGTCCTCTTTATCGGACGCAGTAAACAGTTTAGACTTGTCTGATGCAGCTCATCTCCAATAAACATCGGACTCGTGAAAGCAGCTGATGGAAAGAGAGAGAGAGCGAGAGAGAGACAGAGCGAGAGAGACAGAGAGAGAGAGAGAGAACGTCTCAGGACCACCTTAACTCCGGGAATGAACAGCTATCAAAGTTCAACGAAAGTTACGATTAGGTATTAATCGGTTTGTTTTCACGACTCTTAAACACTCTTTGTTTGGATTCAAACGTCTTCAGGTTACCAAATTAGGAGTTCAGGTTCAAGCCCGTCCATCTCTAATCGCACTGATTCTCTCACATTCTAACTCAAGGCCAAGATAATACACTCTTAAAACAGGCCGCATTCTACTCTACACTCTAGTGTGTGTGTGTGTGTGTGTGTGTGTGTGTGTGTGTGTGTGTGTGTGTGTGAGATATTCAGTGCTGCAGGCAACATCAGTGGAGAGCTGTTAAGTGTAAGCATGTGCTTGGCCAGAGACAAGTGTTTGCAAGCAAACCGCAGCCCCTTTCTTTCCATCCATTTTAAACATTTGCTTCCACTCAGGCTGGTTCCCATTGAGGCGCACACTGTTTATTTGCGGGCTCTGGCTTAGGGGCCGTTATTACTGACACTCGCTGGAACGCTGCCAAGAGGCAGAGAGAAAGAGAAGAGGCTGAGAGAACACAAGAGTGAGACAGAGCGACCCTGCACCCAGTCCGAGACGTTTCCCAGGAACAGAGTGGAGTCACGGTGCGAGCACCTACCTGCCTGCTGTGGCCCTTCTCCGTGTTCGCCTGGCCGACCGTGATCTTCCTCAGGAAACGATCATTGGTGTCCACCACTGCGGAAACGAGACGTGATCAATAGGCTTGGATTGACAACAGCAACAACACAGAACTGAACGACAACATACTGTAACTCCTCAGAGCTACTGTACGTCCAATTTCATTCATCTGGTGGTCAGGTCTGGGAGGTGTTCTGTCATCTTGGACAAAGTGTTTGGTCACGAAGTCATGTCCACAAACCACAAAGAAGTCTAAGATTTCATAGGTTTTTTTTTTCTTTTTTAATGACTTTAGCATTGCCGAAATCAAAGCGGACCCAAGTGATTACAGTCGTGTTAAACGTTTATAGCAGGAAAAGCCTCACGGCATGAACGCCTGAATATAGCATTAGAAAAAAATGATTGATAGAGCTCTATGTTACTGCAGTGCGTGATCAATATTAGCGCTGGGAATCATTCGCAGATTTACATTTTTTCGATTTGAGCTGATGTTTATTATCTGATTTGTCACAAGCAGCTGGATTTCCTACTGGTTTTAAAGCATTAAAAAGTACTAGCTCAGGATTTCAACCAGCCTCAGGCACTGCGTTCAGGTCGCGTCTTCCCATAGAGACGTTGGCTCGAATCTCACAAACAGTTACGGTTGTGTTTCCGATCAGAAAGTCAGGCGTCAAACATTTAAAATTGGCCACAGTTGAACCCTTAAACAACAACCCATAACCTTATCTGCTCCAGAGTGGCGCTGTATCCTGACCGACCCTGCGCTCTGACCCCAGCTTCCTTCCCAGGATATGTGAAAAAAGGCTAATTTTACTGTGCTGGAAGGTACATGTGACAAATAACTGAATCTTAATTGTAAATTTTTTAAACGCTAAAACGCTATGTAAAATGTGTTGGTGATTGTTTATTTCATTTCTTGTACAAAGTGATTATTTTTTTCCCCTCTGATGATTTTCAGCTCCAGTCCAGTAGGTGGCGGTGTTGCACCAACTGTACATAAAATCAAAAGAAGAAGCAGCAGCAACATTTTCACAAAACAGGAGTACTTTTCAAGGCCGCTGAATAAGTTGCAAGCAAATCTGTGGTACAAGTTGTATTTTAAGGAATTTGTCCATTTTAGACTTTAAAATTTACTTTAATAATTTAAAAATGGCATGAATGGAAAACTGTTTCACTTTTTCCTTATTGTACTCAAAGAGCTCCATCAAGACGCAAAAGGCATCATTCGTCACCAAACTGTTCTTGGATGGTTGGGAGAAGTTGCTAAATTTAATTAAATTTAAATTTTTAATAATTTAAAAATGGCATGAATGGAAAACTGACCCATCATTTTGATGAATCAAACTGATTTACCAAAGTTTGATTAGACTAAATATGCATAGACCTACTATAGATTGGAAAATTCTTGCAAAGTTTTTACAGATACAAACTGAATATGCTGTAACATCCTTAAAATTAGTTTAAGTGGTACCTCGGCATACAAACGCCCTACCTTAAGAATTTTTCACCTTAAGAACTGAAACTTTGCAAGAAATTTTCCTTGGCATGTGAAGTATTTTCGTCATATGAATGAACGAACCGTTCTGCTGCAGATCCCACATCCCAGCTTCACATCCCAGGGTCCGTTCAAAACATTTGTGGAAAGCCAGGCGATGCAAGTTTACGTATTTTTTGTGGGTTTTTGTCTTTAGTGCAAGATTTAGTGAAGACAAAGCACCATGAGTATGTCGAAGAATGTTAGCGAGGACGGTAGTAAGAAGAAAAGGGAGCCGCTTTCAGTTTGGTTTTTAAAGCAGTCGGTGCCAAGAAGAATCATAAATTAAGCTTAAGTGGGGTTTAATGTTTATTTATTTCATATTGTGTAATATTGTGTATTCTAAATGTTTTGATTGTTTTTATATGCAAAAATATGATTATCATCTTGGAAATTGGCAATACTGGTAATATTTTTGGGCGGCTGGAACGGATTATCTGAATTTACATTATTTCCTATGGGGAATATATGCCTTAATAACTCGCCTGCCGAGGTACCACTATACTTGGTTTAATTCACATAATTAGCTGAATTGTGCTGACGATCAAAGTAGTATCCCATGGAGACAAATTTCACTTAATGCCAAAAGAACAAGATAACAGTGACTCTGCGCAAAGGAGGCAATTCCATCAAGAAGGGCATTAGAGAAGCAACCAAGATGGGTAGGGTTGGCATTCTCCTTCCTTTTCATTTCCATAACGTTAATCTTTACGCAGTCTTTACGTGTCGTTTACGTGTCCCTAGCACATCAGCATTTTCCACTGAAAGTGGCTGACCTGTGACACTGCAGAGCAAGTGATTAAGAGTAATCTTATCTTTCCTGGTATCACCACCAAACTGACTTCCGTTTGAACTGAGCAGATAAAAATGAAGTGTCTTCCTCAGATCTCCCAACAAGGAGCTGCAAAGTGATAAACCAGTCACTGAACTCATAACCTATACGATCAGCAGCCCCGAGATAGCTCAGATACGTTTCAGGAACAACTGATGGATTTTAAAACAAACCCAGCGGTGTTGCATTACAATCACGATTGTGAGCTACTCCCATCTGAGTGATGGAGTGTAAAACTTTCCTTCATCCAAACTGAGCAAACAGTATCAAGGGGCTTTTAGTTAAGTTTATCCACTTGGCGGCCATCTTGGCACCACTCCCAGGGTATCGTTTCCAGTAATACAAGACCGGGCTTCTATCTATTCGAATGGGGAGAGATTTATAAAGCAGAAATGGATTGAGAAGACAACATTCCCGGGACAGAACTGTTCCCGAGCAGAACAACAGGAAAGCCGTCGTCCTATCGTCAAGAGATCGAACGTTCGACCCAGACAGTGCTACAGGTATCTGTGGCCGGGAGCCAAGGAGGGAAATGTTGACCATTTTTTTCAAGACCTCTGGAATTCTCCCTGACATGCCGTCAATCAATTTCTGGGCCACTCCCTGACTGATGGTGCACTCCATTCTAGAGTTTTGTTTGTCCACCCGCCTCTTGAGGATTGACCACAAGTTCTCAATGGGATTATGATGATATGATGTTTCATTCCCAGAGTCACTTAGTTTCACTTTTTCCTTATTGTACTCAAAGAGCTCCATCATGACGCAAAAGGCATCATTCGTCACCAAACTGTTCTTGGATGGTTGGGAGAAGTTTCTCTCAATGGATGTTATAGTACCGTTGTACTGTTCTTTATTCGTCGCTGTGTTCTTAGGACAAATTATGATTGAGCCCCCTCCCTTGGCTGGGAAGCGACCCCACACATGAAAGGTCTCAGGATGCTTTATTGTTGGCATGACACAGGACTGATGGTAACGCTCAGCTTCATACATGTCAAGAAGGGCAGCAAAGATGCCACTTCTTACCAGGACAAAAACATCAGGGACAGAAATTGGACTGCTGAGGACTGGGGTTGTTCAACAAGTCATGTTCACTGATGAATCCCGCTTCTGATTGTTTGGGGAATCCGGAAAAAAAGCTTGTCCGGAGAAGAAAAGGTGAGCACTACCATCAGCGCCGTGCCAACAGTAAACCATGCTGAGATGGTATCCTCCTACTGGTATCCTGAAGTAACACACCTAGAATACGTGCACAAACTCGGTCATGACATGCTGGTTAAATATGCCAATGCATGGATTAACTGCAAATATATTTCCACCCTTATTCATATTTTCAGCACTGTTTTGCGCTTCATAACGCCTGGATTAAACAGAATCTAACAATTTCCCTACGAATTCTATTATTGGCGAGTTTGGAGTCTGTACAGGAACTTTCGAAATTCTTGTCCGTGGTAGTCACACATGCTGTAGATACTGATTAGATTTTAAAACGCCAGAGTTTTCCCTTTATGTTAGCAGTTCGTACTGGCAGACATGCAGCGTAAGCGTCCAAAAATCCTGGGTGTAGCGTGCTGGAAAGCATCGAGTCAGACGACTCAGCTGGAGCCGTGTAACAGCCAACACTCACCGCACATATGGAGCTGAAGTGTGGAATAGAGCTCACGTACAGCAAGCCAAGAAAGCAAGATGAAAACCCAAGAGCAACCACACACACCCACCCACTCGCGCACACACACACACACACACACACACACACACACACACACACACTCCTTAAAATGCTTAAATTTCCCTTTGTATTTCCCCCTGCCAAATGCACACGGGGTTCACAAAGCAGACTCACCGTAAATCAAACACTAAAACTGTCCAGGCTGGTGTCCTGTTACTCCTGCTTTCACTATACATAAGAGATCTGAGGTGATTACAGTATAAGGTCATATACTTTGAAATGTACTTTTAAACATTACGTATTCAAACATGTGAGTAAACGGGTAAAGGACGAGTAAACAGATGAAGGAGTCGAGTTCACACAGAGTCCCGTCCTGCGCTCAAAGTCATGATGATACAGTATAGAAGAAGGAAAAAAAGAAAATGTAAGTATTGAAGAAAAATGCTCCGCACACATGCACACACGAGAGTGAAAAGCCGGTCTTGAGTTCGAGGTAAATATTTCACCAGTAGAGCTGAGGATCATGGGTAGACTGTTGATTGGATTCGATTTGTTTTTTTGGCATCGTGATTTTCAATTCGATTGAAAAGCACTCATGTTTATTGTCCGATTTGTCTCAAGCAGCTATACTTTTAATATACATATTATATATAAAGTATATATACTTTTATACATACAGTTTTTTAAAACTACTCCAAGTATTGGATAAACACCGAAACAAAGCGTAACTTGATCGATTTTTTTAATTAGGGCCCAAGCACTATTACATCAGCCCATGTCAGCCCTAAGTGCGTAAGGCCCTCTTGTTCCTTTTTTTTCTTGTTCCTGAACATGTGCAAAATTTTATGAAAATCAGCAGACAGGTTAAAATCTGCTGACATTAGGGCGTGGTAGGGCGTTCATACACACTTGCACGTATCCATGTAAAACCCGGTACACATTTTGATCTTATTGAGCTGAACAACTTTCACTATGCATGTCATGGGCTTTACTTAATAGTTATTTGAGGTTGTTTGCAAAAATGCACACAATGGAATTTGGTATACTGATCAAAACATTGAGAACATTTTTGATATCCTAAACGATTCAGCCGTGGCAAGGCCTTAGAAAAAGAAAATTGGCTAATAGCTTCCTTAGTCATATAATTATATAGTTATATATTATGTCACAATGGTATTGGTATTTCTCACAATGCTATTGGTAGTTTTGCCCACTGTCTTTCTGGAGCACCAGGGTGGCAATAGTGAAGGTGCTTGGGCCCGATCATCGTCGCTTTGCAACTATACTTTTACATTCCAACCAATCTTCTGCTCCGTACTCCAGTCCACTAGATGGCGTTATTCAAGTCATGTCAAGTAGGCTTCTACTGTTGACATTTTAACCATATACAGTTCAGTACAACATAAATTAACAAAACTAAGCCACCTAATTAGCTGACTAGCTGAGACAAAACAGATTAACACTATATATTTACACAAAAATTAAATACTATACAAAAAGACAACATAAAGCTCACGTGCAAATGTGCAAACAAGAGCCACAACTCGACAACATGACACAATCCAATACTGTGGTAATGAGGTAATCAGAGGTAATCAGTTGTAATCAGCGACTAGTTATTGCACCAATCGATCATAAACTCCAAAGAAGAAAAAGAAAAAAATTTCTTACAAAACAAAAGTATTTTGTGGAGGATGGAAGCAGTTTATATTTTCTGCAGAAGCTGTGGCATATTTCTTTAAGAACATCTTTTAATGTTTTACAAAAAAAATGTACCTAAATAATTTTAAATGTTCTGAATCAAAAATTGACAACAAATCGAATCAACCAATAAAACATCCATTAAACAGCACAACTGATTCAGTCACACAGCCCTACTCCTTCAGATATATATATTTTATAACAACTGTAAACAATCAAAGGTCCGTCTTGCGATTTGGATCGTTATGCGATTAAACTGTGCAGCACTAATATGAACCTGATTTGCAGCTACGCTATATTCAGAGTTGACCAATCAGAACGGAGAATTCCACATTACTGCTCACAGCCGTATCCTGTGTTAAACAAACCAGACCGTAACCCCGGTAAGCGCTGATTGGGCGTGGTGGATCGTAAACACACTGCTTTGCCAGCAGATGTGGCGATTCTGCAGGTGTTCATTATTAACCAATAAAAAACGTCTTCCGTCAAAGCCATAACTCGGAGGCTTTAGGGAAATTTCCGAACCCAAACCTACCACCTGTATACAACACTGGTTGAGCCTAAATTCATCCGAGAAGAGCTCCATGCGTGTTTTCCAGGCTAATCCGGTCTCTCGGAGCTGGAAACAATCAGTTAAAGCCCAAAAAGCTTTCCAAAGCTCTCCTGAGGAAAGCTGGTGGATTTGAGGCCACTTCATGCTCTTGGAAATCTTCAGGTCTTTACAATGTACGAGGGGGGCCGCGAGGGGGAAAAGACGAAGGGGCCGGTTATTGCTCTGGTACTCAGGCATAAAGGAGGACGGAATGATGAAAGAACATTCCAATGTCTGTAATATACAGGACCAGCGAGTGTAGACCTGCCAGCTCGGAGTCCAAAGGGGGCCAGAACAAAGCGCTGATATTGTACTCGCACTAAAAATACCAGGATTATTGGGGTTCCTCAATCAGGTAATGTTCAGGTTCGGATTGTTCTAATGTTCTTTTATGAGAATGCACATGTTTACATTCGCCGTGAAGGTCCTGTTCGACGAGATGAACTTGTATAATAAAGCAATGGATTTGTTAACATTTAAACTTTACTGTAGTGATGAAGTTGATTGCATTGCATTCTATACATTCTCCAACACAATCACAAGGACGTATTCTAAAGAACATCACATATCAATTATCAGGTTCAAAGGAAAGACAAAGTTGTGCCTCAATCACAAAAAAAAAAAAATCTATACTATGTATCGAACTAGAAATAGGTGAAAATTTATTCCAAGTTTAATTTGCTAAATTTGTTTAGAATTGTAACAAAATGTAAAAAAGTTAATATCGCTATCAGGATATTCATAAAAATCATGATATGCAATACAAATTGAATTGACACTTGGGTATCGTGATGATATTGTATCGACTGGCCCCTGGTGATTCCCAGTCTCTCTGTCACACTGCAGTAGTTTAGGTGTTCACACATTAAGCTTTCTCTCTCTCTCTCTCTCTCGCTCTCTTCACTCAGCTAATTCCAAAACGCTTCATAAGGTATCCGTAAACACTGTCTGCTATAAGGGCGAAAGCTCCTACCTCTCTGCCATGTGACCTTCTCAGGGTCAAGGTCGAGCCGGACGAAGGTGTTGATCTCCTCAGGAGTCAGGGCGGCTGGGTCGGATTTGTTGATTCCAAGACGCTAGGATGAAGATAGAAAGGAAGAATTTGGGGTTTGCAAGATGGCCACACTGAGAAAATATAAAGTTGAAAGTAAAATGCCTCAACCCCTTTTCAAGAGGAAAACTGTGCAGGATTAATTAATCCCCACATTAATCTTGTGGTCAAAGGTCTCAGACTGTTCAGGGGCAATGAGATGATAAAAAAGCAGTCAGACACTCAGAGAACTTGGTTAAGGAACAATCAAACCATTCGTTTATAGCGCCGTGAGGCGATTCATTTAATGCACCAACAGATAATTCTCATATTTAGTTAAAGCCCCTCTGGACGATTTGGTTAAATCCTCTCGAGATGATATGGCTAAAGCACCACAAGGCGATTCTATTAAAGCCCCATGAGATGTTTCGGGTCAAATCTTACAAGACAATACTGTTCTAGCCCCATAAGTCGATTCCCTTAAAGCCCCACAAGACGATTTGGTTAAGACACCAAGAAACACTTCCATTTAAGCACCATGAGATGATTCCGTTGAAGCACCATGATATCATTTGGTTAAAGCATTATCAAAATAAACACCAAGATCATGACCATTTCCTTGTTTTTAAATTCTTCCCGGAGAAATTCTTCCGAACACACACCCATGTTGTATAATGAGAATTTAAACCACTTTTCATTTTCTTACCGATTACTAGCCCTTACGGTCTGAGAACAGGTCAGATCTCCGCTGAGTCTAAATAAACTCTGTTCCTGTGTATTATCAAAGCCTCTTGTCCATGTACTCGATCTCATGACTATAAATAATTTTACAGGGAGTCTAACAGAAAGTGAACAGAATGCAGGTAAATGTAGCGCATCAGCGTGAAGCAGGTCGTAATGATGATACAAGTTTGGAGTTGGGTTATTAGGACTCCTAGTGGAGGAGCCGAATACTGCGCTTAATATGTGAAAATACATGTGTTTTTAAATAATGCCACATATTCCTCAATACAGCTCATTGTGATATTTAAATAGATTTCTATTACAACACTGGAACATCCTCGTTCACACCTAAAACCTAGGACACGCATAGCACTTTCTAGTGGACATGAAAAAATTTTAATTACAGTAAGTCCTCGACTTAAGAACGTGTTCCATTCTGAGAGCATGTTTGTAAGTTGGATTCGTTCGTAAGTCTGACAAAGGGAGTCTTATACACCTTTGACACAGGTTTGTTGTTTTGGTTCCGCATTATACTCTCGCGAGACTATAGCTTCAAATCGCGAGGGAAATCCCTGTGACGCAGTGGGGTCAGATGATCTAGTTTGAAGGCAGCCCAGGAAGACTTTGGGGAGGGAAAGACAACACTACATGTTGTTTACTGTGCGCTTGACCGGATACTGTTTTATCTCAGAGCTGTTTACCTCTGTATTGGACTGTGAGGATTTTCCAAAATTAGGATTATTCACCATCATCGTGCTCCAGGACCGATTCATTGTAACTGGTGAGGCCGACTCATTTCTCCCGTACACACACACACAATATACCAGACTTTAGACATTTTATACATTTCACTTACACACTGAAAATATCGTCAATAATTGTAAATATTGGTATCTGGCGCACTTACGTGTATTGTCTATTTTTTGTACAATACACGTGAGCTACTTCCGCAATTTGTTCGTATCTACAAATGTGCATAGATCCTCAGTCTGTTCATATCTGCGGAAATTCGTAACTCGAATGTTTGTAAGTCGGAGACGTACAGTATGTACTAATCTGTGTGAAGACAATCTGGGTAAAACTGGTTGTTTGACGCACATGCTGAACTTCGTACCAGCTTCATTGCAAAGCAACAAGGGGAAACTAAGAAAGTCATGCATGTGGAACTGGAGAAACACCAGACTGCATGATTTTTGGATGCGTCACTCGACCATGTTGCATCTACTCACTGAAACTGTGGCTCGGTGCCAGCTGCATACAGGAAAGAAACATGGTCTCTCAGTTTCATCTTCACGCCACCTCAATACGTTTTTCCTCTCCGTTCCCACCTCTGGCATTTTTTTTTTTAAGCTCCAGACCTACGTAAATCTACATCCGTATTTCTTTGAAGCTGTTGTTTAACCAGATAAGATGAAGTGGGGGAAAGAGTTAAGCTAACAATAACCTTTTCCCCACAATTTACACCAGCAAACTGTCAGGGTGAAGTGCTAACAGGTCAACAGCGAAAAGAAGGATTAAGAAAGGGGGGTCAAAAGAGCAAAGTGCAGGAGAACACGAGCAAAGAAAAAACAGATGTTTGGTTATGGGTATGGATTGTGAGACTGAAGTGTCAGACAGGACTGGGGCCTCACCTTCAGCCGCCTCAGCTGGATGGCGGAGAAACGTCTCACTCCATTAACTGACGGCACGAGTCTGTTATACAGGGCCTGAGAAAGAGAGAGAGAGAGAGAGAGAGAAAGGGTTAAAGTCTTCATTCAGGACAAAAATACCTGTGTAGTTAATGTGTGTATTATAAAGTTTGCAGGGTGTTCAAGTCAAACCGGGATTTAAACGCCTGATCCTTGAAAATCTACGAAAAATTCCGCCAACTTGTGGAAGAGACTGTGTATGGGAACTGTACACAGTACAGATTGCTGAACACCACTTGCATGTTACAGGAACTCGGCTGGGAGTTATTGCCACATCCCCCGTACAATCCTGACCTTGCTGTAAGCCATTTCCACAAGTTAAAGGAGCTCCTGGGAGGCCAGGGTTTCAGACGTGAATCAGACATGAATCAGACATGCAGTCTAATCCTGGCGTCCTAAGAAAACTTTCTACCTTGATGGTGTCCAAGCACTAGTGAAACACTGGGATAAGTGCATTAGTGTAGCAGGAGATTATATAAAGGGAGATTTTACTCTCAGAACAGTTAAAAAGTACAATTAATAGTCACGGTTTGACTTGAACACCCCTCGTATTACAACATATACTTTGTGTGAGTATCTAAATAACTATACAAATGTCAAAAGCATTTGAACGACCTCATTAATATATAGCGGTCAGTATAGAAAATTAATCAACACCTTCTGACCATTAACTGCTTGTACAGAAAATGAATTAACAGCTTGTACAGAAAATTAATCAACAATTTCAGTTCAATCAGAATCCAGAATCAGCGCTGTAGTGATTTAGGAACACATTCCCAGCTTTGTGAGCTCCAGCATCAATCCAAAGAACATCAGACACTTTGCTATAAAGTAACCCTCATTCAGAGATCTTCACGCTTTGGAGCTTCAGTAATAGTAAGTGACATTTCATCATTGCGGCTTTTCTCTAAATAAACCTATCATAATTCACACTGCGGCTTATCAGTTACCTTATCAGACTGGGTGGCTTCGTGCAGGATTCGGGCATCGATGGCTGCTGCCACCAGGTTATTAGCTGCTGTTATGGCGTGAATGTCACCGGTCAAGTGCAGATTAAACTGAGGAGGGAGAAACATACTGGAATGAGCAGAATCTCTTTAAAGGTTCCATATTATACTTATTTTTTAATAAGTTAACAAAAGTCTTAACAGGTTTTGTTTGTTAGTGTTCCAACTGAAAAAATGCTCAGATCATGCATACTGATCTCCCTGAATTCCTTCTGTTTTAAACACACTGTTTCAGTGTCTCTAGCCTTAAAAGCAAAGTGCATTTGTCTAGCATTTTCTACAAATGGTGCAGAGGAGACCAAAGTGAACATCCAAAAATGATTAAAAAGTGATTAAAAAGTGATTGCGTGTAATAGGTGTCCCTTATAAGGATAATGAAAACAGTTGTATGTTTATGTCCTGACCTCTGTTCTTACAGACTTTCTAAAAAAAAAAATGCACAAATGCAGTATATTAAAGAGATAGCATAATGTCAAAAGTATTTGGCCAGACCTGTTAATTACTGAAATCAGGTGTTTCAATCAGGCCCCTTATCCAGAGTGAAGGACAATCTTAATGCTTCATCAGACCAAGACATCTTGGACAATGCTATGCTTCCAACTTTGTAGCAACAGTTTGGAGAAGACCCTTTTCTATTCCAACATGACTGAGCCCCAGTGCACAAAGCAAGGACTATAAAGACATGGTTTGATGAGTTCGTTGTGAAAGAACTCGACTGGCCCCAACACGGAGCCCTGAGACCTCAACCCCATCGAGCATCTTTGCGATGAACTGGAACGGAGATTGTGAGCCAGACCTTCTCGTCCAACATCAGTGCCTGACCTCATAAACGCTCTACAGAATGAATGGATAAGAATTCCCACAGAAACACTCCAACATCTTGTGGACGGCCTTCCAAGAAGAGTGAAAACTGTTATAGCTGCAAAACCAACTGGGGACCATCTCCATATTGATGTATATGTCTGTATACAATGCCATTGCAAGCTTGGCCAAATACTTTTGCCCATATTGTATATATTTGTTAACTAATTCCAATATGTGTTTTTGGACTCTAAACCTAAAGTGAGTGTGATTTAAAAATAATGTAGCATTGTAGAGTCCTACGATGTTGCTGTGATGGACCACAAGACAGTGAGCTTGCCACACCCTGGCTCATAGCATGATAAAGGGGACTATGTCACAATCTTATGAACAAACCAGTGACTAGAACCTGAC
The DNA here is from genome assembly GCA_028565755.1 of Dinotopterus cunningtoni. Taxonomy (NCBI): domain Eukaryota; kingdom Metazoa; phylum Chordata; class Actinopteri; order Siluriformes; family Clariidae; genus Dinotopterus; species Dinotopterus cunningtoni. The sequence goes on from JAOTRS010000034.1 coordinate 10,639,379, forward strand.
CAGAAAAGAAGTTGTTTTCCTTTAAAGCTGTATATAAAAGTTTATAAACACTTCATGCATGAGATTCCTCACCTCCTCCATAGGGATGACCTGAGCATATCCTCCACCTGCTGCTCCACCTACAGAGATAAGTATACTCATGGATAAATGTACTGATATATAATTACAAAAATTACTTGAGCATAATATACACACACACACACCTTTGACTCCGAATGTAGGACCCTGAGAAGGCTGTCTGAGGCAGGCGAAGGAGTTGAGTTTGAGATGAGCCGAGAGAGCCTGGACCAGACCGATCGTCACTGTGCTCTTCCCTTCACCAAGAGGAGTTGGAGTGATGCTACAACACACACACATTTTATATTTCAGATTTTTCTATTAGTGCTGTCAATCGATTAAAAAATTAATCTAGTTAATCTACAGTCATAGTTTGTGATTAATCGCGATTAATCGCAATTTTTAAAATATTCAAATTGACTTGTATAATAAACATGCAATAAAGAAATGCATGAAAAACAGGTAAGATGAAACAGATTGTGCAGTTTTATAATGTCTCAAACATTAACATTTAACAAATGTTAAATTAAAATCTCTCAAATGGTAAACTCCTTGCCTACTTAATCATATTGTGAGCCGTGTGTGCTCCTATAGTGGTGGCCGTGTCCGTTATCTCCTTTTCAACTCGGTTAGAGTAACTGGCTAGCCCATGCTTCGGCAAAAGGTCTTTCTTTTCAAAATGTCTTTCCAACATGCCCAGAGTGAATGAGTGCATTTGCCATTTGTCATCATTAGACGTGCTGTTATACCGACGTTGTTATGGATACTTGATGTCCCGTGATGCTGAGTACTGTAAGTGCAATAAAGGTAGTTTCTAACAACTTCTAACTTCTGATAATGCATCCTTGTAAACATAGTTCCCTGAAGGTAGTTCGAGCACAAAACCTCCAACTAGAAGCTTTTTATAATGAAACTTGCCATTCAGCACACCCGGTGATGTTTCCTCAGTCGTCTTATTATCCGTGTTAAACGTGACATCATCACCCTCAACCAGGTAAACAAGCTGTGATTATGGGAAGCCATTAGGATCAAACTTGGTCATATGATTAAAAAAATAGTAATGTGTTAAAATTCCTAGATTAATCACATGCATTAATGCTTTAATATCGAAGGCCTAATTTTTATATTCCCTGTGATTGATGTTGTACATTTAATACATTTCCTGTAAAATTAGCCATTTTTGAGGGGAGGTTAGTCTGACTTCCAAATGCATTGGTGATCAATACTGGAGAGATTTAAAGCTCAATTTGGTCAGTGTCATGAGGAAATCTGACTTGAAAACTGGTAATAATTGATCTCAAAGGCCAAACAAATATACCCTTCCCTTTAGTGCTCCTTCACAAGCTCCGCCCCAAATTCATGGAAAACGAGAAAGAGTGAGTGGACCAAAACTAATATAAAACCATGTTTGAGAACGAACACCTTGCTGCTGATTGGGTGGAACAGTGTTGTCTGGAGCGGTCCGCACCACTTTCCTGTGGTAGGAACACCAGACTTTCCAGTCCATACACAGAACAGATAGCTGGCACACCATGAGAAGATATGCAACACATTAGACAAAACGTATATATGATTATAATCGTTGACTCCAACTTTAATCACTTTAATTCGTAAGTTGTATGTTAATTCGCGCACACACACACACACACACACAAACACTCACACAGGGTGGAGTGTGCCTGGAAGTGACTGAAGATTCCGACCTTGAGCTTATAAGCATATTTTTCATGTGATATCAGCTCAAGAAAAAACATCATCATCATCATCATCACCACCACGTCCGGCTTCACTCGCCGACTGTTTGACGCAGCCAAAATTATTGTTTTGTTAAATTGAACAGTATTGGCACCCCTGGTCTAGTTTAAGTCATCCTCCAAGCACCCTCTAACACACTCGCAGCTTCTTCTTTGCTCGAACCCGAGCTACCGGGAGTGCAGAAATGTCGTCCAGCTGCAGGACAGTGACCAAGACGAGGATGTGGACTTCAGAGGGTCTGCAGGAACAACAAAGACCTGCTGGAGGAACAAGTGGCCTGATAAAAAGGGTCTCGGGGCACATTCCCGAAACACATGAAAGCGCCCACAAGGCCGTGGCAGGACCGAGACATACAGAAACACACGCACAGAGAGAGAGAGATAACAGAGAGGCATGTGGGAACCTCGTATCTGAAGCAGATAAAACTGTCAAACAAGCGCTCCCCCTCACCCCGTCCACACACACACACACACACACACACACACACACAAACACACACACACTCACCACTTAGACACACTGATCATTGTTCTTGCTTTTGCATTACTTGAAAACTTCACAACGTTCATTCTTTTCTTTTTGCACATTTGAGCCTGATGTTTACCGTACATCTGGATGTGTTGAATAACTTAAACCACATTGTTTTCAAAGTGTCCAAAAATCCAAGAACATGTTCCCCGTGTAGCTTGCCCTGGTAGTTTGACCGTTAATTAATGAATAGCTCTGAATATCTATTCTTGCTTTAAGTGAAAGCTACATTTGTTGTTAAAAAGGATAAACCAACATGAAGTCCAGTAAGGTGTCTATGAGAAAAGAGAACGACATGTTAAAGCTGAAAAAAAAAGAAAAAAATTATCTATCAGAGCCAGGCATTACGCTTAGCTTATACAACAATTTGGAATGTCCGGTGTACGAGCAACCAGAACCTGTAGCTTTATAAAGATCTGCAGACAGTACCTTTAATATACATTCACGTGTTATACATGCAAAAGATATAAATTGCAGACCGCACCTTTAAAATGCACAAAAAAATGAGGAATGCCCATAGTGTCTTTAATATACATCCGAAAAGCAGGAAACACAGACCGTGCCTTCACACCCAAACATAGGAATTACCCATGTTAAATATCCATCCAAAAAGTAGGAAAAGCAAACCACACCTTTAATATACATTCAAAACCCAGTTAATATACACCCCAAAATTAATCAATTAAATAAATAAATGCAGAAAACCTAGGAATTGCAGACCGCACCTTTAATTTACACCCAAAAATTTGAGATTGCCCAAGTAGAAATGCAGACCGCACCTTTAATATACACACAAAACCTAAGAATGACAGAGCGCACAGTTGATATACATCTCAACAAAAGACATAGCAGACTGGCCCTTTAATATACGGCCACAACATAGGAATCGCAGACCACACCTTTAATGTACAACCCTAACCCTAACCCTAACTACAACTAGAAATTACAGACTGCACCTTTAATGTACAGCCCAAAATTAGAACCTGCCCATGACATAATTCATTTACATCCAACAAACAGAACTGGAGATCGCACCTTTAAAATCACCCAATCAGAGGAATCATAGACCGCACCTTCAATTTACACCCCGAATTAGGAACTGCTCATCACATCTTTAATATACATCCAAAAAGCAGGAATCCCAGACCGCACCTTTAACATACATTCAAAACCCAGCAACTACAATTTTAATTGTAGGTATAACAGACTGGACCTTTAATATACAGAAAAAAAATTTAAATTGCCTTTCATATCTTTAATATACATTCAAAAGGTAGAAATGTAGACCGGCCCTTCAATGTATATATTATGCATAAAACCCAGCAATTGCAGATCCCACACCTTATTTACATCCAAAAAGTAGGAAATGCCGCAATTTATGAGAGAAAAAGATGAATAATAGTGCAGCCTCACCCTGCCACGAGGACGTATTTGCCGTTTGGTTGCTGTTGCAGGCGATTGAGTACCGAGAGTTGAACCTTGGCTTTGGAGCGGCCGTACGCCTCCAGCTCCTCCGGCAACAACCCGATCTCCTCCGCAAGCTGAACTATGGGCTTCGGAGTCTGAGCTCGGGAGATCTCAATGTCACTGTGGACGAAAAAGAACCAAGACTGACTCGTGAACATTGGGAGACATGAAATATAAATACATTAAATAAAACAGAGGAATAATGAACAGAGGATCTTGTGTTTGAGAGGCTTAACGGTACGCTCCTACCTGGGCACAGGTGACAGCGGCTGGAGCTTCAGTGGGCGGAGCGTCCATGGCTGATACTGCTGTCCTTCCACCCACCTCCTACTGCTTCTCACCACGTTCTGTTAGAGAAAAAATAAACAAAACAAACAAACAGCAGGCATGTAGTAATGAAAGTCTTTCAGGTTTGGTTTCAAAATTGGTTCATTTATTTAAACACCACTTATAGGTATTTATTTTAATTTGACTTGTGGGTGTGATCACGAGACGTGTCCAAGAGTTGCCCTTTCAAAAGATACATTTCTTTCACCTTGTCATCTTGCAAAAAAAAACAACACCAAAACATTATTAAACACCCCCATGGAGATGACTCCAACTCCAACAAGTCCTGGATTACCGGATCTGAAGGAGCTGCTGAACAGGAAGAAGAGAGCCTTCAGAGACGGGGACGAAGAAAGACCGAAAGATACACACAGGTGGAAGCTGGACAATAAGCTCCAGGCAAACAACATAAGGGGTGTGTGGTCTGGTATGAAGAATATAATGGTTTTAAGGCCAAGTGTGACCAGACTCAGAGAAACTCAGTGGGTTCAGTGGTAGCTCAACAGGTTAAAGCTCTGGGTTACTGACCAGAAGGTTGGCAGTTTATGCCCCAGCTCCACCAAGTTGCAACTGTTGGGGGTGTATTGCCCTCTGACCTCAGCCGAGATACATGAAGAAACAATTTCACTGTACTGTACGACTTAACTTAACCTGAACAGAGCCAACAAGCTGAAATTTTTCCTTCAACCTGTTTAGTGCAGGACCTCCAGCTGCCCATTCTGCTCCCTCCTCCAGCCATCACACCCTTCCTGCCTCCACAATCTTCAAAACTGCTTCTCCGTCTTACATTAACAATAGCAGATCTCCACATCCATCACCTCCACCCATCTCTTCCACTTGATCCAGCAGGATGGAGGCACACTCTAATTCCCTCACCGCGTCTGTTTCAAGAAGTCAGGTGAAGAGGCAGCTGAAGAGCCTGAACCAAAACAAGACTGTAGATCCTTGATGGTATCAGCCACAAGAGTTCTATAGGCCTGTGCTATTCAGCTATGTGGAATTTTGTGAGGATTGCGAGTCAGGAGAATGTTTAAGATATCCTAACTTGTTCCAGTCCCAAGGAGGGGATCTCCCTTCAACTTCAATAACTACACACCAGTCGTCCTTGCATCTCATATAATGTTTGGAGAGGCCGTTGTTGGCACATCTCAAACCTCAGGTTAGGAACGTTTCCTTGCTAGACCCACTGCAGTCTGGCTGCCGTCCTTAAATTGGTGGGGATGACTCTATCATTTATCTTCTTCAATGATTCTTCTTCTCTTTCTCACCTAGATAAATCAGGCAGCACTGCGAGAATCATGTTCTTTGATTTCTCCAGTGCCTTTACCACAATCCAACCTGCACAGCTGAAAAGGAGAAGCTCCACAAGATGCAGGTCGACACCTCCACAATCTCTTGGATAATTGACAGACAGAGACCACAGTTTGTGAGCCTGCGGGGACACGAGTCTGAACAAGTAGTCAGGAGTACTGGAGAACCTCAGGGGACAGTACTCTCACCTTTCCTTTTCACGTTATACACTTCAGACTTCCAGTACAACTCTGGGTTTTGTCATCTGCAGAAGTTCTGAGATGTTGGGTGTGTCAGCAGTGGTCAGTAAGCAGAGTACAGAATTTGTGAATTTTTGTGGATTGGTGTAGGAGAAACCACTTTGTCCTGAACGTGACCAAAAGTACGAAGATGGTTGTGGACCTCAGGAAGACTAGGACTACTCCAAAAACAGTTTACATTCAGGGAGAGGAGGTGGTGGAGGTTGTAGAGAGCTACAGATACCTTAGGGTTCACCTTGACTGGACTGAAAATTGTAACACGGACGCTGTCTACACAAAAAGAGACAGAGCAGACTCTACTTCTTGAGGAAACTCGGCTCCTTTAATATTTGCAGCAAAATGTTGCATGTGCTTTATCAGTCTGTTGTTGCAGGTGCAATATACTTCGCTGTTATCTGCTGGGGCAGATAACACCAACTGCTTCTGAAAAAGCGTCAGAAGCAGCAACATAAGGAAACTCAAGCTAATCAGGAAGGCTAGGTCAAGATTGAGCACTCCCCTGGAGTGTTTGAAGTAGATAGTGGAGAGAAGGATGCTACACAATCTATTGGCTACACTGCAAAAAAAGATTATGTCTTAAAAAGTGAAATCATCTTGAATGCAGTTACACTTACCTACACTTTCTCAAATAGAAGATTATTAAGCTTATGTCCGGTGCTGTCAACCGATTTAAAATGTTAATTTAGTTAATCACAGTCACAGTCCGCGATTAATCACGATTAATCACAATTTTAAAATACTCAGAATTACTTGTATTATGGAAAGGCAATTTTGGAATAAAGAAACACATGACATTATACAGTTTTATAATATCTCAAACATTAACATTTAACAAATGTTAGATTAAAATTTCTCAAATGGGACTGGAATTTATTTTAAAT
>JAOTRS010000034.1:10659437-10670806 GCA_028565755.1 Dinotopterus cunningtoni
CTAAGAGAAACTGGCAGCGTAACTTTGACAACCAAAAGGTTTTACAGTTATTTTGAGGTTTGTTGACTTTGTGCATACGTTTTTGGTTTTAATTCCTAGAAAGTGCCCTTTTCTTCTTATCGCACAGGTTAAGTGACATTTCTGTATCCGTCTCCTCTTGCGATCGCATGTCTATTGATAAATGATTCATCCGGAGCTTCAAATCTACCGACTGTAGCTTGAATTGTTAATGCACCCCCCCCCCCACACACACACCGCAACATGGGCTCATCCTGTCAGATAAAACCTCTAGAACCTTCTGCTTTGTGTCTGGCTGCCTGCCAGTTGAGCTTCACATTTAATCTGTGTGTGTGTGTGTGTTCCGGGTCAGGTCCAGCCGGAGCGGACTCAAGGCGCGCAGCAGGGCTGAAAGATGTGCGATGGGATGGCCACGCGTTCACACGCTCTGGTGATCGTTGCACTGCAGCTGCTCCTCTTCCTCCTCTCGGCGCTCCCCACAGGCCAGGCCTCAGGTAAGAGCCTCCTCAACCGTCTTAACCTCCTCCTCTTCCTCCTTCACATCTCCTGGATTTATCTGGTGTCTTTGAACAGAACTAGAAACGCATCAAAACTGTGGATTATTAGAAAGCATCTATGATTTCTAGGCACGCACATGGGCACGCCAGGAAGGTTATCACGTCGTTTGCTGTAGTGACGCATCAGACCCATTGGAATTAACGTTAAGAGTGTGTATATGTGTGTAAAGTGGAGTTACAGAAGAGCGCCCGTATCGTATCACCTGCGGCATCGCTGTCTTAGTGGGAGCGGCATACTCTGACTCCTGCGTCAATCACATCGACACAAGTAAGCTCTTGTATGTTGAAGAGGGCGGATAGCGCTTTCCTCCGAGTGTCGTTTCTGCTGGCACAATATTTATAGAAACACACTGTGACATCAGAGTTCTGTACACGTGTCAATTTTTGTATTGAAGATTTTATAAAGAATTGTCCACCTTGGTTGTAAAGGTGAAAAATAAAGCAAGGGACATGAGGTGACCTCTTTAAATCATAATGATATTATTATACTGCAGTTATTATCAGGGCCCAGGCACTATGACATCATAGTGTGTGAAGCGTGTGTCAGCCGTGACGGTGCCTTAAACCTATGCCAAAAAATGGTTAATAACTTTGTTTGAAATTATATTGAAATAATTACATTACATCGAGTGACATCATAGTGTGTGATGCCTTTTTTTTCAGCATCTGGGGCTTTTTGGAGGTCTAGACATAAAGTTCCCCTTTTTTCTAAAATTGTGTGATAATGGTATTGGTCTGTAACCTTTAAATGCACGTGCCCAGTGGGCCAGGTGTCTTTATGGTGCGCCCGTGTGGCGGTGGCGCAGGGTGGCGCAGGGTGCTTGGGCCCGCTTATCATTGCCTGCAATTATATTTACCTGATTGTGTTACCGCACACGCATGGTGGACGTCTGCACATACAGTAGTCACCTTCAGAATATATATATATTTTTTTTGCACTTCTAGGATTCAGTTAATCGTTAAAAAACAAACAAAAAAAACACCACAGGATTAAGTTCAGAGTCGGCGTGTGATTTAGGACACGTCCCCGTTCTGACTTCTCTGTGGATTCTTCAGGAAATAAATTGGTGTTGTCTTGTTTTGTATTTTCTGCCGAAGGTGTAGGAAGGTTTCTTTCTTTTGTGGTGTTCAGGGAGAACTGTGTGTGTGTGTGTGTGTGTGTGTGTGTGTGTGTGTGTGTGTGTGTGTGATTCCTCCACCTCCAGAACAATCGACCGTGATGTGTCCGCCCCCCTCCTGTGAACTGAGACAGATGTCCTTGCAGCACGGCAGATGCTGTGCTTATTCCAGAGGTGTGGCATGATGCACGAGCGTGCGCGTGTGTGTGTGTGTGTGTGTGTGTGTAAAACACTTAAATCAATCTCCTTTTTTTAATGTGGCCGTCTTATAAATAGCACTACTCGTCCTTGTTAAACAGGCACGGACGCGCAGTGTCTCGGGCACATTTTGTTTTGTTTCTTTATGTGAGTCACTGGAAACATTGCATTATGTGAATAAGGGATGGAGGAGGTAAGAGAGGGAGGGAGGGATGGAGGGATGAATGGGAAAGGAAGTGACACACTACAGTTTTTTTTTTTTTTTTAATTCTGGAATTAATGTTTGTTTAGAAATATGATTATCTTGCATCTTAAAATTTGCTTTAAGTATAAATACTTGTAAGTTCGAGTCTCACAGGAGACAAGAGAGCAGAATAGAGTTTGCTTTCTAAGTGGGTGGGGGCTATTTAAGCTCCGCCCCTGTCAATCAGATTAAGGCTAGCCAATCAGATCGGATGTCGGAGAGCGTTTATGCATGCAGGGTGATGTCGCTAGTCTGAAATCAAACTCATTTTGCATTTCATGTTTTTTAAAATTAATACCAATCCATCATGTTTTTCATTTACTGTCATGACCGTTTCAACATGTTCTAGGCGGTTTTGTCATACAGATGAAGCAACAAGCCTGACTTTAAATCTCTACGCTAACCACAGTGACGACTAAGAGACTCTGACCTCCAGCACTTCCTGAATTCTGTGTGCGTGTTATTGTGTTATAAGTCTGGCAGTCCATATAAGGCTTGTGAAAGAGGAACGATGTGAATCGGATCATACTGTAAAAAACAGAAGCTTCAGCGAACGCTGCCAGTGCGAGTTTCACGGACTTCGCCCGCATTGCCTCTCCTGGTCCGCATTGTGGAATCTTGTCTTGTGTTTAGGATAATGCTTTTCTTTATCCGGTTTGGAGTTTTAAGCTGTAAACATGCCCTCGTGTGTGCTTTAGTCATGACCTTTTCTGCAATCTTCATCTTTAGTCTTAATCAGTGTAGTGGAGAGGGAGATCTCTAACTGTGGCTGAGTAGTAAGGATCTCCCTGTGGTTATAGCACCCAGGAGAGCATGCAGAGAACTTCACATGTCCTGCTTTACTGTTTACTGAAACTATGAACCCATAACCCATGGACCTATCCATCACAGAGGTGTTTGGTGCTTCTCAGCTCTCATTCCGTATCAAAATGAAATCCATACTTTATATTTGGTTTTATTTGGTTTTGAATTGCACAGGATATGAAAGAACGGAAGCGAAACTGTTCTGTGAGACTGATATTGCAAAAAAAAAAAAAGAGGTAAAAAAACGATTAAAGGTGCATTTGTAAAGAAAAGGTTTGTAATTATTATTATTATTATTTATTTTTTTTTTTATTCATAGTGCACACCCCAATTCAGCCATCTATACACGAAGCTCCGCCCACACGACTTGGCGCAAGCACAAATCACCTGAGTGCGGAGAACACAAAGGCGACGTCCGCTGAATAATAATTATGTAATTACCTAGCTTAAAAAATGTTTTGGTTCAATCTCGGTTCCTGGAAAAAAAAAAGGAAAGGAAGGTTTGTTTATATATAAAGAGATTTGATTTCAATTGAATTAAAAAATGACTTTATTTATCCCCTTGGGGTGATTTAAAAAAAATCAGTGCAAAAAGCTTAAATAAACATCTTTATAAAAAAATGAATATAAACTGTAGAGAAAAAGGTACGACTTATACAGATTAGTCTAACTGGTGTCCCCCCGGTCTGTCGCGTCAGGATAGGCGCTAACGAGAGTGAGCGAGCAAGTTTTTATTTTTACATTTTCTTGCATGTTTAATGATAAATCTTCAAGAAACCATTTGGATATGAGATGAGGGCGATCTGAGTGAAAACCTAAATGACCTTTGAGCTTAATTTTAAGTTAAATCTGAATCTAATTTAGTTTTAAGAGGAATCCGGACACTCGTTAAGAGCTACAAGACTTTCACCGGAAAAAAAACAATGAAGAATGTGAAAAATAATTTTCTAATACCGGTTTCCAGTGAACAATGCAAAATAACACAAGTAATGGTTTTTATTAGACTCTGTTCACGTAAGAGAAAAGGACTGCGTCTCGCATACTTGATATAAAAATAAGTCAGTAAGTAAGTGAGTCAGGAGGAATACCGCATTATGCGAAAGAGGTGTGGAGGAGTTATTAATTATAATTAAATAATAATTATTAAATAATTATTTTTCTGCACTGGAGTTAATGTGCGTGTGTGTATTTATATATTTGATTCGCTAAACTTTGTTATAAATATATAAATAAAGTTCAAATCCCATGGGAGTCGCAAGAGCGAAACTGGACCTGTTTGTCTGAGTGGAAGGGGCCTACGCAATCTCGTAGATAAAATAATGTCAATTTAAGCAATTCTAAATAAATAAATGAGTTTTAAATTTGCTCCCGTCAGTCCGATTGACTCCAGTCTATCAGGAAGTGTCAGAGTGCTCATGTATGCGAAACGGTTTGTTTCAGATGTTAAAAAAAAAAAGAAAAAAAAGAAACAGCGTTCTGTTTTCCCTCATAAACATCGTTAAACTGTTGCAGTGCTTAACGAGTATCCAGATTCCTCAAGAAACTACATTTTTCTTGACTGGCCTATACCAGGACTTGGTTTCAGTTTTTGTTGCTGCAGCAGCAGCGCTCACCGACACTGATTGCGCTCTGCCAGTTTCTCAGTAAACGTTTACAGAGGTTTTGCTTCCCAGCAGGCGGTGGATGTGTATAAAACAAGCCAGATGTGCTTGAGCTTTAGCGAGGAACACTTTCTCACGCTTTGTCGTGGCTAGTTAAGATTCCCCCCCGCCACTCTCTCCTTCTCTCGTTCAGATCTTATAAAAATAACTTTATTGAGCGACCCATTAGCGGCGCTCCTTCCTATTCTGTTTTAAGAGGCGTCACTTTCAGACCAGAAGTCCAGGCATGGCAGTGAATAGTTTTTTTGCATTACACCTCATTTATCTCTCATGTGACATCTCAGCATGCTTTGAGAGTCCAGACCGAGACCAGAACCAGAACCAGGGCATATACTCTCCGAGCGGCTGCTTTGGTGTGTTAATCACCGCAGCGGAGGAGGAGGACGAGGACAAGGAGACGTGTTTCAGCTGAGCACTCGCAGCGCCCTGTGTTTAATCAAGCTGCTTTTTAACGACCTTCCACCAGAAAAAGGGTATCAGCAGTTCACGGGTTATTACACACAGCGTCTCTAATACCGCTTGCAAGAAATAAGCTCGGGAGGAATGAACAAATGCGTCGGAGCGTAATAGCACTTACGGCTAATGAAGCGGTGTTTAGAAACACTCAGATGTTGTGTCTTAATGGACGCTTGGAAAGAAAAGTGAAATCAGGCTCCCTGCATTTTTTTAGTTTGTTTACTCGCATCGTTTTTTTATTATTATTATTATTATTATTATTATAATATTCAGGGTAAATACACACATCACATGGGATTTGAAACAAACAAACAAACACTCTTAAAAATATATCTGTGGTTGTTGGGGTTTCCGGGTTTTCCAGGTTTCCTCCTATCTCTCAGAAACATGCCAGGGGGGGAGGGGTCAGTTCGGATACTTTGCTAAAGGGTTCAACAGTGGCAGAGACTCGAACCCTCCGACCTTGAGATCATTAGCTCATTCTGGGGGCAACGTTTGACCTACCGCTGCCCCCAGAAGTTGCCTGTATGTGTGGGTGCGTGTGTGTGTGTCTGTGTGTGTGTATGAGTGTCAAAGTGGTGTTCTTGCCTCACACACAGCGTTCCTGAGGTAGTGCTTGCTGAGTGTTATGTAGAGTGTTGATTGTTCCAGCTTTCTTGGTTGTTGTTTATACATCCATAAAAAACAAACAAAAAAAACCCTCAACGTCTTTGGTGGCAAGTCTAACATCACTACTAGGGATTTTTTGTTTTTTTATTTGTTTTTTAATCCCAGCATAAATTAGATCGTTTGAGAAACCTGGATGTGAGCGTCAGACAATTGAAAGTCCTCGATGAAGGGGCGGAGCTTTGTGTGCTGATATCATCCCTGTAGGTGGAGAAATCGATCTTGGAGAAACATTTGATTTCAACAGGGAAGCAAATACAACCCTCCTTTATCTCCCCTCCCAACTTTACCATCCTACGGGAAGCTCCGCCCCCAAACTCACGAGTTGTTTATTGCTCTGTAGACTGTCTCCCCTTTGGCTGTCTTGAGGACGTGTGGGGACTCGCACGTATCGTTACCATCTGCTAGGTGTCCTCTCCTCGCACTGCCCGATCCACCTTCCTCCCTGCAGATAACCTCGTCATCTCCCAAAGCTCAGGCTCTGTATCATTAATAGACAGTGTATTATTGTAAGAAGTAGTAGTGGGCGTGGTCTGTTAATATAATTCGTGTTCACAAGCATGCACGATGATTGGTCAGTTCATTTATGCGAGACTCGATCAAGGGAAACTGATGCAGGTAGTCCCCGACTTACAAACGAGCTCCGTTCTGTTTGTAAGTCGGACTTGTTCGTACAAATACTGTATACAATGCAAAGCATAAAAAAAAAAAAAAAAATGAAGCACACGTTTTGGTTTTGCTTTATACTCCTGTGAGACTGCATCTGTAATTCGCAAAGGGGATCCCGGTGACGCAGCAGGGTCTTGTTCATGATATTTACTGTGCGCTTGAACGGACGCCGTTTTTGTCTCAGAGCTGTTTTCAACTGTATTGGACTGTGAGCTCTGTTTTGTTGAGGATTTTCCGAAATTAGGATTATTCACCATCAGGACAGACATTTTCTATCATCCGGACTGATTCAGTAAAACTGATTCACGCACACACACACACACACACAATATATCTTACTTTAGACATTTTATACATTCACTTACACACTGAGAATATTGTATTTATTTGTAAATTTTGGTATCTGGTGCACTGCAGTGTCTATTCTTGTACAATACACCTGAGCTACGTCCACGATTCATTGGCATCGACGAATGTTTGTAGAACCGCGGTGCGTTCGTATCTGCATAAATTGGTAACTAGAATGTTCGTAAGTCGGGGGCTTGCTGTAAATACTTTCTGAAGCATCATGTGAAAGTGAAATGACGCAAGGACCGCTTTTATACTTTGATACCTACAGCGTATCTGTCGTTTATTCATTCGTAATCACACAAAAGGGCTATTCCGCGCAGCCGAGTGTGCCTTTTTTCTTTTTTTTTTTCTCCCAGGCCTATTTTTAGCAGCAGGTCGGGTGAAATGCTAACCCAGTGAAGCCGTGTGTGGTTAAAGGGCCCCTGTTCACATCAACGACGCGCTGTCGAGCCACACTACGCTCCATCATGGAAAGAGGCAGACTTTCAGCCTTTTGAGGTTTGTTTTTCCTGGAAGTTTGAAACCTGTGATTATTTGAGGTTCTTGTCTGCTCTGCAATCAGCAGACTGGAGTTTTAAATGAAAGGACACGGGTTTCGAGAAACGATTTTTTTCTCTTCTAATAAGATCCTATATGTATATAGCTTGGTGTTCTGGTGATCTTTCTCTCTCTTTCTCTCTCACACACACAAACACACACACGTTTTGTCTCTCGTTACGTTTAAGTTCTTTCTCTCAAGGCATCAGAAGGTTAAAAAAAAAATCACACTCGTTCTCTGAGCCTCGGGTATAATTTGTTTCTTCCTCTAAAGTTCTGCCGCAGCTCGACTCTGCCTGTTGACGGGGAACGTGATACACTCTGCCAGCGCCAGAACTTATCGATGACTCAGAGTGTGAAAGAAATGTTTTATACACACACCAGCGCCACCACCCCTTACGCAAACACGGTTTTATGGAAGTAATTAACAGCACTAAATGTTCCAGAGAAGTATCAGGAACAACAGGTTTCCTCTTTCACCGTGCAGCTCGTTTCTGCTCGACAAAGCAAATGAAATATCACAGAGGTAAAGAGCGATGTTGTTGGAGTAAGATTTTTCGGACATTGCGAAACAGTGTAGCATCGTTTTTGTTCCTGTAAACGAAGAAAAAAATTCCAGAAGGGGTGGAAAGGATGGAATCGGTTCCTTTCTTCCTGTGGAGTGACAGTGGAGTTTTATTATTACGATAAATTGAACCCGTCAGAGATTCCGTGTCCCCCAGCTATTAAGAGGGGGAAAACATATTCCATGCTTCTGCTTTACTTGTTCAAATTTTATTTTGGTGTAGCACAGTCATGTGAATTTTAGTCTTCACCACCTGCTGCACTACACACATCAGCTGACAACATCTGGTTTAAAGAATGCTTTCTTCAAAATGCAGATGTGTTAAACACCGATGAGACGCTGACGCAAAGATGTCGGCAGATGTTTTCCAGCGGTTTCTAGACATTTGGTCAAAATTGTAATAAAAAAACGCTTGTGATTATCATCTCATTATTGATTCTTTTAGTATTTAACATTAAACACATCTAGCTACTGTAGATAACTTGCCATATATTTTTCTTTTTATTATTATTATAATGCTGTCTTTGCAGAAGTCACTTTCTACCTGGTTTCCATGGTGACCGAAAAAATAAAACAGTACAGATGAAACAATCCGTCATAAAAATCGGCCACTTGTCTCTTAAAATGATCGTAGAGGTTCGGAGGTGAACAAGAATCAAAAAGAGAAGGAGAGAGGGAGAGAGATGGATGGATGGATGGAGAGCCTGGTTCTCTGTGTGTGTTGTGTGTGTGTGTTGTGTTGGTGAAGGAGCAGATACGTATCGTGACTGTAGACCTGCACCGCAGCTGCTGGCATGAGATAAGCGAGCAGATGGACAGAGATCGGACATTTGGTGGAATGAAAAAAAAAAAGGGTGAATGGTTTACGTAAGCGCTGGCTGATTAAAAAAAAGCGTTATGCAATCTGCGTTCCTCTTTCCCAGCAAGACTTTTAAACGACGATCGTAAACGAAATGGATATCGCGGTCATGATGTGTTCCTCTGTGTCACCTTGAAATGGTGATAAACATCTGATTGTTATGATGATGATGATGATGATGACTTGTTTGGAAGGAGTCTTCAGTGTCAGCACTTTGAGTTGTCAGCACTTTAAAAAGGGCATTTTCACATTAGGCGGTACGCTTGTGTATTTACTAATCATCAGTCACCTCGCCATACGGTATTATCGGGATTCTTGGGCGTCGTTTCGATAAAAATTGCGATTCTATAAGTATTATAGAAAATTTATAGTAATTAAATGCCACCTGTTCCTGGTGTAATGTTCATTTTTCTCACTTAAAAGCCAAGCGCAACATTTATACAACGCAAACTAACTTCAAATACAAGAGTTTAACATTTAACTGAGCAGCCCGTATCTCCGTCATCTGCCAGAATAATTTTTTTCTAATAATAATTCAAACTTTGCGAATAATTCACTTCTACAACACAGGATGAAAATGTGTACATAAAATAAAAGAAATGGACTTTCTATTATCTTTATAATCCTACAGACTTTGTAACTGTAGAATTATAAAGATACCGCGATGTTTTAGCGCCTCTAATGCCTCCAGAGTCTCAAAACTCAAAGCGGGTTGTGCGGCTGCGAGCGATTTTAGACTAATCAGCGCTCACGGTGTTGTGAGACTAAGTATACCTGTGTGTAATGAGCGGGTTTGAGACTAATTCACTCACACAGTTTGAAGAAAAAGCGTGATTTTTGATTATGTGACGCCATAAAAACGTGATTCTGTTGCACCACTTGCAAGCTTGTGCGCTCGGTTAAGAATCGTTTAGATTTGAGGCTGATCACACTGAAGACCAGCCAAATCCGGTCACTGGCCGATCGACCGGTTCATCTCTATTATAAATATAGAAATAACGATATGTGAATCACCACACAAAAGAATCGCTGTTTATAACTGAATCACATTTTTCCCCGCCATCACTGGTATTTATTCTCCAATACAGCAGGTGGCGGTGTGCACCTACGTGGTTTGTGAGCCGCCATTAAACACAAGAGAAGAAGAGAACAGGGACGTTTACTTTTGTGCTTTGCTTAATAATATTGATGTTTGGGAAAAAATGTCACGAGCGACGCTCTCACATGTCGTCCTACTGCATCACAGCTACTGCGTAGGACAGAGGACGAGATCGGATCGGACATTTCAGAAAAGGAAGACAGACGGCAATGATGACGTCACAGCGATCTACTCCCGTTCTCAGACACGATTGGCCTCCGCGTTTGATTCGATCCGCTCCTGAATGCGGCATACCGTTCTCGAGTAGACCTCGTACAGTTCCCGAGCGTGGAACGATCGTGTTCTCACTGATAAAAAAAAAACGAATCAGACTTTGAAATCAAGCGTTCTTGGAAAAGATCCGGGAAGTAACAAAAGTGAAAAAAAAAAGCAGGAATTATTCTGATTTGTGTAACTGCAAACGGTTTAAAAGTAGAATGTGTCGATCTTTAAAAAGTAAGAAATGGTAAATATGGGCGAATTGCCTGTTGTGTAAGTAATGTTCCTGTATTCGCACACCACCCACCTGTCTTTACATAAAAGTTACACATACACACACATCTAATCCTATCGTTAACCCTGATTGTTAATCAGAAATTAAAAAAAAAAAACTATACACACTTCAGGAAAAGAAAAACTTGTCTGGAAGCTGGTGGCCACTACTTTGAGCACCTCTTGGATAATTGTACAGGCCGAAGGTAACTTGGTATAAATCTCATGACGTCTCAGGAAATTTCGTATTTCTGAAGTGTGTGTAAATTTTTTGTTGTGTGTGTTTGTCACAGTTACAGTTATTTGATGCACAAACATTTTCGCTCTCGTCACGGTACGAGTTAGAAGCGACTCTGCCCCGTATTAATCCCTCATGCGCCTTCAGCTGTCTCACCATCTGCCTTGTGGCAGTACGATGCGCGGCGGGTGACGGGCGCTGCTGCTACTGCCGCTCGGTCGCGCTCAGGAATAGCCGAGTCAGCTTTAAACACGTGTCGCTACGGCTGCAGTAGCGAACAGACGCGAGCGTGCAGGGTGCCGACACCTCTGAACCCAGCTGCTGTGGAGTAAAGAGCTAACACAGCTTTGTGTGTGTGTGTGTGTGTGTGTGTGTGTGTGTGTGTGTGTGTGTGTGTGTGAGGGGGTTTTAACCTTCGAACAAACTCCTCTCTGTCCTCGACAGCAGCAACAGCACATTCCAGGACGGGGACAAGACACGAGACAGGCTGACGGACAGGAGTGCTACTGCTTCGGCTGCCTCTCACATCTCCCCCTCTTTGTGTGTGTGTGTGTGTGTGTGTGTAAACCAATAGGGAGGTATTTCTGCCCCGCAGATGTCCCTGCGGGGTGAAAGGGCATCTGACCCACACCGGTGTCAACTCCCATCTGTCACTTCTCGAGCAACAATAGAGATTTCCTCAGTCGTGTTCCAGATTGAAGGGCACACGTGTGAGACGTCCCACCCCCCCTCCTCCTCCCCTCTCCTCCCTCCATCCATTCTTTTATTCTAACGGTGCTGGAGGGGGAGGGGGAAGGG
>JAOTRS010000034.1:10700319-10711512 GCA_028565755.1 Dinotopterus cunningtoni
CTGGATTGACTACAGGATTGTAACAGTGACTCCTTCATTATAACAGATCATCACTCAGGATTTTACTGGAACACACAAACACACACACACACACACACACACACAGACAGTAGCACAACCTTTTAGTTTTGGTCAAGCTACACAGTTAGCTTAAGGCTAAATCTTAACACTCACACCATCCTGTAGCAGCAAGTGTAATTCTCGTCTTTCTTTTTTAAATTTCTTTTCTTTTTACAGGAAGAATCGTCGAGATTTCATTCTGTGGTGCGTAATAAGTGAAGAAATTAATCACCTTTAGGAATTGGTGCTCAGTAATAATGATTAATAATAATCATAATAGTAATCATTAATAAATAATCATAATAAATAATCATAATCATTAATAATAATAGTGCCTCCTGTGTGGTGTAAGAGCTGCAGTGTGCTCCAGGGATGGGACTCACCAGGGACCTCCCAATACAATATTATCATGATACCTTAGTGTCGATTCTTTTTTATAGATTCTTTTTTTTTGTATTGCAATTTTATTAATGTATCATAGTTTTATAAATGTCCCTGTTCAGTATAATTAAAAAAAAAAAAAATTCTCACAATTCTAAACAATCTTTTTACTTTAACAGCAAATTATTCACCACACAGGACGCTGTGCACTTATTGCAGTATTACCTCACTCTCAAATGCAAACAAATATATAAAATAATGAAATGAAAAAGATTTTGAAATCATTGTGGCGATGGATGACTTGCCACCCAAAAGAATCACGATACATCACTAAATAGATTTTTTTTCCCACATCTTTAGTGATAAAAATGAAATATTAAAGATGTTTGTTTTAAAGCTAAAAATCTAATATAATGAGTCAGCCAAAAAAAAATGCATACACACTTCAGGAAGAAAAAAATAGTTTTATGTATATTAAATTTATATAATATTAATGATATCATATTGTCATAATATATATTATCATATATATCAATATATAACGTATAGCAACAAATTTAGTATTAAAATATTTATACAAGGTTTTCTTTTCCTGAAGTCTGTATACATTTTTTTTTTACTGACTCTGTTGGTGTAGTAAAGGTTAAGCATAGTATGCCAGGTTCCCATGGCAACAAGACCCTCCAGGGGTCCTTATTTTCTCTTGAACTGACTGACTGAGGGTGAATTAGATTTTGTTTGTTTGCTTTATTCTTTAAACGATTAATTGTTTGCTATACCTGTTTATTATCACTGAAGTCAATTTAAGTTATTTCTAGCTTTCACAAAAACAAACAAAAAAAACTTTAGTTTGTGTTTGATGATTAGATTGATGTCGTCTTCTGGTTGTTATGAGCGACCGTAAACTGACAAGGCGGCATGGTGACGTAGTGGTCAGCACTGTCGCCTCGCACCTTCAGAGTGAAAGGTTTGATTCCAGACTCGTTGAGGTTTGAGTGTGTGGAGTTTGCGTGTTCTCCCTGTGCTTGTTGGATTTCCTCCGGGTACTCCAGTTTCCTTCCACAGTCCAAAGACATGCAGATTAGGCTAATTGGTGTTCCCAAGAAGATACTTTCTTTATCTTCTTCTACTTGTGTTGTTTGATGGCGGTTGGAATCCAGTAGGTTACATTGTCGCCAACCATAGATCTCCTTCTCCCTCATCTTCCCCGTCTCTTAAAGCAAAATTTTCGGTCAGACGTTCCCTAAAAAAAGCTTCTAACACTACCTTCCCTCATTTTATCTTGTCTTGTTCTGTGTATTGAACTCTTCGACTGCTTTTATCCGGCACTTGTACACATTCTATTTTCTCTACATGTTCCCCCTTTAGTACCGTTCTGTGCCTTTGGTGGGAGTTTTGTAAGTTGCATCACCGCCACCTATCTCTTACATTCTCTTACATTCTCAACCTCTCAACTGTTCCAGTCCAGACTAACAAAAAAAAAACATTAACATGAAACACTTCCTTACCTGATTAGTGACTCCCCTCATTCCATAAAAAACACACTTTAAAATTTGCTTGTTTATGTGACGGCTACAGCAACCTCATTTCCCCTCTCGACTGACCCAACCAATCAGCATTCAGCATCAGCAGTATATTAATCACCAGCCTGATCATCTGTCATCATCTGCACCTGTTTCACACCGGTTCATGCTCAAGTTTGTTTGTTTTATGCTTGCATGCTTCATAGGTCACTCAGTCATGTTGACAAATGCTCAGGGACTGGAGTGAAAATGAGAGATTTTTCTGAAAATGAGAGAAAAAGAACTTTTAAAAAGTCCTTCAGGGAGCCTGGAGAACTATTCCTCAAGTCTCCGTTAATAAAAATGCTAAGAAAGTATGGAGCAAAATTGTATTTACAGAGACATTACACTACAGCCAGATTTTTACAAAGGAGGCTGTAGAAATGCTTATTATATTTTAATAAACCTACACATCAGCTTCTTAATCTGATCAGGAAGTGAGTAAAATCTCTTGTCGTTTCTGATCGGCACGAGAATACGTTAAGGTTCATCTAGGAATAATTTGTTAATTCTGACTTTCCTTGAGTTGCTGTTTTTCTGAAGAGCAACAACCTGCCTACGCGTAGAGCGTCAGGGACTGCGTCCTCGACAGATCTCAGAGCAGCCCGAGACGTCTTTCAAAAGGCCCGGGTCATGACTCCGGTCATGTTTTAACCTTTTTCTTTGAATCGAGCTCTAATCCTGTTAACAATAGAAAGCAGGATTTCAAGATTCCTGTCTCTCTCTGAGACAGTCCACCCTCACGCATCTGTTCTAATCTGAGTGGAGCGAGACGTTTAGTCGTTATGATGATGATGATATAACAGCAACATTTTTCGCCGCATATGTTTCATCATAAACCTGCAGGGTGTACTTACTTCTTGCACGTCTGTGTCTGTGTGCGTGTGTGTGTGTGTGTGTGTATAAATATAAATAGCTGTAGTGAAGGTTAACCGTAGTAGTACAAAGTAAAGTCTCCATGGCAACAGGACGTTTCAAACACTGAAAGTCCTGTTTTATTCCTAATCCTCCGTCCTTTATTTCCTGCATGAAGTGCGATAGAGTTAATCGTTCCTGTTCCCGTTATTGCAGGAATTTGATTGCAAGTTTTTGGAAAAATAAATAACGAATTATAAATACATAAATGCTCCCACATGGAAACACAACAATCTGTATGATATCATTATCATCTACGTAGGAAATTTTAAGTCTTTTTGAGACTTTTTTTTATTTATTTTTTTTATCTAACGTCTAATTAGGTTTGTAATTTCTAGTTAAGTGCAACACAAAATATCGCACACAGTATTCGAGACTTAATTTATATCTCATGTTTCTGTGAAAATTCTCTCTTCTCTGTATTCTCCTGTATTGTATCAATTTAATATAGTAATTTTCTTTTAATTAGCCTTTGTCTCGTAATCCCAATATATTCACAGGTCTGTACTACGATAAAGAAACGTGTTGTTATTAGACATGGCTGCCAATTTTTTCTTAATCGATAATAGAATCCGTTAACTGTCAATAATCAAACATATGTGTGTGTATATATTTTGAAAATAAAGATTTTACACAGAAGAGGAAGCGGATTGCGAGCACACTGAGTCAGTCTGGTGTTCACGAAAGTAGTAGCCATGCCTTTAAATATGTTAAAATTGAGTATGTTAGAAACCTGGGTAGTCAGGATAGCTAAGCGGGATCGGATCGAATAACATGTTTAACAGGCCAGTTAATCAGTTATCATTTAATTACATTCGCATCCCACCTTATTATGGGCTACGCTTGATAACTAGCATTCAGCTTCCTAGCATTGTATAGTATGTGTAGTGAAGGTTAAGTGTAGTAGACGTAGACCAGCAGTGTGAGAAATCGCTCTCTTTGCAGCGTGTTGCAACTTTTTTGTGTGCGTGTGTCTGTTCCTGGTATTTGATGAAATTTATACTTTTTCACACGCGTGTGCACGCGCACAAAAAAAAAAACATCAGAAGAATTCTGCCAAAATCCTGCTCGGTATTTCATACCAAATCTACACAAGTAATGTCATATATCCAGGGTTAAAGTCTGGAGAAACGACCCACCTTTAGCCTTTATCAATAATCATAATGATGTCGGCCGCATTTTTATTTCCTCATCCCTTCTGTTATTTTCTAAAGGGTAGCGAAAGTGTCCAGTTTGCTTGGCGAAAGGTAAAAACGGCTGCTTATTTATTTATTTTTTTTGCTGATCTCTTTCAATATAGCATTTAATCATAAATACATCACGTGAAGCAGGGTTCATGAAGTAAGAAGCTGATTGCTGACTATTTTTGTCCAAAAAAATACAAATTAAAAAAATCTTTTAGATGATGTCATATGAGCAAATAGTGCATGAAGAAGGAACTGGAAATAAAGATTTTTCTTTTCTTCTTTTTTTAAAATATATAAATAAGACAGAGTGCAACAGTGAAATGTTGTGATCGCGTGGAGGGAAAAAAAACTTTAAATTTCAGACTATGAAAGAGATTTTTTTTTCACAGTAGGTACGATCGATTTCTCCCATCCTCGTTAAACACTGAATCTACACTTTGTTGTTCTGAGGAGAAACTACGTCGATCAAATTTTTGAAAATTGAAAAATTAATTCCCTGGTAAGTTGAACGCAGCAACAGTTACCAAAACAGGCTTTTTTAAATTTTTTTTTGTTTTGTTTTTTTTTTATAAACCAATCAGTTTCATGATCCCATGAATATCACTCACTCACTCTCACTCATCTTCTATACCGCATTATCCTGTATTCAGGGTCGCAGGGACCTGGGGCCTTTCACACACACTACCCATTCACACACTACGGGCAATTTGGGAACACCAATTAGCCTAACCGGCATATCTTTGGACTATGGGAGGAAACCGGAGTACTCAGAGGAAACCCACCCAGCACGGGGAGAACATGCGAACTCCATGCACACAGAGGCGGGAATCGAACTCGGACCCTGGAGGTGTAAGGCGACAGTGCTAACCACTACACAACCGTGTCGCCTCCCATGAATATCAGCTTTTAAAAAAAAAAAAGTGTGCTTGTTTTGACTTCTCTCTATCATCTTGAATGTAAACGTAGCTTTGCGATGTTGCGTAGCCCGACAGTTATGCAGATAGAAATGTTTGATGTAAAAGAAGAAAAAAAACGGTTGGGATTTGTTGATGATGCTTCGAGGATGTTGGATTCATCACATCAATCAATTAATTATCTTTGCGCAGGCTGTATAGGAACAGACGGAAACGCTTGATTTAAATCGTCCTGTTTGCGACGACAGGCAGTCAGCTGACTTTCTGCAAATTATTCACTGTTTTCACTTTCACTTTAGTTGAAGATCCGGTTTACTGTTGTTTTTGTATTTTTGGTAGACAACCTACAACCTGTGAAACAGGACTGAATGATCCATTACAAGAAATAATTGTAGAATTATTGTGTGTATTAAAAAATTATTTTAATTATAGTATAATCCTGTAGTTCTGCTCAGAGTTAACCTCTGGTATTTATAATACATAGATGTAGATATAAATACGTAGCGCTGATGTTTGCTCGGATATTTTAATTGCGTTTTTGCCTGAAATAAAAATATAATAAATAATTCATACATCGTTTTTTTCCCCACATTAGATTCTATTTGATTTTGTCCTCGTTCTTTATCCTGTAGTGTTTAAAAATGTTAAAATATCCAACAGATGTATCCCTGATGTAGGCAAGCCTTACATATCTGCTTTAATGTTTATTTATTTTTACATATAAAAATTTAAAACTCCTCAGATCACCGCTCTCTCCGGTAACAGCTGGATTCTTAAACGGCTTTGTTATTATGCACATGGATTCTGTAATTTATTATTATTATTATTTGAAATATCATCAGCTAGTAATATACGTATAACCCGTGCGTTTGATTATTTAATTAGTTACTTTGCTCCAGATCAAGGACGTTAACTGCCAAAAGTTTGTGCACCCCTGACCGTCACACGCCTATGTGGATTTTGTCCAAAGTTTGAAGCTCACCGGTGTCCCTGTGTCCTGTTCCAGCAATATAACAGATTACACATGTCCTTCCACGACTGGAGGAACTAACTGACTACGCCTGGCGGAGCTGGTGACTGACAGTTATTGTAATTAACAGGTGTGAAAATAGTTTTAAATTCTTACCGGTACTATGTAGACAAAAGGTGAGGGGAATAGTGTTAAATGGAAAGCTCTAGTGCACTACGTAGGGTGTATGATTGCTTGTTTCACACAAAAAGTAGTTCCCTTAATCGGGAGTTAGAGAGGGACTTTGGATTCAGCCAGAGACGATTCAGAACAACTTAGAAGTGATCACTGCAGAGACGGCGTGTTGTTTAAGACGACATAATGTTATCAGATGTGTGTTGTTGCTGAAAGTGCTTCTGTGACTGGTTGTGAATTTGGGTTTTGTCAGGCAGTTGCTCTCTGCGGACAGTTAGTAAGTGTAATTAATGACCGTAGAACACCTGGGACGCTGAGTGATGCGTATGGTGAATTTTAGTGCACACGTTATGTTGCATCTGTTAGATTATGTATGTGGGCCTTTTTTTTTTTTTTCTTATTTGGTTTTTGTTTTAATCTTTTTTTAAGAAAAATGCCGACCGGCTTATGCTCAGACATCTAGTTTCTAAATTGAAGTAAGTTGTTGCCATGGTGATGAGAAATGAATTTCCACACATCTCTGAAGCGTCTCGGTTTAAACTTGTACTTAAAACCAAACATGAACTCGAATCGTGAACATTGTTATATAATTAAGAAAGAAAGGAAAAAGATTTTGAACGTCCTATTCAGGCTTCGATGTCGAAGGTATTTTAGGTATTTTGTCTACATTGTTTTTCAGTAGGAAATGCACGGGCGTCTTGTCTTGTGTGTCAGTGTTACACGCTTCACCCTTCACACGGCCGTCAGGGTGTTTTCCTGTGTATGTGTGTGTGTGTGTGTGTGTGTGGTTTGACAAGGTCATCACTTGTGTAACACTGGCGACTTCCCGGTTTCAGACTTCAGCAGACCGTGCGCAATGTCAGCGCACGAAGTGTTAACCTGTTTGGTCGGGAGACACCCAGGCGGCTATGTACACTTCTCTTTATGTGTCTGAGTGTGTGTGCATGCCATGGAAATAAAAGGTCCTAATTTCTGACAACTTCACATTCCCGTCCCCATGTACAAGCGTGCCGCGAGCTCTGCACGTGTGTCAGCCGAGGTGTTCGCCTCTTCTTTGGCTTCGCTCTGTCTGCTTGCTGCAGGAGATTGGAGTCGAGATGTCTGTGGCCTCCCTCCAAAGAGCGCTTTTATCTTCTATGCTGTGAAAGGAAGAACTTTGCTTAAGAATCTTGATCTAAACAAATATTGTATTAGACGTTAAAACGCCATGACTGTTAGAGCTCAGAGCGCCAGGACAGTTTGTAACGCTGTACTCGAATACCTCGAAGCTTACCCACGATGCAGGGAACAATAAAGCCGATGATTCGTCAGGACAAAAGCCTGGACGAGATTCCCGACCACGTTCAGAGCATGCCCTAACTTAAACAGTACATACATAATGTTGTGTCAACGAAACCGATCTGGATAACCGGTTTGTGTGGGGGGAAAAAAACAAACAATTGACAGAGACTAGAAGATTTAGAGAGCGCGTGCTTTTAAAATTTTTACGTTTACAAATGAATTAATTGAAGCCCAAGTTCTTGAAGATTTTATTTAACTTTTAATTATTAGATGTTTACAGAACCACTAACAAGGTTAATTGTTTGCAAATATCATGGTGCTTATCGTACACACCCGTGTTTCCTGTAGTCGAGCAGTCTTAACCACTGTATGCAGAAAATCACAGGATCATTAAGCAATTGTGAGTCAGAACACCGAGCCAAGCCTGTCTACACCTCTCTCTCTCTCTCTCTCTCGTTAAATTGTTTCTCATTTGTTACAGTTGTTCTTCCCAGTTAATAAACCTGCTCGTTAAGTTAACACCGCGTTGGTGGTTCTAAGACAATAAGGGATTAATTAAAGTTTCTTTCAGAATGGAAAAAAAAGCCTTGAATGTGAAATGAGTCAAAAGG
This sequence comes from Dinotopterus cunningtoni, assembly GCA_028565755.1. NCBI lineage: Eukaryota > Metazoa > Chordata > Actinopteri > Siluriformes > Clariidae > Dinotopterus > Dinotopterus cunningtoni. Next base: position 10,708,375 of record JAOTRS010000034.1, read on the forward strand.
AAAAAAAAGCGCAGACATGAGTGTGCACTTCAGTGATGAGGTGTAACGAGTGCAGCGTAAAAAAAAAATTAAAAACCGCATTTTGCAGGCAGCTGTAGCTACTGTAGTATCGTGACAAAGTTTTAAACCAGACTTTTTTTTTGTCATTTTTATTCATACAGTCTTGAGGAACTCTAGTTTTCCAGGCTTCCTAAATTATTATTATTATTTTTTGTCTCTTATATATTTTTAGTTCAGTCCCCCTGTACTTGAGCCTGAACACAGTGACCTATAAATCATTCACGCATTTAAAAAAAAAATAAAAAGAATCTAATTTAACATATGAACCAGTAAGAAACAGGTGCAGATGATGGTAGATGATCAGGTTTGGTGATTGGTATACTGCTGAGTGGTTGGAACAGACGGACGAGCAGGGAAACGAGGTCGCCGCTGAGGTTTACATAGACAAGCTGCTTTTTAAAGTTGTATCAGGCTGTCACAGTAAAACGCGTGTTCACATTTCTTCAGTTCATCCACATCATTTAATTTAATTTAATAAGTCAAGACTTTTGCACAGGATTGTTTTTGTGCCAGACTATAGCTACTGCGCTTTGTCTGGAAGAGGAAGGGTTACAGAAGCAACTTTTTAGTTCTTTTGGAAGGTTGTCTTATTATGTTATATTATACAGAATGCAGATCAAGGACGTTAACAGCCGAAAGTATGTGCACCCCTGACCGTCACATGCATACGTAGCTCTTCTCCAACGTTTGAAGCTCGCAGGTGTCTTTGTGTCCTCAGTGGAGCTTATAACAGTCAGGTGTCCACAAACTTTTGGCTGTTTGGATTGTAGCTGCATGCGGAACGTTTTGTGAACGTCAGTAGGGTTTATTTACCTCCCTCTCTGGATGTTCACCAGGCAAGTAGAAAAAAGATGTGGGTGCCAATACTTTAATCCACAGCGTCGTTTCCTTTACATTAGAATATATGTTAAGGAGCGAACATACATACAGTACATAAACAGTGAGCAGGAAGTCACACTGTGTGTGTGTGTGTGTGAGTGACGCATGTGGTGGTGGTGATGCAGCAGTTTGACCAATCAGTGGCTTGCAGTGTTTCTAGCTCCGCCCCTTTTCTGTTCTCATCTTTTAGGCCTTGGTGAGGGAAGAGGAAGCAGATTTTAGATTATAAAAAAACGATGGAGCGTGGATTTATTACTGCTCTGATTTGTGTGTACTGTGGTGTGTTAAAGCTCTGTGTGTGTGTGTGTGTGTGTGTGTGTGTGTGTGTGTGTGTGTGTGTGTGTGTGTGTTGCAGGCAGACAAACGAGCTCATCACAATGCGCTGGAGCGCAAACGCAGGGACCACATCAAAGACAGCTTTCACAGCCTCCGAGACTCTGTGCCCGCCTTACAGGGCGAAAAGGTCAGTACACGTCACGGGTTAAACACACCAACACGCACGCTGTTTTAAAACGTCCCACGTGTTTACCGTTAGCTTCAGTGTAAACTACAGTACTGAACCTCTGTAATTTGCTCCTCTGAGACACGGCCACGCTCGTTTGAACCTGAATACGAGATCGTTATCTCTCTCTCTCTCTCTCTCTCTCTCTCTCTCTTTTTCGCTGAGAAACCCGCAGTGCATTTTGGGTATTCTGTACATACGACTCGGGCGTTAAAGAATATAAGCGCACGCAATCAGAAGTCTGAGCTAATGCTGACCCGAATTATTTTCAGTGATCAATGCATCATTTGATGGAAGTAAAGGGTGTTATTTATGGCTTTATTAGAAATATAAAAAACGTATAAAGGAATGTATGGAAAGTGCTATATTGTGTGAATTGTTACTAAGAGTTAAAAGTTATACATTTTAAAACACAAGTCATATTGATTTAATTTTTAAATAGCGTAACTGGTGTAGTGTCGTCAAACCTTGTTTAATTTAAACACCACCAGCTTTTCTATCAAAAACGCCACAGTTTGTCTCTTGACTGAGATCCGTGAGCGCGAACACATCACCCCGGTCTTGCGCTCTTTGCATCGGCTCCTGGTCTATTTTGGAATCGAATACAACATTTTACTTTTAACCTGTAAAGCTTTACATAACTGTGCTCCTGCCTACATTGTTGAACTTTTAGGATCAGCTCCTAACAACCTGATTGTAAGTAAATGTGCTATACAGTCGACCCCCGAAATTCGTCAGGGTTACGTTCTTAGAGCACCACAAGTTTTGAATATGGTCAAAAAAAATGTCTATAAATGTCTATTTTTATGGTTTAAACCCTAAATATGCCCCCAAAACTTTTAATTTCAGCTTATTAGATTAATCAAAAAAACAAACAGAATGTAAAGGTAAACCCGTGTACTGTACAGTACTGTACTGCTTCACTGCTAGAATGTAAAATACAGATGTTACTCCTTTATATGTACTGTAATTCATGCGACTGCGTTTTCCTTGGTATCAGTACTGTAGGGTAAATTCGGTAATAATTCACCATCACAAGCCGCGTTGTTTTCCTCTGCGGTCGCTTTGTGTTCTCGCTACCGTACTCAAAAATGTATACAGTGTTATATTTTATATGGAAATTTAGCTGAATTTATGTTAATATTTATGTAAAATCCGTGAACGACCGAGGTCGCGAACTTCGCGAAGGGTCAACTGTATAAATATATTGACTTTGACATCAGACAAAATATCCTCTTTTTTTTTTTCTTTTTTTTAAGAAATTAATTCGGAACGGATTCAATTCGTATGGAGATGTTCCACCGTATGTATGTACTTTTTTTTCCCCCCTCTTGAATGCGAAAGTGTTAACTCCTCCCATATTTAATTGAATTAAAAAAGCCATTAAAAATAAAATAAATATATAATAAATAACAATCTTCTATTGCACACTTGTGCAGCTCTACAATGAACTTTCTCGTATTGTGTGTGCGTGTGTGCGCGTGTGAATATTAGTGACTGGGATTTTGTACATGATGTGTATTTAAGAGCAAATAGGTTTCAGTTTTTTGTTTTTGTTTTTCCATTTCTCCCACTGTGTGTGTCTGTCTGTGTGTGTGTCTGTCTGTGTGTGTGTCTGTCTGTGTGTGTGTCTGTCTGTGTGTGTGTGTCTGTCTGTGTGTGTGTGTCTGTCTGTGTGTGTGTGTCTGTCTGTGTGT
>JAOTRS010000034.1:10715729-10730160 GCA_028565755.1 Dinotopterus cunningtoni
TACAGACAGTTCAGGTTGACTGGACGTGTAGAACTGATACACAGAGCATCCGGGACGTTCACAGACATTCACTTTTTCTACACTTTATGCCGTTATAGCTTTATTAAAAATGGATTCAATTCATTATTTTTCTTAAAATTCTACAAACAATACCCCATAATCACAATGTGAAAAGTTTGTTTGAAATCTTTGCAAATTTATTAAAAATATAAAAATAATAATTCTTATGTACATAAGTATTGACACCCTTTGCCATGGCACTTGAATTTACCGCATAGCGGACTCCAATCGAGTTGTAGAAACATCTCAGGGATGATCAGTGGACACAGGAAGCACCTGAGATTAATTTTGAGTGTCATGGCAAAGGGTGTCAATACTTACAGTGTGTACGTACTTTTAATAAATTTGCTAAGATTTTAAACAAACTTCTTTCATGTTGTCATTACGGGGTATTGTTTGTAGAATTAAAATCATAGAAAAATAATGAATTTAATCAATTTTGTAATAAGTCTGTAACATTATAAAATGTGGAAAAAGTGAAGCTCTGTGAATACTTCTCCAGATGCTCTGTAATGAGCTGAGTAGCTGTTACTCTCACCAGTCTGTTCTCATCTTTGCCGAGGACCAGCTCGTGGTGGAGATCCTTGTTCCCGAAGTGCTGCGCTATCGAGAGACCGCTCAGACAGTAGCACGTGTGGTAAAAGTCCCGGGACCTCGAGGGGAAAGAATAAAATAAATAAATAAATGAATAACACTGCAACAAAAATGCAACTCTAACAGGAATTATTATTAATTAGAACATTTAATCTCTTCAATTAATTAAACACCAAGTGAACTAAATAAGAGAGAGCTCTAAAGTAACGAGTCAGCAGTAAACAGGATGTGAAAACAAAAGTTTTATTTACAGTACTCATGCATTTTGAGTCTGTTTTTTTTTTTTAAGTGTAACATGTACAAGATAAACAATCTGTAAATATGATCAAACTCACTCGGATACAGATACTAAAGTATTGAAATCCATCTCCTACACTATATTGCCAGAAGTATTCGCTCGCCTGCTTTCACATGCATATGAACTTGAGTAACATCTCATTCTTAATCCGTAGGGTTTAATATGATGATGTTGGCCCCGCCCCCTTTTGCAGCTGTAACAGCTTCAACTCTTCTGTGAAGGCTTTCCACGAGGTTTAGGAGTGTGTTTATGGGGATTTCTGACCGTTCTTCCAGAAGCGCAGACACTGATGTTGGACGAGAAGTTCGAGTGAAAGGAACTCTTGATGCTTCACCATATCAAGACATTCTGGACAATTTCATGCTCCCAACTTTGTGGGAACAGTTTGGGGATGCAGATGAGCGAGTCTGGTGTGGAAGAACTGGACTGGCCTGTACAGAGTCCTGATAGAACACCTTGGGATGAATTACAGCAGAGACTGTGAACCAGGCCTTCTGGAAGAACGGTCAGAAATTCCCATAAACACACTCCTAAACCTTGTGGAAAGCCTTCACAGAAGAGTTGAAGCTGTTACAGCTGCAAAAGGGGGCGGGGCCAACATCATATTAAACCCTACGGATTGAGAATCGGATGTTATTCAAGTTCATATGCATGTGAAGGCCAATACTTTTGGCAATATAGTGTACATGTATGGAGACGTTTGTGAAACCCTGTACAGCAATGTAACGCACTTCAGGACGTGTTTTATTCCTCACAGATTTACCAGGTTTTATCTATTAAAACATCATTACACTTACATTTTAATTATCCACTGATCATCGTACACTGACCTACATAATCACGCTCAACAAATAAACTCCCTCACCAGCCTGTTTATTCTCTTCAGACGTCCTGAAGATAAAATGCCCCAACACTGGAGACGCCTTCCATAAAGGCTGATGGAAAACTTCACCAGATTATTAGCTGTTACCATGGAAACGCTGACGCGAGCGCATTAATATAAACCTGCGATTTGTGTGAGAATTCAACGGCGCTCTGGTCATATCTACAGCCGTACATGTAAATCCTCACATGAAACGGTACTCACTTGCCCGGTTTGTCCAGCAGGCCTCCTCCGGGGTTCTGGCAGCAGAGCAGGATGTACTCCTGTAACGCCCGCTGCTCGAACATCCAACTGCTCACGCTCAGCGTCTCGTCTCCTACGGCACAGCACGGTTAAAACTCACACAGGCACCTGCTCCGTACATACACACTCAGCACGTTTTAGTTCACGGACAGCTAGTGCTTCCCAAACACAGAGTACTGAGAGTCTCGGGTGAGGAAGATCACCACGAAACACGAATCTACAGTACGGAGATTTAAACATTAGCTTTCTGAGGTTCACAGGGCTGATGAGGATTATAAAGCAGTTTAAGATCCGATCGAGTAATCTGATTGGACGAGAGGTATACAGAGTGGTGATAATAGAGTATAACAGCACTGGGAGTTTAAAGGTGTGCGTGTGTGTGTCTGGACCAGAGTGCCTGGGGGGCGGGGGCAGAATCAGTCTGAAGTAGGATAAAAATACAGCCTTCCTGAGAAGTACTGGCATCCTTACGGTCATCCTGAGCACCTTAAAATTTAATAAAAAAAAAAAAAGACGTCAAGGATGCAACAACTGGCATCCCTTTTTCCCCCCTTACGATTTTTAAGGAATGCCAATCATTTGGACACATATGGCTTTGCTTAAAAAACAAACAAATAATCAAAACCCTGTGCAGGATTTACAAATTAACAATGCCTGGAGTAATCTGTTTTTTTTTTCCTTGTTCCATTGATGGAAACAGGGTTAAATGTATGAATTTGTTTGTTTGTTTGTATTAGGATTTATTGCCATATCAACTTCCCAGGCTATTTCATGGCAGATGCGTATCAAACATTAAACTGATTTATTCGAACCAACATAATATTATGTTATAATGTAAGGGATTTAAAGAGTTGTGGGAAAGTAAATAAAAATAATAATAATAGTTAAGAATAAATAAATATCACATTATAGCATGGCCTTGGCCAGAAGAATAAGACTTTACATTAGGTTCTTTAGGTGCACTTTTGATAAAATTTTTTAAAGTTTTTCTGATTTTGTCTTTTCACACGTTTTTGTGTGAAAAGTGGTGGTGGTGGCGGCATCTGTGCCAACTCCACAGACCCTGAGATCTACTTGTTCATCTTATTCTAATTAACAAAAACCTCTAATTAACAAAAAAATGAATACCACTGTAAGATTATTTACTGACAAAAACTGACGGGTTATATAGTTTTTTTTTTTTTTTATATAATACTTTTAAAACCATCTTTACCAAGGGTGCCATTAATTCTAGAGTCTAGCGTAAGCCCTATTGCTTGTAACAACCATAAGAGAGTCTTACCGTCTATAAGGAGCGCTCTGTGGAGCAGTGGGAGCAGGCCGGCCTGCCAGAACGAGTAACAGCCGTCCACCAGTTTATTACAGCGGCCCTGAAAGCCGCCCTCGTAACGCATCTGCCTGCTGGTGACCCAGCGCTGAGGAGTGCGTGCAAGCACACACCCACACACACGGAGGAGAGAATGCCCGTTACTTCTGTACATACATACAGTAGAATTTGTCATTTTTAATAATTTTTAGTGTCATGCAAAAAACATGAGGAAAAACACTTCCCCTTCTTTCTTTACATTTGCATATTTCTCTTTACAGAGGCAGTAAGATTTCCCCGATCAGCTCGGGGATCAGCTCCACCCAGTCGTCGCTATTTTATGTGCCCAAATCAGACGTTCTTTAAATTAGACCTTTTACACCATTGTGTGCGTTAAACACTTCAAACATCAGACTGTTTTCTTAACGAGCAACTGAACTGATTCTGTGAAAATCCTAAAGCTCGAGTGTGGATCTGTTCCAACCGTCTGTGACTCGACTCTAGATCCTGAAGCTGTAAACTGCTGCTATTTTCAAATGATTCTTTGTTAAGCTTGTTTGTTGACTTTGGGCACGCTGTAAGAATTAACGTCGCTAAACACGGCTTGTACTTCATGTGGAAGTACGATAAACATACAGGACAGTAATTTTGAGAAGTGAATCATACTGCATGTACCAGCCACTTAGAAGCAACACAGCCATGTGTGTGTGTGGATTTTTCTTTTTATAAATGATGTCCTAGATTTGGACCTGTTCAGTGACACAAGATATAGAATAGGGCTGATATGGTGCTACATCTCACCCAGCCTTGTTTAGGCTCACCCAACTTTCATATCGCTGAACAATGAGGATGTTATTGGGAATAAAATCCCTTAAATATACATATACACAATAAATCTCTAAATTTGTCAGACACCCTTATCCAGAGCGACCTGCTGGTGGTGCTGAGCTTTAAACCTGATACCTTCCGATCAGTGGTCTGATGCTTTAAACCACTAAACTAGTACGTCTTATCTCGACCTGAAAGTCATTAATTCAGCTTGAGAGTTGCAGGAAGCCTGGAGCCTGTGACAGGAAGCTTTGGGCACGAGAGTGGGTACACCCTGGACAGAGTGCCAAGCCATCACATGGCACACACACTTACACTCCCTCGTTCGCCAGTTAGCCTAATCTGCATGTCTTTACAAAGAAGAAAACCTACCAAAGCACGAGGAGAACACGCAAACTCCTCTGTAACATCACAAGCCGTCTTCTTAATCCTAAAAGAAATGTGTTGATCCAAGACAAAAGGTCTGGAGTCTTGTCTGAGTTGTGATCCTGGCGTTCCCTAAAACTGTGTAATGGAGCGATCTGCACTTCCTGTACGCTGTGGTTATTAAGCGCAGCAGCTCATATCAGACCCCTCTTCTCCTCCATCCTTCCTGAAGTGCTTATAAACAGCGTGAGCCGGGACATGGACTGGCGTTTCGCCCAATAAAACGTCAGTCTGCGTTATTCTGAGCAGAGCATCGGTCTACAGCGCCATCAGGTTTCTCTCTCGTCGAGGACTTTCGTACTCATATTCTCTACGAGACCTGAGGGATGTGGCGAGGGAGTTATGGCAGTGAGGCATCATGGGTAATACAGAGTGAAAGTGCAGCACTCACTAATAAGGCCCTGAGGTCCAGCATGTGTTCCTTTCCCAGTATGACCAGCGCTGCCATGCCGCAGAAGGCGTAGCCACCGTGAGCCTCCAGACCGGGCATCCCTCCCAAACCACCTTCCCAATTCTGACAGCTGAAAACACACACACACACAGTTATGGTTTATTTCACTCAATGTAAAGTGTGAACAAAACTGACTTTTAAAATGATAAAATGTTTTTTTCTGAGCTTTTTTTCTTTGTTAACGTCTGTTATTTTTTGTCCGATAGATTTTGCTAACGTGACACATTTTGTCTGAGTCTGATACATTTTATTTTAGTTATATATTTTCCTAAGTCTGATATTTTTCTCTGAATCTGATTTTTCTACATCAGGTGTTGTTTGATTTTGCTACATTTTTTTTCTCCTTTGAAGTCTGTTCTGTGTTGTTTGAGTCTGAAACCTTTTTTTGTGATATGTATTGTCCGAGTCTGATTTTTTTAGTTTTTAGTGATGTTTTTATGAGTGAAATGTTTTTAACTTAATTTTAGTCTCAATCATTGTCTACTTTTGCTTCATTTTTTTGTTGAAGAAGTTTATGTTTTGTTTAAGTATATATTTTTTTCCTGTTTGAGTGACGCGTGCTGTCCGAGTCTGATAGTTTTTGTTTGATTTTTTTTTTCTCTGTTGCAGTTCATCATATTTTGTCCTTGGATATTATATTTTTCCTTGGATGTTGATGCACACATGTTTCGTCGGTTTGATATATTTCTTTCTGGAATGTTTTATCTTTTAGTGAAATATTTTAACTGAGTCTGATACATTTTAATCAGAGTAATACTTTTTTGCCTGAATCTATTACACGTCTGTCTGAGTGACTCTGTGTGCTCTTTCTGGGTCTGCTGCATTTTATCTGACCCTGACACATGTTGTTCTTGTGTGTGACTAATTTTTATCCAAGTCTGTCTGTTTTGTCCGTTGCCAGTTGAAATGTTGACAATAATAAAGTGACGCATTTTATTTCCCCTGCCACTTTGTCCTCCGTGTTTGTTTTTCTCACTTGCCGCTTAACTTTCTTCTCTTTCTCCACTCGTAACAAAACATCAGCAGTTTATTTTAAAAGCAGCTGAAACTATACGGTACCTGATGACCCAGTTGTGTGTTCCCTCAAACAGTTCTGGAGTCATGATATTAGTGAGAGAGGCCACGGACGCCGCGCAGTACGCGCTCCTGTAGAACAGCATTAATTCACGTTTACATTCACATCATCAGCAGGTCATGAGGAGAATTTAATATAATCCAGAATCATCGTTTTTTATTATTAAGTCAGTATGTACTTAATAAAACATCACAGAATTATGTTAAATCTGTGTTTGAATCAGGCTTTGGGGAATAAGCCGTGCAGACACGACCACGAAACCATGGCGATGGAGCTCACCTGACGTCCACCTCCCCACCCACGTGCATAACAAAGGAGCCATCTGGCTGTTTCACCGAGAACAGGAAGTCCAGGAGCTTCTCCCTGGTGGGGGAAGGGGAGCAGCGTTATCTCACGGCGCTGACTGACAACCGAGCGTCACGGGTGCAAACTGTGGCAGTACGGACCTGTTTATGACGCTGTAGGCTTCCTCCGTACCCAGGATACAGAGGGCATTTACCGCGGCGTAGGTGGGTGCCAGGTGGGCGTGCTGCCCCGGACCTCCTGCGAAACCACCCTTCGGGTTCTGGCACCGCGCCAGGAAGTGGCACACACTGCAAAACAAGCATGTGTTTATACACATCAAGCCAACAACCTTCAGAACATGATTACATACATGAGGGGTTCCCGGACTGCGACTGAACGACTATAAGCGCTTTTTAAAATTCCTGTAATATTTAAACATTTTATTACATCCATATACGCGCATAACCTGAATGATTATCGGTCTAATGCGTAGTGTTGTGTTATTATCAAAACAATGATTTACACACACGTAAAGCAGACGTGTCCAATTAACATCCGTCACATAAATTTGCATGCACATGCAAAATCATCAGCGATGCCCTGCACACACAGTCTCTTGCGAGATTATCTAATACACACACACACACATCTAGAAGGTTTTAAAAGCATCCCTGTTAAAGACTGTACAAGAACAAAACCCTCATTTAAGACCAGAATAAAGACATCATGTTTAACTCGGTAAAAAATGCTGCATTCATTAAAACAACCTACAGAATTCCTGGATAAAAGGACCCTCTGTGGCGGAGAGGCACATGTGCCTGAGGTCACACCACCACCATTAAATCATTTCTGTGTGCCGTGACTACATGCAATGGGAAAGGTCAGGGGTCAGCGCATGCTCAGCGAGTCCGGGGTGTCAGTAGGCACACGGTCAGGGGGAGATGTCCTGGCAGCGGCCCTGTACTCACTCTGATGCCACAGAAGCAGGCACGGGTTCCTCCAGAAGCTCCAGACTGTGCAGGATCCAGTAACACAGCCAGGGCCGACTGGCATCCAGACACTGAGAGGAGCAGACCGTAAATACAGTGAGCCAACAAGTCCTTACCACAACACACACACACACACACACACACACACACACACACACACACACACTAGACATAGAGTGTGACTCAATTATAAGGTCAAAATGTTTTTGCTAACCTCTAAAAGCTTCAAAGAAACTCGATTAACAAATTATTTTGAGTGTTTGTGATCAGGGAAAGACTTTAAACTCACCCTGTATTACAAAACACTCATAAAATAATCCAAGACAAGGTTTTCTTTTTGTTTGTTTGTAGAACAGTTTTTTGGGATTCTCAGGGGCCAGTATTGGAACATTATCAGGGGAAAAAAAGGTTAAAAAAAGAAGAGCTGAAGTCTAAACTTCGGATTAAACGCAGAGGACTGATATCCGCGGGCGTTGTGATCTCGCGTGACGATGCACGTCCGCACGCTTCTGCCCACACCGTCGACACTCTGCAAAACCTTCGTTTGAGGAGTTAAAGCATCCTCCCTGTAGTCCTGATCTCACTCCGTCGGATTTTCACTCGTTTGCTTCCCCTGAAAGCAGCCCTACGAGGACGAAGATTTATTTCTGGTGAAGAAGTGAAGACAGCGGTGCCTTTGTTGCTCGCAGCTCAGCCGAAATCATTTTTTTTAGGAAAGGGTATGAAAGTTTGTTGCCAGATGGACGAAGTGTATTGAAAAGCAAGAGGGTTATGTCGAAAAATTATGTTAGGCTCATTTATGGCTGTTGAGACCAAAAGCCAGCCTGTCTGGTCCGATCCAACATAAGAAGGAAGATCTCAATCCGATCGAGCACCCACGGAACGTCTTGGACAAACCAGTCTGATTATTGATGAATTAAAAGATCTACTGCCGATGAGTCTGATTTATCTCAAGAAGCTACATTTCTTACTGGATTTAAACTTTTTGAAGTATAAAATACTACTAAATATAGACAACTCTGAATAAATTGTATGACTTGGGTTATTGTCTGTTTAAATGTCATGTCTCAGATAAAGCAATGAGCCCCCCTTGCCAAACCTCTGCACCAACTCAAAAGAAGAAACTCAACCCATAAACTCAAAAGAAGAAAAAGCGATACTTTTGTAAAACGTGAGTATTTGCAGAAGACGGAAGTGGTTGTATTTTTTGCAAAAGCTTCGTTATGTTTTTAGGAATTCAATAATATCAGTTCATTTAAACTTTTTAAGTTTACCTCAATAATTAAAAAGATCTCACACTGCTCTACTCAGCTGGGAACACTGGGAAACGCAACACTTCTCTGGTTTATATGGGTTTTATAGACACCAAGGTAGCAATAATATTAAATTAACCATTTCATTCTATTTCTTATTTTCCTTATTAAGCCATGCAGAAACAATGAAAAAAATAAACAATAAAAAAAGGAACAGGGTAGAAAAAAACACAAAAAAAAACAAGTATTAATAATTAATTTTGCCTCTGGGAAAGCACTGAAAAACAAAACATTTACATTCTTTTAAACCGTTTTCATCCATGTTTGGACTTATTTTTCCTGCCCTGAAGGCCACTGCTTACCTCGTAGGCGTCTGAGAGATGGCGTAAACCTTTCTTCAGATACTGGTAGTGTTGTTCTCGTAATAACGTCGGCCTGAAAAACAGCAAAACAGATCACACACCACTATACTCCACTGACGTGGTATAAAGCCCTCTTGAAATAAACACTGCTCAATCTTTAATTTCAATATAAAATAATACATTTAAAGCTCAACACTAGTTTGTCCACATTTTAGACTACTTCAGCTAAGGTTTTACCTCATGAAATGCCGTTAGAACAAACCAACAGCTAAAATCTAATGCCTACAGACTGGTCTGGTGACTGAGGTCTGGGCCAGAGACTGGACTGAGTTTTGGTCTGGGCTAGAAACTGTTCCAAGTTTTGGTCTGGACTAGAGCCTAACATCTGGTGCAAAGGTTTCATATAACGTTTAAGCTGAAATCTTGTATGGTTGTATACAAATTTTGTATACAAGTCTGAAGTCTGGTCTGATGTTCATCCAAGTCCAAGTCAGGGTTAGCTTGAATTTATTTCCACACCTTTATTTTACACATTCCACCAATTACCACCCTTCTGAGCCTTCCCGATGCCACACAGAACCCATCCTGGTTCCTGGAGTCCTGAGGGAGTCAGCGTACCTGTGCATCAGCACTGATGGTCCTAAATGTGGTGCTCCTCATCTAACTGTAGGGAGAATGATCTGAGCTGCACTACAAGCGAGCCACCTATCATTAAGTCATGAGCTCAACTCCGCTGCTTCCCACTGAGCCACGACAAACATAGCAATTACAACTAAGGATAAAGCAGCTTTACACCACGCAGGGGTAAGAACAGTCCTGATATCCACACCCGCTCACCTCTAAACCCTGTAATCTGCACAACAAACACAATCCATCACGAGGTACAAGCGTGCGTAGATCCCCAGATAACAATGTCTCTTCTGAGAAAACAACATCTAGACGATTAAACATTACTTTTAAACGATTGACATGTCACAGAGAAACCGCAAAGAAGTGTGCAAATACTTGAATCTTTACCTCTAACTGCTACAAAACACTAACACTGGAGACTCCTTCCACACACTTTCAGAAAACATACACACCCACATCCTGCACGGCCTAAAGATTTCTTAAAACAAATAATTTTCAAAATTAATCCATAAGATGATGATTTATAAGTTTAATCCATGACCTTGGTATTTCATTATTTATTTTTTTTTTAGAGATCCACAAGCATGTCCTGATGTCTGCAAAACGCTGCATTGTGTGCTAAACATCTGCAGAAGCATCTGCTACTATGAACAAACACCAAACTTATATGAGTAACTCCGAGAATTATGAGTATACTAGAGGTATTATGATCGTTTTGTCTGTGTGTGTGAGAGAGAGTTTGTATTGCAGGTAAAAGCGGTCACCCGGTTCAATCTCAACTGTTTTTACACCCACAAGGGAAGGTTTAACAGAGCAAAGCAGCTTTGTGTCACATGATACAGCTCTTAAATAAACTCACTGCATTATAACGCACATGTGTTTATCTCTTAAAAAAAAGAGAGAAAAAGAGTTAAGGATTATTAATGAAATGCGTTGAGTTATTTAAGATTCATGGGAGGAGTCTCCAGTGTCTGAGGTAAAGTTGAAGCTGCAAAGTTGAAACTTCCTGGACAGAAAAGTTTTCACTTTCCTCAGTTATATGACTTGTGGAATATTCCAGAAATTCCATGACTGAAATGTTACAAGACTGAAAACTCCATGCACACAGACCGGAGGCAGGAATCGAACCCAGACCCTGGAGGTGCGAGGCGACAGTGCTGACCACTAAGTCACTGCGTCTCCTTGAATTTGTTTAGAATTGAAAAAAAAAAATACAATTCTAACATCGTGATACAGAATCGCAATACAGATTGAATCTGCACCTGGGTATCACGATAATATAGTATCAGGTCATTTAAAAAATACAGTATCAGGTCATTTAAAAGAGGGATGGATGGATGGATGGATGGATGGATAGGGAGATAGATAATTAAACCATATACTGCATTAAACCCTGGAGTTGTGATTAGAGATAATGGGGGGTTGAACAGTACTCACTGGGGTGAAGTGTGGATCTGCTGGTAAACACTGAGAACCTCTTTAATGTTCCTCTCAACTTTTCTCTGAATTAAACAAAGAGAGAGAGAGAGAGAGAGAGAGAGAGAGATTTGATTTTGACTCAGCAGTCTGAGTTAGTTAGCTTGTAAACATTATAAACTCTTTATAAATCAATAAATAAACCAGCTAAGACCACCGGATGTGACGTCATACACGCGCACGCCGAGCTGTTATTCAGTTACAGTACAAAATTTAAACCCTAACGGTTTAACCGTTGCTAATGGCAACCGCTCGCTCTCTGTTAGCTAGGAGGAGCGCGTGACATGTCTCTCTCACCTGCTCTGCTGAGGTCACGCTCTGCAAACCGTCATCTTTAAACTCCTCCAAATAATGAGAGTCACTAAAACACCGTAACGCCTCCATCTCTCTCTCTCTCTATATATATATATATATATATATATGTGCTCAATAATAACAATAACAGTAAATTACGAACAAATCCGCAGGCTAGCTCTAAAGCTAGCAAAGTTTGTTTTTGCTGTCACGGTTTTCTTTCTAGCTTGCTTTCTTGCTAGCTTGCTTTCTTGCTGGGTTGCTTGCTTTTCACAGATCTTAATACCATACACGTCTAGAACTTCCGGGATAACATACGTTCAAGATCTGCGAATTTGGACAGCGCGTCACTTTCAAGCGCCAACGGATTAAACCGGTTCGCAAACCTGTATCCAGACAATCACCGCCCACTCCTTTTTACCAAGTTCTTATTGGCTATCTAAACGTGCCTGTTACATTGATAACCAATGGTCTTTCAGTATACATGTATACTAGCCAAACAAAACGCCAGACACGAACTTTATCACAATGCGTGTGGGAAAGAAATAATACATCTATAAGAGTTACTCCACCTGAAGTACGGAAAGCCGAAAAGGACATTGTGTTCTTTAGAGAAAAAAAAGAACGCACAATTTCAAAGTAAATCCTTTAATTTTTCAGACTTAAAAAAAGTACTGAAATAAAAGTAAAAATAAGACAATAAGTGAGTTATAAATCATCACTGTGCATGTTTAACAGCACAGATTAATACAATTACAATGATAACTAGTATAAAATTACTAAAATTATATAATTAATAAAATTATAGATTAATAAAATAAAATATAAATAAAAATCTGAAATGACTTTTTAAAACAAACCTGAAAATCAGGATGAGTCCAGATTAAGCCTGTTCCAGAGTGATGGGCGTGTCAGGGTGAGAAGGGAAGCGCATGAAGTGATGCACCCATCATGCATAGTGTCCACTGTACAAGCCTCTGGAGACAGTGTTATGATCTGGGGTTGCTTCAGTGGAAATAAAATGACGTCACCTGACCACCTGAATGTACTGAATCACCAGGTTATCACACCTTTGGAGCTTTTCTTCCCTGATGCCACGCACCATATTCCAGGACTGTGCACCTTTTTTTCATTTTGGGAATTCCTGACGTAGAAAACTGTAATGGAGTAATATTATACTGCTGACATTCAGTGCTAATATTTAGTGTAACTGCACGATTGAGCAAGTGTGGTTCTGTTCTATATATATACGTATATAAAACAAGATGTAAGTTGTTTGTACAGATCTTACCACTCCACTGGTTGGGTGAGCGAATAATCTTTCCACATAGTAATAATTTAGTTTGTGGAAATTAGCATTCAATATGGCAGACGAGGAACTTGCTAGAGCTTCAATGGAAATTAGAAAAATATTATTAGTAATATGTATGCAAAACTATTATAATCAATGTAATGTTATGCTGGATGAAAGAAATAAAAAGGAAGCGATAACAATGATGACCTTCATTTTTAATTTACTTCTCATCTCTGTTGCCTGTGATGTTGCTCCAATGTTTGAATCACTCTTTTTGTTCAGTTAGAACTGCTTGAAGCGATCACACTGTACATGTATAAGTGCTGTAATGCAGCTTGCTTGGAAATTTGTTTTGGAATTTTTGAAATTGTTTTATACTTCATACAGCATAATTAAATTAAAATCACTTTTTACTTACTTTTTTTTTTACAAGAAATTCCAGCACTTTTACTTAACTGTTGTTCGTATTTTTTTTTAAAGGAAACATGATTATTCTACCTAAAATGTTTCTTTAAAAAATTCTGATTAGTTCAGATTCAACTTTATTATCATTGGGCAAAATACATATGAAATGCATTTACAATTACTTTGTATGTCTAAATAAATGAAAACAAAACTGACTTTGAAAAAAAAATTTTTGAAAAAGTAATAAAAGGGCAGTTCCAGCATTATGGACGTGACCTTTGAGACTCATATCCGTAAACATTAAGCCTCAGAGCGCAGACAAACTTAGGAACAGTGAATTATTTCTCATAACTTTTAATATAAACTGTTTAGTTGAATACAAATAATTTCCTTAAAATTCATATCTGAGGGTGAATCAAAAATTATCCAAATTCTGGCTGTAGAATTTTAATTACCCTTTAGAAAAGACAAATACATTATTTTTGACATAATCTCTTTGCTGTTCAATACATGTTGTCATCACATGAGATCACGACGTCTTCAGCTCTTCAATAAGCGTCTCACTGTAACGAGTGCTGTTGATTGTTGAACCTTTTTCCCCCGATAATGTTCCAATACTTCTGGCCCTTGAGAATCTCAGAAAACTGTAAGCGTTGATGAATTTTCCAGCTGAAGGTCGACTTACCTGCCAAGTTTTATTAACCGTAGATATCCTTCTGTTTACACTCTCCGTGACTTGTTTTGTCACCAGGTACACCCTCAGACCACAACAATAAGCCACAAATCCCTGCACGCTGCTCTTCTTTGGTGCAAATCACAAGTGAGGCGTCCATTTCTGCTCGCACTCCAGTTACAAGTGAACTGATATGAAACGTTCACACCTTCACAGCAGTGACCGGTGAGACAGGAGCCTCGAAAATAAAGTGCTGATCAGACAGTGCGGCCAAGAGAAGCTTTGGAACAAATCATTTTGGATAAACTGGTGTTATGTTTGTGTGACCTTTTAACATTCACTTCCTCTTACTTTAGCGTCTCTTACACACACACACACACACACACACACACACAGCGCCTGCGCACATAACGGAAACACTTATCTGTCGGGATTTATTTTTACTTTTTTAAAGGTAAAGTGCAGGTTAATTTGTGTTATTTATTATAATTTTTTTTAAATAATTTTTTTCTCCCTAATTTTAGTCGTGTCCAATTCCTCCCCGTCACTAGGGGGCTCCACATTAAGGCTACTACTACCACTCAGTCAGGAGGGCCGAAGACTATC
>JAOTRS010000034.1:10744391-10755937 GCA_028565755.1 Dinotopterus cunningtoni
GGCTGAACAGGGGTACGAGTAGTGTCTAGTAGTGTAGTCTATCATCACACTGTCTCCAGAGACTTGTACAGTGGACACTATACATGATGGGTGCATCGCTTCATGCTCTTCCCTTCTTACCCTAACACGCCCATCACTCTGGAATAGGTTCAATAGACTTTGATCGTTGTTGTTGTTTATGAAAAGACAGTCTTGGACTGACACCAAGATTTATTTTTTTTTCCTTTCTTCTCTTGCGCTTGTCTGAAAGCCTAGAATTGCACGCCGTGGTGTTTGACAGGCTTTTCTGTTAATTGTACCACTGAGTGCGCTCTCTCTCTCTCTCTCTCTCTTTCTCTCTCTCTCATTCTGTTCTTCTCCCACACTCGATTTTTCTCAGCTATTTTTGGTCCTTTCCTCCCACCGTCCCCCTCACCGTGTTGCTATGGGCTCTTGTCGGAGACGGCGATATCGCCGCTATGCCGAGGCGCTCGCTCTGGATCGTGATAGCTGATACTGCGCATAAACGCGCTATCCCTGTAGAAAACAATTTATATAACGTTAATATAAACCTGTCATCCTTTCAGAGCCGCGTTAATAGACGGTAAACACTTTCTGACCGATCAGAATCCGCATTTCTTCACGCAGCAACCTGATTTGTTTTTGCGTAAAAGTTGATCGAAGTTAGCGTGAGTGCATTACACTCGTAATTTATCTTCTACACGTCCTGAGGACCGAGAGAGACAGAAAGAGAGAGAGATGACACAAGACCCAATTGATCTTCTTTAGAGACGTAAACACGACAGTACTATCAGAGACTACCAGAGAAACCAGCGCCGTCCTGAAGAGTCGAGGCTTTCTCTACCAAACGCAGCGTTAGCGCTGGATTATGTTCACGATTCTCTTAGCCCACACACACACACACACACACACACACACGCACAAAGCTGAGTGTTTAAGTCTGTTACAGAGGAGACAGAATGCGAGGCTCGGGAATATTCACACTTGGCACAAACCCCAGGAACACGAGCTCCACGCTTTGTCTCTGCTTATTGCATCACGCTTCATCAAGCGAGCCACATGCAGAAGAGTCTCTGCCTCACGGATCGAATTAGAACTCCAAACATGCTGCTGCACATTTCTTGTCTTTTTTTTTTTTTTTTTTTTTAAAAACGCCAAATATTTCTCGCTTGTTTTTCAGCTCACCTTGTGCATGTTAGTTAACAGTAAAAATGATGACACAACCCCTTCATCCTAACGAGGTGTAAACTACAGCGCCACCGCTTCGGTCTACTTAAACTGAAAGTCTTGTGCTGCTTGTGTTCCGTGTTCATTCAGGAAGCAGGAGGAAATATTAACGAGTAGACACTGAAATATATTTTTGTACGTCCTGTATTTAACAAAAGTAGAACATTATGAGTGATGGAGGGAGAAAACACGGCTGCTGCTGGTGTAATGTTTCATCTGGAGTCGTGGAAACAGTCCATGTTTTCTTTGCCTCTCAGTTCCTTTAACAATACAGCTTAGCCATAAAAAACAAATATCTGCAACTGCAGCGATTCTAAACGTCCCAGGGGACAAAAAAAGCCAAAAGACAAACCGCTTTTTTTGTTTGTTTGTTTATTAGTGTAATAATAAAACAAAAACAAAAACTCTTAACTATAAAACACAAACAAAAAGAATCAGAATATGTGCACTTAAATTAAATCTTTTTTAAATGCGCATATTTGTTTGAAAGTCTAATGTTTGTTTTTTTTTTTTTGCAAATTCAGCCGTCCGAAGTCAGTAGTGAGGGGTCACACATTCTCTGCAGGGAAACTCGGTTTCACATGGTGAATTGGCTGGTCTTTAAAACGAACAAGATTCAAGCAACACAGCGCTGGTCAATGATTACTTAAAAGGAAGTCCCGATAGTTCTGATATGTTATGTTTAACCGAAGTTATAATGGATTTTATAACGTGTACAGTGGGCCCTCGCCATACTGACGTAATCAGAGTTTGTAACGCGAAGCGCATTTTCCCATGGAAACCAGTGCAAGTGTGTGTAATCCGTACCAGCCCCCCAGAAATATTACAAAAAGTCCAAATTTCCAAAATATTTAGAAAAGCCACTATTTAATAAACTAAAATACAAAATAAAGACGTTAAACCTCTATTAACCTTTAATTATGATTGTGATTTTTATTTTTTTATTTATTTCTTTTTTTTCCCGTGCCATGTGGGAACAGTACCATTAAAACTATAAGTTCCAGACAATCAGAACATAGTTGTTGTTGGTCTTTCGGCTGCTCCCAGCAAGGGGTCGCCGCAGTGGAATATCCAATCATATCCAGGAAAAAAACGTGTCCCTCTGTAGTGGACAATCCTGATATCTATATCTATAATGCTCTAGTATTATTAAGGGCTACGTGTAATAAACATGTTTTTAAAAAAAAATTATATTAAAACTATGTACAGGTAAACTAGACGTTTTAAATCCTACACTTAATGTTGTGTGTCCATTAAAGCATCAGGAGCGTCTTCATTTAGACTGAGAAACTATAAACGGTGCGAAACCTTTATAGACCGATCCGTCTCGCACATTCAGACGCATCGCATGCTTCGTTCCTCCAGCTCTCCTCCGTGCTAATGTCAGTCTTGTTTACAGCCGTAATAACAGCCAGACTCTAAATCCTCACGCAGCAGCAGTAGTGTGTCGCCGAGTGTGAGAGCGGTACAGTGCGTCCTCCGAGCCCGGGCGCACCTTAGAAGCTATGCTCTTTGTCTTGTCGGCCTTAATCCCGTCCTTGCCGGCACACCCGAGTCCATGTACACCACTACAGAGATATGGAGGGGGAGGGGGGGAGACCTGGAGGGGGTGAGACAGAGGGTGAGACTGAAGGAGAGAGACCCGGAGGGTGAGACTGAAGGAGAGAGACCCGGAGGGTGAGACTGAAGGAGAGAGGGAAAGAGAGATCCAGTGTGTGTGTGTGAGAGAGAGAGACACACACCCAGAGTATGAGAGGGGGAGAAGGGCGGAGGAAACCAAGAGGGGGAGTGACTAAAAGAGTGATAAAGAGCAAGAGAGAGGGTTATAGGGGAAGAGCAAGGGACTTGGAGGATGAGGGACAGAGAAAAGGAGAGAACGAGAAGGAGATCAAGAGAGACTGAGACACTAAAGAAGAGTTTAGGGGAAGGACTGAGAGGGGCAGAGCGGGACAGAGACCCACATACTATATAAACAGACAGTGACTGATATGTACAGAGGGAGACGCAGTACATAAAGACAGATGGAGATAGAGAGGGACAGTGAGGCACAGAGACACAGAGCTACACACCAATACTGAAAGCGACACACGTGAAGAGACACGCACTGACCGAAAGTGAGAGAGAGAGAGCCCGAGCAAGAGCAGTTTGAGACAGAGAGAGACACAGAGTGCAACCGAGGTAGTCTCTCTGACTGTCCTTTCTTTTCTGAGACGATGGTGACACTTATAAAGACGTCTGTGCGTCTCTGCTCATCTACAGATTTACTTTTTTTTTTCCTCAGTTTTCCTTAGATCAGTTTTCTTTTTTTTTTTCATCGTCTTTTATCTTTCAGTTTTAACGTGAAGACGTTGAGTTTCGAGTTCTCTCTGAAGTTCATCCACACTGATGTATAAGTGAAGGTTAATGAGTGTGATTAACACCAGATTTGCACTTTGTTGCGATTTTCCGTCGCGCTCAGTGTTTGTAACAAGCGTCTGGGTTCTCGCCGCGCTCCTCGCGCCGCCTCTCGCAGGTAGCACTCGATCCATACTGCCTGAGAGAGGGGAAGGAAGGGTGGATCCGTCAGGGTCGGGGGCCGTGATTCTACAGCCGCGGATGACTAACGTCTAAATCCGCGCTCAGACACCTGCAACGCGACCTCCAGGTCACCTCGCGCTTCGCGAGAGCTGAGAGAGAGAGAGAGCGTACGAGCTGGCGCGGCAACTGCTCACTTCCAGGAATGGAAACTCCCATGACTTCACACTCCCTCTCTTAAACGAGGAACATGTCGGGTTTGCATAAGTGTGTGTGTGTGTGTGTGTGTGTGTGTGTGTGTGTGTGTGTGTGTCTCTGCACCGTCTCACTTCCCCCCCTCTCCCTCCTTTGCTTTAGGGAGACCCAGTGACAGGAACACGACCTCGCGTTTACGTCATACACCGGTTACACAACGCCGGTGTTCTGAAGCATGCTGAGTAATGAAGAGTCACTCCCTCCACTCGTCTTTTTTGTCCTCAATCGAATTAAACTCCAAATCGGTTTGTCCTCCGGGTCGAGCCTGGGCACCGTGTCCCGCTCCGCCGGAGGGAAATGAAGTCACACTGCGGTTATGTCACATGTCACTCTGTTGCACTCCTCCTCCATCTCTATTTTAGATTTTTTATTTTTCCCCCTTCTCTCCATCTCGCTCATTAAGGTTAACCCGCTAGCATCGGCACGCCACGGCAGCAAATGCTCCACGGACGGTTGCTAGGCAACTAAGAAAACTGACATTTCGGAGCCTATCCTGAATACTACTGCAGTTTTAATAATTGATGATTTAAAATTAGAACAATCCCAGCTTGTCAGTACATCAATTCCCCAAAAGGCTCTTTTCCCAGTTTTTCCGAAGAATTAATTCGTATTATACGAAACTTCCTGATTTGGTTTATACGTCCAAGCGTGAGCAATAAATCTAGCAGTGAGTTGCATCACTAACTAAATATTACCACTCTGAAGAGTTCAAGAGCCTTCCTTCAACTGTGGAGGATTTGTTAACGTCCCCTTCATGAGAATATCACACAGGAAGAGATACCGAGCCAAGGTTCTGTATGTGTGGTAACGGTCTTCTAGGGACTCGGACGTTAATATGACTAGTAAAGGAGTGTCAGGAAAAAGAAATTCATTTTCTTGCACTCAATCCTAAAGGACGGGTACAAAAACTTTTAAAACATCAACTTTGGTCACATGGACTAAATCCAGTTGAGGCAGGGTGCATAAAGGTTGCTTTACTGTATGTTATACATATGATACAGAAGTGTGTGCGGCCAAAGAAGCTACTTCTGAAGTTTATGCAACATGCAAGTGACCAATCTCTCTTTCCTAAAAATTTCAATTTGCTAACTATAGCCGTTTTCAAGAGATGATTTTATATGAGCCCCAAAGAGTTTTTTTTTTTTTTTTTTTCAGCTATTCTGCCTCACTTTAAACAATAATCATTTACAATGCAAATTATTCATAGCACTGATACTAAACTGATACTAAAATTGGTGTAAGCTTCTGGAAGCATACGACCTGTAAAAAAAAAAAAAATGTTGCTTAAATAGTTTTTTGGTTTAAAAAAAAAAAATTTGTGTTTCAATATCTTAACAATTTAGCATTATAGAATAATACACTTTTTCAGGTTCATGTATTTTCATGTGAAATCTAAATCGATCAAGTAGGATTGTTTAAAGATTTGAATAAAAAACAGACACTACATAAACTTATCCGATGAAAATATAAATGTTTATGAAAAATTGTTATATGATCCTATCTGAAAATTCACCTTTTCACCTAGGGGAGACACTTTTCAGCAGTTTTGGAGCTGCAGTAGTTGAAAGGGAGTGGTCAGTGATTTCAGAAAAATGTGATAATACATGTTGATGTCTCTCTTTACACTCAATCAATAACTTGAAAAAAATTACTCGCTCAGAACGGAAACTCCCATAATCTCCAAAATCAGTAAGCCGAATGACGTGGGTCTCTTGTTTACCTTTTAGCCATGTTGTCCGTCAACTTGGAAAGCTCCTCCATTTTTACTGACTTTCACGAGTTCTTGTGCGTCCACAAAATCAGTCAATGCGTTCATATGCACAGTTAAGTCTAACGTTAGGTGGTTGTAGGCCGTTTAATTGTCGTCCTGACCTTGTCCTGTTGTACAAACTCGGCACGCGAGTCGATTTATTGAGTGAAGTATGTCTGACTCCGCTTTCAGTTTGTTAGTATTGTATTCCCAGGTTCCTGTTGAAACAACACACCGAGGCAATAGACAAACGACAGCTAGCAATTAATCAAGCGGTGAAAACGCGGACGACTTTAAAGCGCTGTACGTGATGCTATCCCTTGTGTTTAGATAGTTTTCCGAAAGCCAGACGACATCGCTGTTAATGGTTAGCAGGTTCTGTGTCTGTTTGAAGTAGACGTTTAACGAGTAGCTCGGTGTCCTAGAGTCTGACTTTGAGAACATCACGTATTAATACGGAGTGTGATTTTAGAGGGTGATGTTCGTGAACCAGTGTTGATGTAAGGGGGCTGTTTTTTTTTAAATTTTTTTATTTAACTTCCTATTAAGCTCCTGAACATTTTAATATTTTTTTATATGCACAAGCAACAAAGAGTTTGTCCCACTCTTTAGTCAGGCATAAGATTAAACATAACGTTTCGGGAAGTACGAGTACGTTTAGTACGTCAGTGACTGGCTCCTGGCACTTGGTGAACTAGAGGTGTTCCTGCTGGGCTTGAGGCTATTAACGTTATTGATGAAGTGTAACAGTGAATTATACCCTTGCTCTAAGTGCATCGTTAATTATTATAGAAGAGTGATTAAAGAATATTTAGCCCTTTTTCCTTCCAGTGTTTGTCTTCTTGGAGCTGCTCTGCTGTGTAAGCTACTCGCAGCGTTATTGCAAGCGGTACAGTGTGTGCAGTAAAGCTTAAAGTATCCATTAATGTGGTCTGATGTGGTCTTCCTGCTGGTGATGCTTGTCAGCAATGTACATCACTCCATCTTTTTCTTTTTTCTCTTTTCTTTCTTTTTTAGATTTCGCTCGCAGAACTGATGGAGAAGGATCACTGATCACTTTGCCGTGTTGACACGCGGCCTGATTCCCCTTGATAAAAAGACCACTGCTTCTTTTATTCTGCATCATCTCATGCCATCGTACTTGGCCCTGGCCTTCTAGTTAATTGGCAGTGCGTGACCTCGAGAGATTCTGAGTATTCTGCAAACATGCTCCAGTGCTGAACTCTGACTGTTGACTTCACCATGACAAGCTTGAAGCGTTCGCAGACCGAGCGCTCTGTGGGGGGCTCTGTGCCCGCCTCAGATGAGTTTTACACTCGCCGCCTGCGTTTGCCCAACGGAGGGGCGCCTCCGCCACGTAGCGAGAGCACCCACCTGTCCGGAGGCACGCCCGGAGTGCCCAAAATGGGAGTCCGGGCACGGGTAGCAGACTGGCCTCCTAGGAAAGATGGTGGTGGTGGTGGTGGTGGTGGCGGTGGAAGTGGTGGTAGCAGTGGAAGTGGGAGTGGTAGGAGCAGTGGGAGTGGCAGTGGAGGAGGAGGAGGAGGCAGTGGAGGAAGCGGGAGTGGTAGTGGTGGTAGCGGCGGTGGTGGTGTGTGGCACATTACAGTGGAGACTGACTCACCGTCCACCACTTCTGGGAGCTCTCAGAGCAACCTCACTGCCAAGCTTGGTCACCTGATCAGTCCACAGGATTCGTCCATGCTGCGCAATATTCAGAACACGCTAAAGAACAAAATCCATAGCAAAGGCAAAGACAACCGCTTCTTATCCCCAGACGGTTACTTGGGCTCACCACGCAAGGGCATGCGTCGCATCCGCCAGCGCAGCAACAGCGATATCACCATCAGTGAGCTGGACGGTGATGGCAATGAGGGTTGGTCGTTTTCTGGCTGGACACCGATGCACCGCGAGTACGGCAGCACCTCCTCCATCGACAAGCACGGCGTCTCTGGAGAGAGCTTCTTCGACATGCTTAAAGCCTACCAGACCGATGACCCCGACCAGCGCAGCCCCGCTCCCGAGAAACTAAGCGAACTGCTTACCGTGGCGCACAAGCAGACCGCTCTCGACCTGCCGGACGGGCCTCTAGGACCCCCACGAGGCAGTCCTGCGAGTCGACTCAAGGAAAGAGAAAAGCACCTGAAACGCCGTTCCAAATCCGAAACCGGGGGCGAGTCCATATTCCGCAAGTTACGAAGCGTGAAGGCCGAAGGTGATTCCTCCCGAGCAGGTTCAGACGCAGAAGACGGGAAGTCTGATGACGCGGGCCCACCGCCAAAGCCCTGGGTCTGCCAGAAGGGTTTTGCTCATTACGATGTGCAGAGTATTCTGTTTGACCTGAACGAAGCGGTCCAAAATCGACAGAGCGCCTCCAAAAGGAAGAACACCACCACCGGAGCCTCTGCCGCTGCTGCCGCTTCGGCCTCCACCTCCTCCTCTTTATCGTCCAATCAGAGCGGGGCCTACGGATCCCCCTGCGGCAGCCAAGAAGAACTCAACGCCAAGGACGGACCAGCGCTGGACCCTGGTGATGACAAGAGTAATGATCTGGTCCTCAGCTGCCCTTGCTTCCGTAACGAGATAGGAGGCGAAGGCGAGAGGAACATCAGCCCTTCGAAGCAAAGCAGCGCCGGTGGTGGATCGGCAAATTCCTCCAGGGATGAGGACGGGTCCCGTGAGGCGCCCAACACGCATTTTAGTAACGCGGGTGTGGCTGTGCTGGAAGCTCCCAAAGATGGGAAGAGCGTTCACCACGAGAGGGGGAAGAGCAACATCTTGGAACATGTCGACTTGGGTTCCTATTACTACCGAAAGTACTTCTATTTGAGAGGTGAGTCTGGGTTTTATGTGTAACAGTTACTAACTGCTATTCCCGCCAAATAATGGCTTTAAAATTTTTTAAAGTAAACTAGCACACAGAGGTTGATAGCACCAACTTGGCATAGGTTCCACTTTAGTCTTGGTGTAGTCTTACTAGTCAGACCATAACTACCTTAGGGGAGTATACTTTTTAAGATGCGACTCAAGCCCATGTTAAAGCTAGGCTACTCGGTCCAGTGGGTGAATTTGGAGACACATGCAATTTTCCAGGGCCAAAGAGATCCGAGTCAGTGGGGTGACGATAATTTCTGGCCCGTAAGGATTTAATGAGGGGCCCGAAACAAATCGGGCAATACTGCAGATTTTCTTGTTAGCATCTATGAACTTATTAGAATATTGCTGGTCTTTTAAACACGTTTTGAAATTGCACACCGCACCTTTAAAAGTACATTTTATATCATAAATTCTTGAGCAGACGAACCCCCGTTGTCGTTATCAAGGAGCTGAACCATTTAGCGGCATCCTGTTGTTTTTTAATCGTTCTCATATAATGGCATCGATAGCACTGTATAATCTTTTCCGTCTGTGGAGTTACACAAGCCTAAAACGAGCCTGCAGTTTGCGCTGATAAAAGGCCGTTATGTAACCATAGCGCAGTCATGTGAGCAGAATAGCAAGTCACTGTTTAAACTATGCATCAGTATGTCGGGTGTATCGATTGATTATAGCAGGCTAATAGGGGAAAAGTGAGCGCCGTCATCAAAACCCATACTTCTGTCCTGGAATCGATATCTGGAGTTGCTTACACACACACACACACACACACACACACACACACACACACACATATTCCTGCACTGGTAAATCAATAGTAACTTTTGAATAGTGAAATATTGCAGTGTTTGGTGAAATTGTAAAGGAATGCCATGGGATGATGCCGGATGCTGCCATGCTTGTTTTTTTTTAAAAAAAAAAAATTCCTGTCATAGAGCACTGGAACTATTTGGGAGTGGACGAGACGCTCGGGCCGGTCGCCGTGAGTCTTCGGCGGGAAAAACTGGACGATCATAAGGAGCACGGACCGCAGTACAATTACAGGGTCATCTTTAGAACCAGTGAGGTGAGTAGTCATAAAACACAGTTAAAAAAAAAAAAAATCCTTCTCCTTTTCCATAAGTTCATATCTGTATGATCTTTTGTGCCTCGTCCAGCATATTTGAAAATTTTCCAATTCACACAATCAGCGTTTTGGGAAGATCTTTCACCACATGAGCAGCATCTCTTTTATATATCTCCGTATCTCCATCAATACAGATTCAGCATTGTCTTTGTGTACAAAGATTTAATTTAAAATACAGCAGAACGATCTCGGCATACAGATTTTATTCGATATGGAAGCAAGTTCTTAAGGAGAAGGTTCATATTGCGATAAGTATTTTTCTATAAGAAATAATGCAAATGTAGATAATCGTTTTGTTCCAGCCACCTAAAAATATGACCCATCATACAAAACAATGTGCAAAAGATTACGTAGCTTTTGAATGCATGCCAGAGGCGATGCTGGTATCGTGAATTGACTTTTGAAACAGCTTTCGCTTACTGGAAAAAAAAGTATTTTTAAATTCGTAAACTTGCTTCGCTTGGCTTTCCACTGACACAAACACACTTTGAATGGCTCCTGGACGTACGCGCAACTTGGTCCAAATTAGGTTCGTTCGTTTGTATGCCGGAAAATGCTTTGTATCCTGATGAACATTTTTTTTTTCTTTTATAAATTTAATTCTTAAGGCGAAAACTCGTACGGTAGGTTCGTATGCCAAGTTTCCGCTGTAGAGCAAGTCCCCAACATACGAACTCTTCTGTTCCTGAGAACTCGTTCGCAAGTCCAGTTTGTTCGTAAGTCAATACATACACAATCATACTGTGTTCTTTAAAATCGTGCCGAAAGTCGATTCATATTAAAAGAACAAGCGCTCTGCCATCTTTTCACCTTGCTCCATCCTCTCAATTATTTCCACTTCTGTCTCTATCGTTATTTCTTAGCGCTTCTTAGCAGTACCAGCTTCATAGCCGCTGCTTTTACGCTTGCTTCCAGTATTATGTGCTTAAAAAATGCCCCCATGCCGCGGATAGTTCCCGCCCCCTTACGCAAACGTCATCTTTAAAGCAGAGTCTTTTCATTCAAAGACGTTAGCGACGTGGCTAACGCGTTTGAATGAAAAGGCGTGGTTGGTTTTGCCGGGATCGGATATCCTGGAGCTCGGGCGCATTGAAGAGGTGCAAACACATGTTTGTAACGCCGAAAGTTTGTAACTCGAATGTCCATACGTAGGGTACTGTATTTTAAAAATGCTCCCGTAGGCATGCCAGGACAATAGGGGGCGATAGTATGTCTCAAACTGTTAAGCTGAGAGGTAGGGAAGGAGAAATGTAGAAAACAACGAATAAACCTATGAATAAAGGTTCTAAAGCAATAAATGGCAACAAAATGCCGATGTGTGTGTTGCTTGATCGTGTGCATCTATGGCTTAATCTACATTTTTAGTACAGTTTGTTTAGTAGTTTATTATATTTTTGATTTCCTTCCCTCAGTATGAAACATTTTCATTGACGCAAATGGCTATTTTTATATGTGGACATGGGAACAAAACACACAGAGCACAAACATACACTTTTATTTTATTTATTTATTTTTAAACACTACGGCTCCTCGGCTTACGTGTAGCCGCTTTTCAGCAGGCAGCAGCGATGATGAGAATTCAGCCCTGACGCCCACCTCCGTCTTATATAACGCTCTCAGAAGCGGCTGCCAAAGCTCCGCGCGCATCACGCTGGCGCCCTAACTGGCCCACTGCCCCCATAATCACACCGAGATCTGGACAGATGATCTGGATCAGGTCCTCGCAATCAAAACTAAAAGAAGGAACAAGGCAGAGCTCTCAGGATCCTGATGGAGACGCCACACACTCCCGTCTCA
>JAOTRS010000034.1:10829525-10855343 GCA_028565755.1 Dinotopterus cunningtoni
TGTGCTATAATGTTATAATGACATTTTTTTTAATATTATAATTACATAACAGTAAAATACAAGAAACACTTACAGTAAGTATTTATTTAGTGTTGCAGCCTGGACGCTGATTGGTAAGAGAATGTTGATTCATTTCCCATAACAGCAGTTCTGACAGTTCTGTTCTACAGAAACATCTCATTCAGAGAGGACGTGTACGTTAGACATGCCACATAAACAAATTAAAATCGTAACAAAATGTAACAATAAATGGATTAAAATACAAAATGGTCATTAAGGAATTCAGTATATTGTTAGTAAATATCACTATATTCCAATGTCGGCATGACGCACATTGTTCTTCATTATTATTATTATTGTTATTATTATTATTATTATTATTATTATTATTATTTCCATATTAACACAGCTCCAATTCTGGATTGTTTTTTCAGATTTCATAGAATGCTGGTGTAGAAAACATTGCAATCCCCTCATCATTCTACATTTATTGTTGTTCTTCACACCTTTACAACATTGAAATGAATGTTCGCAAATTCTCTCTTAAAGTCTCTATGCTTTATTTTTTATTTAAACCATTCAGTTTTACACACAGGTGCCATTAGATTCTTAAAAGCCTTATATGGGTCTTCAGTCATTCAGGAGCCCTTGGAGTTGTCCTTACCTGCCCCACCCTTTACGGCATCCTGGGTTTCCCCATGTGAGCAATCACACTTAGTCTTTGAAGATTAAGTATTGTTTCTGGAAAGCATGTCTGAAGACTTGCAAATATTACTTTTTGTATTTAAATTAGGACTTACAAATGACATTGCTATTCATCATAAGTGTGACAATGACAACATGGGTATTTTGATCAAGTACAAGTAATAACTACAAGCACACTAAACACCTGCTGAAGGTCAGAGCGGATCTAAAGACTATCGACTTTTGCATGAGCACTTGGGGTGAAATGGGAATACACCCTGGATGAGATGCTGGGTCAGGGAAACATATTGTGCTAAATGAAATAAACTTCAAATAAATGTAAGACTTTTATATAAATTGGAAAATGTTTTAAATAAATGTAAAAATATACAAAAATATACAAAGTTACAGTCGCAGAATTATAAAAGACTTTAAAGTGTACCCTGATTCATTGAGGAACCCCCCCACACACCCCAAAAAACAAGCTTGTACTGGCCCTTTGTGTATATTTACCCCCTTAAACTACTATCAAATTTTCACAGTATCGTCTCTCCTACCATTGGTCGGCTTCACCTGTTACAGATCAGCGCTGAAGCACAGTAACATCTGCACCACTGTAGGGGCTCCTCTGTCTTCTTCACAATCTCTGAAAGATCCGGAATAAATGAACCGACTGCTGAGCGAGTCTGGAATTCACGCATACCAGCATGGAGCTGATGATCTCCTGAGGCCTGCTTAACACTTGATTTACACTTTACTAGCGTAACAACTCTTGAGTTTTAAAATCAGGCCAAAAGTGACTCGTTACAGTATGGGAGAACATTTTCAATTAATGGTTTTAGAAGGCGTGATTTAGATTTCACCATAAAAGTCACAGATATGTTTGTGGAAGGCTTGTATATATTGAATATACTCATAACATCAGGGAAAAAGAAAAACTCCATAGATGTGATAACCTGGTGATTCAGTACATTCAGGTGGTCAGCTGACTTTATTTTATTGCCCCATAACGTTGCTGAGTCTCGACCTGACCAACTGATCAACCCCAGATCATAACACTGTCTCCAGAGGCTTGTACAGTGGACACTATGCATGATGGGTGCATCGCTTCATGTGAGCATCACACCCATCGCTCTGGAATAGGGTCAATCTGGAATATGGAATATTGTTATATATTCACTGCATATCGTACTGTGTATGACTGTGTATGTGACAAATAAAGGTCATATTGACTTTTGACATTGACTCATCAGGTCATATGACTTTTTTTTTTTTTATCGCTTTAAAGTCCAATCATTATGCTCTCTAGTACACTGAAGCCTTTTTTGGGGGGGGTTCTGTGGTTCTCTTATGGACACACAGCTGTTTAGTCCCAATCCTGTGAGTTCTCATCATATTGTTTGTGTGTGTATGGAAATGCTCTTACTTTCACTATTAATTATGGCTCAGATTTCTACTGGCCATTTTTGACCCTGCGACTTCACCAGAAGTTTAAGTGATCGCCATTCGTGATTTTATTTTGGACAAATTTCATCCTCAAACTTGACGTTCCTTAACCCAACTCCAATAAGTTTAATATTTTATCTGCTTAATGAGGTGAAATAATTTTATCCTTTCAAAACTTTCCATAGGATAAGCAACTAATACCCTCACACACAAAAAAGCAGCAATAAACCGGGTCACACCACTATACTGTAGATAAATATGCAGTATAAATTGTTATATATTGTATATATAATAATATCACCTATAATTGATTAGAGAGGAAGACTGGAGTGAGAACATTTGGGGGATAGCTTTTAAAAACACCAAGTATCTATTTTATGTAATAGCTTGGGTGCTTTTAATGTGAGAGCGTCTGAGCTGTAAGTATTAGTGGGCGTGGTCAGTAAAGTGCAATGTGCAATGCATTGCGTGTATATAAAGATACTGTGCAGAATGTCATGCATGAGATAGATAGAGAGAGAGACAGAGAGAGAGAGAGAGAGAGAGATCATTTCACTTTTGCAAGCACTGAGTACCGAGTCACATCCACTTCCTTTCTTCTTGTACATATCCATTGAAGTAAAAGTAAAATGCCTGAAAGTAAAAAGTCGTTCAATGACCTAAAATTTAAGTATGTTTTTTGTGTCGTTCTTCTGCACCTTATGGAACGAATTAAAGTTAAAAGTGAAAGCAAACTGGGGAAAAGAACACTCAATGTCAACGTCAAACCTCTCCCCACCTCCACGCCTCCTGGTTAAACTGTTCACTATGGTTATTTTCCACATGGTTGCCATGGTTACCGCTACCTTTAGACATACGCTCCTTCTCCTTGTCTCCGCGTCTACAGAGACAATTATATGCATTAAAATCACACTCGTTTCCATCGCTCACTATTTAATAAGTTTCACAAGGGTTCATTTGCACTTCTAATCTAACTGTTTGCTCTTAAACTGACCACCAGATGCGTCTTGATGAGCTAAAAGAAGTGTTATCTGTATTACACGTGAAAGCGTCTATCGTCTTCAGAAGGCTTATAAATGTGATGACATCCCTTCGGAGAAAAGTGTTTCCCCGCAATCAATCAAAAAATGTCTAAAAATACAAAAATTGTACATTAATCATAGACATTGATCACTGAATAATGATCGTAATAATCATGCAATTAAAGAGACACCCCAAAGCGTCTTGTGCATGCTAAGTGGACTGGAGCTCGGATGAGCATTATGACTCATTAGTGCTTTGAGATGGAGTAAACCATTTCGAGGAAGAGTAATGAAGCGTTTAAATAAGCACTCAACACTTTCCTTCAAGTCTGTAAGCTAAACTTTAGATGCACAGCCCACACACACACACACACACACACACACACACATGATCTGTTATTTACATGTATATATCAAACCGCTCCTGAATTCTGGATTCTGATTGGTCGGAAGGTGTTTATTAGTTTTCTGTAACAGCATCTCTGACAGTAGTGCAGCAGGTTTGTATGAACACGCTCGCTCTGTTTCTAATGCAACGGATCATTAACAGGGTCGTGTTATTAAGGAGGCTTCACATGAAGTCATTTAGTATAATGTGTTTATTCATTAATTTGGACGTCTCCAATGTCTGTGCTTTGTGAAGGGGTGGCTTCATGGCTCTGGGAGGAGGCACATGGTGGTCGTCACACTTCTTAATGATTAACCCTTTTTTTTGTGTTGTTTGTAAGGTAGTCGACTATCCTGTAAGATACAGAAGCGATGCGGCTAAGTGACATCACTTCAGGTCTCAGGTGGATAACGTGTACAGTACACATCTCTGTAACTCACACTGCAAAAATCACTCACACAGGGTATTTATTTACTAATTTATTATACACTAAATGGGAGTTCACCCAGAGCAAGTTGCCCTAAGCCACCCTGGTGCCACCGCACCTCAAAATTACAAATTTTACAGAAACACAATTTAAAGGCAAATCAGCCTGCAATAACTAATAAATACACTGTGATTATTTCTTCCCACAAATTGTAATGTAAACCTACTGCGTAGCAAGTAATATTATTTATAACAATATGTACATGCTATGGAAAACTATATATTATATACTATATACTGTATATTTACAAATATCTTACAAGTTCAAACAGCTCATATACTGTACAAATATTATAGAATGAGAAAATAATATACAAATAAAACAAATCAAACCAATTATTGTGATGAAATTTTCCATGAATTAAGGCATAAAACTAACCTCAAATAATAATAATAATAATTATAATAAAAAGCAATCACATTTTCTGCTTCTTGGAGCTAGCAAAGATAATAGCAGTGCTAATTAGCTAGCAAAATGCAACCTGCTATGTAGTGGCAGACTTAATCGATGTTAAATTAACTATATTTTTACAGAGGAATTATAAATAGGAGCTAAACATGGTCCAGAGGCTGCAAAAGAAAAGCGTTTACAATTTTGTCGCAAGAATCCACTAGTAACTAGCTAACAGCAGCCGGTAGCTAACTAGCTAGTACGTGCTTACACTAAAACATCATGCATTCACTTTCCATCCTGTTTAAGTAGCAGGAGGAAACATGTGATTGCTACCTAGTTATCGGCTAGTGTTTGTTAGTTAGCTAGTTATTTAGGAATTGGCTAATGAGTAATAATAATAATAATAATAAAAACAAAAACAAAGCAGAGAGGAATCTGATTTAGGGTAGACGGTGTATATATGGGTTCACATGCAGAAATCTCAAGGGGTGCAGCTTTGGAAATCCCACATATGCCTGGATCTATATAGCGTATCTATTAGCTAAACCATCAAATCCTGCCTATGTGGCGCGGCACGTCAGTGCAATTATATATATATGAGCTTGGGAACGGTCTGAATGCTGTCAGGTTTCTGAGTAAAATATGAGCTGGAGCTCGTATAAATTTTTTTTTTTTACCCAGAAGCCTGAAAGAAAGAAAAGTCTGTGTTCTCTTTAGTCTAGTAGTGTAGCGAGCGCTGAGGCATGCGATCCCTGATTAAATCCATGTAGAAGCTGGACCTCTCGACCTCACATGCTCCTCCAGTGAAATGTTTTTAACCTTTTAAATTGTGCTCTAATTTGGACCGCTTTCATGCTATTTTTTCTCTCTCTCACTTCCACCAACGCTGATTAAAAAAAAAAAAAAAAGTAATCTTGCAAGAAGAGGCTGTGAAATTTTTTACAAGTTCTGCTGTCTGTGGACAAATTTAAGTGAAACACTGAGAGTGTTCAAGTTAAACCGGGACTTTTGATTGTGCAGAATAACAGAACACAGTTAGGAGAGTAAAAACTCCCTTTATTTCTCTATATAATCTCCTGCTACACTAATGCACTTATCACAGTGTTTCACTAGTGCTTGGACACCATTAATATGGTGGTACCGTAGCCACGATCGGACTGCCTGCCTGATTTACGTCTGGAATCCCGGCCTCCCAGGAACTCTTTAAATCCCCCAAACATGTGGAAATGTTTTGGAATGAGGTCAGGACTGTAGGGGAAACGTGGCGATAACTCCCAGCCGAGTTCCTGTAACGTGCAAGTGGTGCTGGTGAATGATTGTGTGTACAGTTCCCACAGATGCATCTCTTTTGCAAGTTGGTGACAGGATATCTGTTGATCTGCTGAAATTTTGAGCGCAACATCAACAAGGAACCCATCCTCATTTAAATGATATCAGATAGCAGAGATTGATCTGCGGTCATATGGCAGGCACATACTGTATCGTCAGCTAACTGGTTGGACTGGAGCTCACATTTAACCCTGACTGTAAGTTGGAAAAAAAAATACAGCCTATGAAGACTATTTGTTTGATTGTACATATAAATGATGAAGCAGATGGTAAGAAACTTACATTTCTTGGTCGTGTACTTCATTTTTTCTGCAGCTCTGTTATCACCCCGTTTTTTTCTGTTCTAATTAATGACTACCCGCTGTGCTGCCGCGATGCCCATTTTTGGCGCTCGGCCCTGGAAGGCACACCGTCTCGAAGAGAAAAAGGAGTCGCTCCAAACTCATTCGATATGACAATGAAACGAGGAGGGTAATAAAGCGAGCGCTGCTCCTGCTGGGTCACGTGGCAGGGAGGAGGAAGAGCTCGGTGCTGAGTTTCTATTCTCTCAATCACAGGAGAAGAGGTCCCGAGAAGCTGCAAAGGTGTCAAAGAGCTGTTTTAAATCACAAATACATCCGTTATGAATAAAAATGACAGCCGTACCTTGGCGTACGAAGGTTCTTTTTGAGGGACTTTTTGAAGGACTTTTCGTGCTCATGCACCATTTGGGGTGACGCAACTCGTTCAGATGAAATCGCCGCTTCCACTTGGTGATAGTTACTCAGCTCCATTACACCGCCCAGTTATTGATTAGTTTCCTGTTACAGGATGACATGGAGTGTTTTATTCCTTACTTAACTACTGATGCAGGGAAGCAGGAGTGTGTGTGCTTCTTAGCGTCTGGTGAATTCGGTGAAGTCTGTGTTCCTGGTTATCTCATTGATTTCTTATTTCAGCTTTCGCCTACTCAAAAAACCCTCAAGCTTGTTAAGAAGTGAGGACACAGTCAGTCTCCATCACGGTCTCCAAACACACCACATGTTTGACTGTTGAGCACAGAGGACGCAGGGTGTTTTGAGCTGGGTGTGTATGTTTTTTAGAGGTCTCCGAAAGGTCTACAGAGTGGTGCCTCAGACGGCTAAGGATCTAGACTTGTTGATTTGGGGATCTGAGGATCCCGGGTCAAGCCCTGCAGTGGATGGGTGGGTTGCTACACCCCGTAGTACCCATCCCCAGGATGCAGTGCTGTTTCCAAGCCAGGTTAGAAAAACTGGGAGGGTTGCAATCAAACAGGCCAATAATAACCTGGCATAAAATTCTGTGCCGAATTGTGTGTGAAGTGACCCCTTGACTGCCCAAAAGCCACCAAGCCATAGTCCAATGCCTTAACCAATAAGCTACCCCTGCTTTTTTTAAACATGTAAACCTTCTTTAGGCTGATTCCATCACGGGGGTCACAACAGCAGTCAAAAGAACGTTTACATGTTTGTTTTTTTTTGCGTCAGAGGTAGCTCATTGGTTAAGGCATTGGACTATGGCTTGGTGGTTGCCCAGGTTCAAACCCCATAACCACCAGGTTGCCACTGTTGGGCTCTTGAGCAAGGCCCTTAACTCGCAACGTAACATGTGGCCTTAACCCTCAACTGCTCAAGTGTATGATGAGCTAAAAATGTAAGTCACTCTGGATAAGGGCGTCTGCCAAATGCCGTAAATTAAAATGTTCTGAGTGCCGTATGTGTACGAGGAAGGAGTTGCTCTCTGCTGTAGAGCTTGTAGTGGGGTTTAAAGTTAGAGTTTAGTTTCTTGACACGGCTGCCGAGGTTCAGGTCTCTAAGAAACTTCTGGAAGAATTGAGTTGACGTTAGGGCTGAGAAATGGAGCAGAATCTGATAAGTCTGTTAAACGGAAGTGTGTTCTGTTAATAGGTGAGGTGTGAATGAATGCTGTTTATGATTTTGTGAGTTGAAGGTGTGAATGCATCGTTAAAATGAAAGCACTTTACCACGATTATACAGTAGTGTTATTATTTTAAGAGATTTCTGATGTTTTGAGATATTTATGAACATCATTAAGATCTGGAGATTGGCATAGTGGTGTGTGTGTGTGTGTGTGTGTGTGTCTGCAGAAATCAAGCCGATGTTGTCATGGATGAATTCTGGGAAAAAATCAAAGATGACTAAAATGCAGGTTTTGACCAAAATTCAGTTACAGACTATGCTTGTGTTTTTCCGAATATATAGAGAATCTGTAATAAAATAAAAATGTATTTATCTAACCTTGCCTGGACTTTCTGCAAAGAATATATTGTTCAAGGAGCCAGTTTCAATGTACAGTAACTATAAATAGAGAAAATGCTATTACGGGGGCGTTCAAGTCAAAGTGGAACTTTTGATCGTACAGAATAACACAACAGAATAGCACTTATCCCAGTGTTTCACTGGTGCTTGGACACCATCAAGGTAGAAAGTTTTCTCAGTACGCCAGAGCCGTGATCTGACCGCCTGGCCTCCCAGGAACTCCTTTAATGGCTCAAACACGTGGGAGCGAGGTCAGGACTGTACGAGGGATGTGACAATAACTGTGGTGTTGGTGAATGACTGTGTGTACAGTTCACACAGACGGATCCATTTTCAAAAACATCCTTCTTTAAAACATTTGCACCGTTCACTTGTGTTACTGCGGCTAAGAGTCTCATCACCGTACTGTGCTTGAAGTCTTCCGTAAATGTCAATCGCTTTTACTCCCTTATTCTCAAGTCCCGGTTTGTCCCTTTAAAATAATAATTTTATTAACATTAGTTCCAGCAAAGCACACATCATGATAATATAATAATATATACAATATCATGCTTGGTTTCATTAAGATTAATGAAACCTATTTATTATTTTTTTGTTATTATTCTCTTGCTGCTATTGTTTTATCTGTTGTTGGCTTGCACATAATCGCATCTTCGTTACCATTCTCCGTTCGTGTTCGTGATTAATTAGCGCTAAAGCATAACACTTTCTGGCAGCTGTTATATTTCAAACAGACACATTTACACCTCCGAGCTGCTCTTCAAAAAGCCTGTGTGTAAATCAGCGACGAGTCTGGCGTACCAGATGCAAATATTCGGACCTGACTCACCTTTGAACAATGGAGCAGCACACCTGCACGACATCATGATGTATCTGTGGACAAACAAAACGACCCTGGCTCTTTATATGTGCATGTGCTGTATTAATTATTGACACTATTCCTGGACACACGTGGCTTTGAAACAAGTGTCTCATGTGTGTGTGTGAAAACAGTGACCATGGTGTTGTGCTGAAAATAACTCAAATCAGCAATTTAAATAGGAGCACGCTCTTAATCACGCTGGTGCTCATGGAGCATATCATCACTCAGGATTCAGAAACCGCAGCAAAAAATAGTTGCTTCTTCTTTTGAAACATGAAACAATAAAAATATAGCATGTATCATCACCACGGTGCTTTCGAATTTCTGAAATCTGACGTGTCATTAAGATCGGCATTGATTAGTTTCCTAGAACGGCTGCTCACACAGGTTTATATAGATTCATCTTCAAATTCTAATCGTTTCTATAGCATCGACTCGTTCACAGGGAATTAGACTCCAGACGTTTCCTGTAAGGAGTTTATTGTTTATGGAAGGAGTCTCCAGTGTCAGCCATTAAGTCAGTAATAGACATAGTCAAGGGGCAGAGGAGTTTCTGCTTTGCTGTTTTGCTGTAACATGACAATGCTGTGTCTTTAGACAGACAGACAGACAGACAGACAGATAAATAGATTATTTATTTAAAGTTATTATTTATTTATAACTTTATTGATCCTGTAGGAAATTTCCAAAGAGATAGAGGGAAAA
Source organism: Dinotopterus cunningtoni (assembly GCA_028565755.1). Classification (NCBI taxonomy): domain Eukaryota; kingdom Metazoa; phylum Chordata; class Actinopteri; order Siluriformes; family Clariidae; genus Dinotopterus; species Dinotopterus cunningtoni. The sequence goes on from JAOTRS010000034.1 coordinate 10,839,121, forward strand.
ACTTAAGAAGAGAAAGGAAAGTATTTCTTCGAATGTCACACAATAACATGCTCTGCAACCTGGGGCTGAATTTCTTACAGTTTTACGAGCTCTGCTTATGGTATAATGCACCACATTAATCATTTCTAAATCCATAAATGGTAATGCTTTTTCATAAAAATAATAATAAATAAAAAAAAAAAAATGAATATAATCCCTTCTGATTGCATTGTAAGGTGGATTGTATGGCCTTTTCAAAAATAAAATCCAAAAGCGGAAACCTCTGCTGTAGGCTTTTGCTTTGGACTTTAAAACGATGAGTCAGTGATGGTGACAAAACCTTTGGTTTGAGGTCGGGGTAGGAGATGCGGAGGGCGCACACAGTGCCGGTGCTATTTGCAAGGACATGATTAATAAATGTGAACTTTACTCAGACTCTCTCTCTCTCTCTCTCTCTATCTCTCACACACACAACAGCAGCAGGTGCTTGGACCCCTCACATACTGTGCTGAACTGCAGTGGCCTGGACCAGGCTTTAATAATCTCTTCTCCAGTCTCATCCATCTCCGTCACTGGGAACTCAACAGGCTCTGATTTAAAACTATACAAGTGGAACGAGTCTCAGTTTTACACTGAAGTCGGGGTTTGTCTTGCCTGCTGAGTCTCCAGTCGAGTGGATTGTTAACATGGAAAAGTACTTCCGCTACCTCTTATTCTTTAAACATGAGCCTTCAGTAGCAGATCCTCATTTGCAGTTTTTTCAAGCATCATGTCAGATTGATATACAGTACTGTGCAGAATTTCGAGCCCCCCATTTCGTTGTATTAAATTCAGTTAAATGATCTACATTATATGAAATTAATGGAGACAAATATTTTACTGACAGGTTCAAACCACTCACCATAAGCAGTAGACTAATCACTGGCCTCATCATCTGTCATCTTCTGCACCTGTTTCTCACTGGTTCATGCCTTAATTTTTTATTCTTGAATGTTTCATAGTTCACCATGTGGTTTAACAAACACAACCCATCCCTCTGAAACTGCTCTGGTACAGGGACTGGACTGGAAATTATGAGAAACAAAAATGTCCTTTAGGAAGCCTGGAGAACTACTGCATTCCTCAGGACTACATTACATTTACAAGTCTGAAGCCTTGGAAGTCAAATATGAAGAAATAAGAAATCTATGTAAATTATTTAGCCAAAGATAACTCCTCAGATCTGACACTAGGGCACAGACTCACCAACTAGACAGTTGAAGACTGGAAGACTATATCTTTCCTCCTTATCTTCAACCCTCTAGTTTGGTTGAGTTTCTACCCATTTTAATATCCATCCATCCATCCATCCATCCATCCATCATCCTCTGTAATCCAACTAGGGACCATGGAGGCCAATAGTGATTACCATTGTATTCCATTTATTCCTATTCCATGACTGTGGTAGGACCTATATGATATTTTAAATTTTTTTAAATATTTGACATCTATTCTGAGATGCTTTTCTGCTCACAAGTGTTCGTAAAGAGTGATTATATGGGTTAATATAATCCTTCTTTGCAACTCAAACAAACCTCTTATCAACAAATTTCCACCCACACAACTGTCACTCACTCAGTGTTTTTTGTTTTATGCACCATTCTTTGTTTAAAGACTGTTACAGTGTGTCTGAAAATAGGTTCTGCAATACTAACAGCCATGCCATGGTTAAAATCTGACTTTTTCTTCATTCTCATGTTTGATGTGAACATTAACCGGAGCTCTTGACCGGCATCTGCATGATTTTATACATTGTACTTCTGCCACATGATTGGCTGATTAGATAATAGCATGAATATCCAGGTGTTCCTAATAAAGCGGACATTGGGCATATACTGGAAACATTCAAATCTCAAAAAAAAAAAAAAGAAACCTATGTTTCATTTGTAACATCATTAGATTTAATGTATTTTTTTCTCTCATATTAATTATCAAGACATCTCGAGTTGAAATGGACCTGGACTTTTGTGAGCAGGAAATGTTTCATACCTGGAATTTTTTTTGTTTCTATACAGTCTGGTTTGGGTGAATCGTGCCTCTCACAAAGTGAACAAAATAAATAAGTAAATAAATAAATAAATAACTCACAATAACACCAAATTAAATCCATTACTAAAAAACATGTTTGTTTTTTGCACTTTGCACCTTCACACTTGGGTGACAATAGCTTGGGCTACACAATACAGCTTAACACCTTTACACCGGTAGTGTGCCACTGACAACAAAATTATTTTTTGTGTGTGTGAGCATCTCTTACTCGTTTTCTCATGGTGCTGTGGCAAAAAGAACAAAAAATGAGCCAAAATCAGGTTTTACTGCCTAAAATATAGCATGACACTTTAAAGGGCACCTATTCTGCAAAATTCACTTTTTAATTCATGTTTAGGGATTAGGATGAATCTCCAGTTTGTATATGCAAACATTTATCCATCCCCTGCTTTTGCTTCATTTTCCATTTTTGTATTGGCCAGTATTTAAACAAGCCAATTAGATTTCCCCCCTAATGTGACCTATATAAGAAGAGCCCCTCCCCCTGGCTTGTTGCTCAGCTCTGCTGTTCCCTGGAGGGGCGTGGCTAAACAGCAGCTCATTTACATAGACATTGAACCAGCGTGTTTGACAGAGGAGTGAAATGAAGAGAGTTTCAGGTCACTTTGGAGGAGCTCTGAGACCTGTGTTTATCCGTTGAAAAAAAGGTAAAATATGGGACCTTTAAGATTTTCTCTTGTTTCTCCAGTTTTATCTTTCGTCTGTTCATTCATTCACTGCTCATGGATTGGATTGAGATGTGTGTGTATGCATTCCCACCTCATGCTTAATGTTCCCAGGATGGGGAAAAGGATCGAGTCCAGATCCGCTGCAACCCTGATCAGGATCATTTCCGTCCAATAAACACTCCATAAAACACTCCTACACCAGACTACGAGGAGAAACTTCACCAAATATTACACCATGTTCTAACTTAAAAGTCAGCGACCTCACCTTTAGCCCCCTTCTCTTCCTCCCGTTCTTTGTGATATTCCACGGCGGTCAGAAGAAAGATCAGGTGTCCAATCTGTCTCAAGCCGCAGGATAAAAAGGTTGAACTTTTACCCTGGACATTTCCGTCAGACCTGATCAGCTCAGTCTGCAGCTTTCTCACAGCCGGGAATCAGATTCAGGATTTTAGAAACAGTAGACTGTAGAGATCACTTTTTGAGCTGTTTTTTTTTTTGTTGTTGTTTGAAGCATGCCTGTTTTCATGTTTTTTGTTGTGATTTGACAAGCAGCCAAGCTTGTGGGATGATGGGAATCTGGGTGAAGGTGACCTTTAGTGCACAGTCTGTGAAGGTACAGTATATTGTGTATTTTTTTGTCATACTGCAGCTGCGTCTTAAATATTGTATGTTTTTTAGTGAGTTGTGTTCCCCACCTATGTATATAGAACCTGTTCCACAAGGATTTATTTATAGAAACACAGTTCTGAGAGTAAAAACTCTCTTTTATTCTCTATATAATTCCCCGCTACACTAATGCACTTATCCCAGTGTTTCACTAGTGCTTGGACACCATTAAGGTAGAAAGTTCGATCAATGATTGTACTGTGTGTCTGCTTCATGTCTGAAACGCCGGCCTCCCAGGAACTCCTTTAATGTTTACCCAAACATGTGGAAATGTCTTGGAGCAAGGTCAGGACTGTACAGGGGACGTAGCTATAACTCCCAGCTGAGCTCCTGTAATGTGTAAGTGTTGTTGTGTGTACAGTTCACTCAGATGGATGGAAGTTCTCCATCAATTTTCAAGGATCAGGCGTTCCACTCGCTCTATGGTCACGGGAATGACTGCACTGGGCTCCGAGCCACCTCGGCCGGGATCGGCATTCATGTACCGTTCAAATGTTTTACTGCGGCTAAGAGTCTCATCATTGTATTGTGCTTGAAGTCTTCTGTAAATGTTAAGTCGTTTTACACCTTCATTCAACAAACCCTGGTTTGACTTGAACACCCCTTATGAATTACAAAAAATAATAATTAACAAAATGTTTGGTATTTCTGTAAGCACAGAATTTGTGAGTTTGCGGTAGCCAGCCTTTAATATCCAGATGTACAAAAATAGATGAATAAATATCTGAATAGCTTATTCACTCACCGTCTATATCGCTTTATCCTGTATTCAGGGTCGCAGAGGGCCTGGAGCCTATCACAGGAGACTTAGGGCATGAGGCAGGGTACACCCTGGACAGGGTGCCAATCCATCGCAGGGCACACACACAACCATTCACACACTACAGGCAATTTGGTGTCAATTTAATGTCTTTGGACTATGGGAGGAAACCCACCAAGCACAGGGAGAACATACAAACTCTATGCAGACAGAGACGGGAATCGAACCTGAACCCTGAAGGTGCAAGGCAACAGTGCTAACCACTACATCACCATGCCGCTATTTAGATTATTATTAAGTGCAAACTAATCATTATTTTGTAACCCTGATATAAAGTGTGTTCTTTCCCAGCTGGTTGTTTCTGAATCTAAATATTTCTGAATATATATCTAAATATTAATGTTATTCATGTTCGAGTCGCTGCTTTAGAGGTCTCTCACGAGGGGATTTTACAGTATAAATCCGACACTCCCAGCTTGTACTCCCAGCACCTTTTCCACATCTGCAGTCTGTGGTTATTACATTTCCAAAACTAACACAAACACCTGATCTCTCCCTCATATCTCCTCTGCCTTTTCAATTTTCCTTTGGATCAATCAGAAACCCATCCTTACAATGTGGATCCTTTTAAAAAGGTCCCATTTCAGTTCTGCGTATGAATTATTAAAAGAGTGCAATTAACGTCCATGAGGATAGATGCTCCTCTGCTCGGTATTGATCTGACTGTACGCACGGGTGCTTCTTCTGAAACACATGCTCCTGCGGGTTGACATAAATATTCATTTCCACCACTTTTCCGTCCATAGACAAGTTCAGACAATAAGAGTGTAATTAACTGGAGGATGACGAAGAATAAAGCATCGCATGCGAATTTTTTCACTCTGTGTTTGGGATTGTAACAGCTATAAATATTGAAAAGGTTTTTAAAAATATTTTTAATAATTCCTTATTAATAAAAAGGAATCATAAATACTGCTTTATCATGTATGTACAGGGTCCCTCATTCACACACTACGGACAATTTGGGAATGCCAATTAGCCTAATCTACATGTCTTTGGACTGTGGGAAGAAACTGGAGAACCCTGAGGAAACCCACAAACCCCTAGGCGGGAATCGAACCCAGACCGTTTGTTTCAACCTCCAACATGAACCTCTGATACCAGGTGACACTTAACTTGGTGTACTGAATGTTGTTGAGCTGAAAACAACACTGTTAGACTGCAATCCATCGATTTGCAGTCAGAGTGCAAAGTGTGAAAAATATCTAGAGGAGAACCTGCTACAGTATATACAAACACCTCATAAAACATCTTTATGGTGTTTAATAGAGAGCATGGCCTTTAAAAAAACAAAACAAAACGAGTGTGAGATGTTGTAAATCGTGTACTTGGAGGCATCCGCGAGTATGGAGCAGACAGAGAAACTGTTGTCCATGAGAGCATGGCACTTCACTTCAGCGAGCACTGAGCGCTGAGACACTCACAATATTCCTTACATACACCGGAAACTCATTACAAGGAGTTTATCGTTAGCAAGCGAGTCCCCGAATATTCGGTAATAACTCTTGCTATGACGAAGCAATCTGAAAAACCAAAACAAAAAACGCTACATACTGTGACCTATGTGTAATCGTTTGCATTCCACGCGATCCTGGAAGTGATCTCCGTTTTCTGCTAGACACATTTCGACGCGGTGCTCCGTGTTCCTGAACCAGTGCACGATGGTGACACGATACACATGCAATTTTGCACTTTTTGCATCTCTCTGACATGTTGGATAAGACCCTCCAGTCTCCTGTGCGAGGCGGCTCATAGATTTCATAGGCGGCTGCTGCAGACAAAGTTGCAGGTCACCGATTGTGTCCTGCGACATTTTCGGATGGCCACCACTATGACAAGGGATCAACGACCCCTGTCGTTTCCAGTTTCCGTACCATCCTCTGAATAAGACTCTTTGAGGCTACGCCAGGAACACCATATTTATTTCAAAATCTACTCTGACATCGCTTGAACGAATTGGTGACCCAATAGGTCCACACTATGGAGATGTGTGGCTTGTTCCTGTACACCGCCATCCTGATGGGGAGTCGAGTGACTGAGTGAAGGGGTACTGCTTTAAACGGCGCGATGTCTTTCTGATGCCTCCCTTGTTACCATGTTCGAAGCCGTATCCTGACGAGCACATTGTACCTGGTTTTGTCCTATAACTCAGCACTACCAAGCATGTGATTCGGTATCAGATCCGGTAGTTCTAACACTGACGCTGCATTTCTGTTGAATATTAGGTTCCGTTTAATTGTGAGCGCTTGTCAAAACGTTACTTCTAAAAGTCTCCATTGTATTTGCCGTGCCTGATCCCAGTGAGGCGACCGAGTAATCCGGTGGCCCGTTTTTTCGATCTGCAGGCTTTAATGGTGTGTTTGGACAACATCTCAACATCTTTCTCAGAGAAACCGAGCCGGACACAGAGTAGTAATCTCGGAGAAAATGCCAGGCGTCCTGGCAGGGTGATGCATGAATAATTGAAGTGCAGATGGAAGGATTAGAGGTTGGTGTGTTTGTGTGTGTGTCAAAGAGAGAGTGTGTCTAGATGGGACAGTTTGAGAGCTCATTAAGACAGCCTCTTATCTTCCAGGAGACAGAGTGCTTGTTGTCAAGAGAAAGGAAGTGAGACAGAAGTCTTGATTAGACTTCTGGAGCAACAATATATTTTGGAAAAAAAATAGTTCATAGGAAAAAAAAAATAGGACTACCATGAACTCTATAAGAATTGGACAAACCATCTTTTTTGATTATAGGTTTTCTGAAAAGCAGATAACTTTAGGAGATCTGGTTGTTGCAAGAGAAAACTCCCAGTTTCCTAAATCCCAGTTATTCAATAAATGAGCAAATGGGCGGAAACGAGCGGAGAATGGCTGTTGTTTGAAACACGCCTACTTATCTCATACGCAATGCAGCTGTCACTAAAATTGGTCATACTTCTAATTATGCATAATTGTATGGTTTTATATAAACATTCACCCCAGCACAGTCGTCATGAATGGGAAATCTAGTTAGACCAAAACCAGTTTTTGTACCAACCTGAAAACATGTTTATTTCTGTTGCAAAGTTGGGCAATTTACCGTGGGGCTCTACAGGGATTGGCTCACTTTTAGAGCATAGATGTAATTTTTGAACGCCAGTTACTGTACCTGCATGTCTTTGGACTGTGGGGGCAAACCAGAGTACCCTGAGGAAACCCACCAAGCACTGGGAGAACATTCAACCTTCCTGAGGTGGGAATTGAACCCAAACCCTGAAGGCGACAGTGCTAACCACTAAGCCACCGTGCCGCCCTTACATAATCCATTTATAACTGACAAAACAAAAAACAGACCTTTTATTAAAGTGCTATCTGATAGAACTCTGCTGTAATAAGGAAACATTTGGTCAACTTTGCCATTTTATGTTGGTTTTGTGTTCATAAAACTAAACAACAATTACATCAGGGCTGTTCAACTCCAGTCCTGGAGAGCCACCTACTGAACCCACACCTGAACCTGGTCATTAACAGATTATATGAATCAGAAAAATCACCAAACTGTCCTGGACTGGATTTGAAGAGCCCTGGCCAACATAAACCTGATATTGAAACATATATCAATATATACAGGCAGATATCCAAATACACGCCAAAACATGCGGTTTTGTCTGTTAAAATGATTAGTTTCTAGAGCGAGGAAGAAGACAGAAAAAATCTTCCCAAGTAATATTTTTTATTCTTTTCTCGAATTAAAATGTTTTATCCATAATTACTGATTTATTTACTGTGTTGTCCAGCAGTCCAGGAATATGTTCAGCGCCCATCTGTGCACCTCCCACACACACACACACACACACACACACACACACACACACACACACAGACCCTATGGTTCGCCCACTTTCTGGACTGGAAAAAAAATAAAGCTAATAAATACAGGGTTATTCTTAGTTCCAATGAACAAGCTGTTAAAGTTATGAGAAGACCATTTAATATGTTTATTTGTTTGTTTGTTTGTTTGTCTGGTTATCTATTTATTTTGGAGATATTTGGGATAAGTGATGTGACCGTTAAAATGCCACAATCTGTACAGTATGCTACTTCAAATATCTCTCTCTTTATATTTGGATTTAATCACAAAGTGGACGTGGTCTAGCCCCTCCCCCGAACACATTATTTATTATTTTTATAAATGGATATAAACTTATGGCACTAGAAACACTGGAAAACACTTAAAAGCAGCATTAGCATGGTGTTTGAGTTCTACCCCGACAATTGCCCAAGCCCTAAACTTCCACTAATCTGCCACATAACTGCTCATAACTTCACCTCTACTCAAAATTTTGATTTCATTTATGGTGCAGGTTTACCTTCAGGCAAATACCTAATTACTGCCAAAGTTCCATTAAATTCTGTCAAGCCAGTTTTGTGTGATGCTGTAACAAAATCTGGCTGGACAGACATACAGACATACAGACACAAAACAATTCAGAGACTGGTTTTTCAGGAATCCAATGCTGTTTTTGAATTATTTTTTAATTAACGAACTCCTTATTATATTTTACCATTGTCGGACAAAGTTTGAACTCAAAATTATGTTTTCTTAGCACAGGATGAAAGTATTGGCACCCTTGAGCACATTCGTGCTTTTCCCACCATCGCAGCAAACCTGCTGCATCTTGTGCTCAGCAGTTCACTCTGCCAGGGAACTAACGACAGCATCCTGATCCACATTTAAATGCAAATCAAGCTCCAGGGAAGTCACGTCAAAGAAAATCCATTCCTGTGGTAATTGTGACCCTTACTCATCCTTATCTCACAATTTCTTTTTTTAATGACTATAGCGACAAAGGTGAGCAGAATGGCATTGTAATGCAGCGCTGTTATGGTACAGACGAAACCCTGCTAGAGTAATGTTTTTCTTCTTCTTCTTCTCCTTTTTATTATTATTATGTTTAGTGTTTGATGCACCTGTTTTGGTCCATAAAATAATAAAGGCCTTCAGCGTTTCAATAAAGAAACCTCCCCAGGGCCTGACTCAGCACTTAGATGTGTGTCAGATGAAACACTGAGCTACAAATTTGTGTCCCTTCATACACACACACACACACACACACACACACACGGTAAAGGACTCGGCACTCATAATAATCTTGGAAAAACAACTTCTCTGGTTGCATCATAAATTATGAATGAGACAGTGATCTTCCCAAGCGCTCGGGTTCTGGGGATGTTATCCGGAGGTGGGGAATCTGCTGCGAACGTTTTAGTAAAGGAAAACCGAGCTCTATAAAGCGCCTGGTGTTTGTATTAGAGGTTGGGGTTTTTCTTTTTTCTATGAAGGGTACTGTTTTGTGCTACTCAATGAGTCATCTTCTCTATAGTTAAAGCAAAAACAGTTTCAGGACGCGGCTATTTTTAGGTTGTTTTATTTATGCAGCATGTATGCGTCAAACCGCGCTTCAGTTTAACAGCCGTACACAGGCTACGAATTACAGTTCCAGTTCGAATGCTTTTTACGCTGCGATGTTAGCAGGAGTACATCAACTGGTGCGTTAAATGTGCAAAATCTTACATTACAGTAGCATTATTTTAAATCAAAATGACAATTTTTATTTGTCACCTACACAACAGTACGCAGTATGATATACAGCGAAACGCTTCTAGGACTGTCTGTGACCTAAAAAGGAAAGATAGGATAGAAAGTAAGAATTTAAAATAAAAGTAGAATTTCCAAAATACAGATCAAATAAAAATTTTAAATAAGAATGTAAAATTGAAAATGAAGAATTCAATGAACAAATGAACAGATTTACAAAGTGGCAGTAAAATTTTATTAAAATAGAAATATATGAAATGTATAAATTACACAGAATGTGCAAAGTGTAATAGTCTTCTGAGAAATATATAAAAAATTTAAAGCCATAAAAGGGTTTTTAAAAAATGGTGTGTGTATGACAGCAGCAGTATGAGTGAAACATGAAGCAAGGAATGACACTTTGTGTGTAACACCAGCAGAAGTGTTATTTAACGCTATTATAAATTGTGTGGACGAGCTGACACTCAATTGGGGGAATTTATACCAGACACCACAGCATATGAGGACATGACCCAGAGGTGTTTAGGACATACCCGGGAGGGAGCTTAAGACAGCACCAGGAGGTGTTTCAGGACAGAACCAGAAAAGGGTTCAGGACACCGCCAGGAGGATGTGTAGGGCAGCACCATGAGAAGGTTCATGACGGGACCATAGGACTTTCAAGACAGGAGCAGGAGGAGGTTCAGGACAGGGCCCTGGAGGAGTTTCAGGTTGGTACCTGAAGGAGGTTCAGGTCAGGATCACAAGCAAGTTTTAGAAGGACACGACCATGAGGAAGTTTTAAAACAGGATCATGAGGAAGTTTTGGAACATGGCCATGAGGAATTTTTGAGACAGAATGAAGCCCAGATGTTACCAGAAGGAGGTTCAGGACAGGACCCTGGAAGAGATTCAGAGCAGGACCAGGAGGAAGTTTTGAGACACGACTGGGAGGAGGTTCAGTATGTTACCAGAAGGAGATTCAGGCCAGGACCCTAGAGGGGATTCAGCATAGTACTAGAAGAGGGTTCATGACAAGATCTTTGAGGGGATTTAGTAAGATACCAGGAGGAGGGTCATGACAGGACCCTGGAGAAGGTTCGAGACAGCACCCAGGAAGATGTTTAAGACCGGACTAGGAGGATGTTTCGGGACAGGACCTAGGAGGATATTCAGGAAGGTACCAGGAGGGGGTTCATGACAGGACCCTGGAGAAGGTTCAGAGCAGGACCAGAAGGAAGTTTTGAGACACAACCAGGAGGAGGTTTGTAATGGTACCAGAAGGAGATTCAGGCCAGGACCCTGGAGGGAATTTAGTATCATACCAGGAGGAGGGTCATGACAAGACCCTGGAAGATGTTCATGACAGGATCTGGGAGCATGTTTAGAACAGGATCAGGAGGATGTTTATGACCGGATCCAGGAGGAGGTTCTGGTCAGTACCTGGAAGACTTTCAAGACAGTACAGTGCAAAAATACATTAAGCTGCTTTATATTTTGTCTGCCTTGCTGTATTTTTCCCTGTCATATTTAACCGAAACAGCTACTTTAAATGGGCATGACATACAAGACATAAAGTAAAAGCTTGGTCTTGAAAGGATTTTATATTTTTATATTTTTTTACAATTTTGACTTTGTCTCACTGTTATTTGGACTTGGTTGAGACTCTGACATCTATGTATTTGACAATTTCAGTACACCAGACTTGATGTGTAATGATCAGATTAAGGATCCACATCTCCACATCTCAGTGCCTGACAAACAGGAGATGTTAAAGTGAACAGCTGAGACCACGGGCAATATCCTGATGCAACGTCTGACTTTTAGCCACAAACACTCATGTCAGTGCTATAATTTTCCCGCTCCTGAGAGCCGAGGTGCAGCTCAGGTACTGACCGTGGTGCTAAATTGAGCTGTCATTTCCTTTGAAGTGCTTGCACACCTCTCGGCAGGACCGGTGGTAATAAAGCTGGTGTGCTGTACTGCCCTGAGCCCTCTTAACAAGCCCAAATATAATAACAGCGTTTGTTTTGTTTTTTTTCGGGCTGGAAAACAGATCCTCTAGATGAACTTCGACCTGTCTTTCTTTCTCTGTTGCAGTACAAACTGCCCTGTTGTCTTGACTGTGACAAAGCGCTGACGCTGGAGACTCCTTCCACCAATGTAAAATAAGCATCTTATCTCAGAAAACATCACCATATCATTAATCTCTGTGTATGAGCTGTTAATACCACTGTCTACTGATAGAGCTTCTGTTATAGATAATTAATTAACACTACCTCATTCTGACCAATCAGAATCCAGAATTTGACTCAGATTTTGCTACTGTAGCCTCTTCCTTATAATTTGCCATTTTAAAGCTTCACTTAAAAGCGCAAGTTGTTTACGCTCTCTCTTGTCTAATTCCGCTCTTGTAAAGTCATGTCTGCTTTTTTTTTTTTATCAGGCTCATCATTTCCTTCTGCTCGTTGTCTCATTGTAAACACAGTAATCTCCACGATTGCTATGCTGGAAACATTTCCTGGAAAACATGAATTGCAGCACCAGCAGAAGCTCTCACTGGAGGGTACAGCGCACTAAAAATGGCTTTTTAAAATCTTTATTTTCTTTCTTTTTTCTTTTTTTTTTTGGCGTGGACGAAGCACGATCTTTTGTGCTTTCCCAAATGGAACTTTTACGCACCATTAATTTGAATTATCATGTACTCTCTAATAAGGAGTGAGGGGAAAAAAACTGCGGGGCTGTTCAGCAAGTGATTGTTTTTTGTGGAATTCAGCAAGGAGGAAAAGAAGAGGCATTAAAGCGGATAGCTGTGTTAATGCAATAAAAAAGTCAAAGCTGGAGGGAGGAGGAGAGGAGAGAAAAGGCAAGAAAAGCACAGGAGAGAAGAGGAACGGAGCACTGTGTGGATAACGGACAGTCTCGGGTCTCGGGTTGTGTCTAAGACAACCTCAGAACACATTCAGATTTATTCATGTTTCACAGCCGTCTGAGCATCTGTCATTCAGCCTGTCATACTTTATCCAGGCAATTCCCAAACCGAACTAGTCGCTCGGAATAAAAGAGAAACCGTGCAGTGGCTTTATTCTTGAGTGCTATTTAACCTCCATATTTATCTGTACCAGGCGGCACGATGGTGTAGTGGTTAGCACTGTGGTCTCCAGAGTCGAGTCTAAGGTTCGAGTTATGCTTCAGGTCTGTGTGTGTGCATGGAGTTTGCATGTTCTCCCCGCACTTGGTGGGTTTCCTTTGGGTACTCTGGTTTCCTCCAACAGTCCAAAGACATGCAGATTAGGCTAATTAGGCTTGTGTGTCCTGTCATGGATTGGCACCCCGTCCAAAGTGTACCCCAATTTGTGCCCCGAGTCCAGTGGGATTGGCTTCAGGCTTTCTATAAGTGAGAGTGACTTTATTCATATGCAACATCTCTTTGTGCTTTTTCTTTTACTACACTTATATAAAGCCTGTTCTTGCTGGTGGATTACAGAAGTTGGGAATTGATATTAACACCATTGCGTTGTGGGATTGATCTTGGCATACAGTTTAGCACTCAACAGATTCCAGATTTTCAGTGAAGTGAGGAGACTAATGCATAAATCTTTATAATAATAATTTAAATGAGTTTAAATGCCTTAAATCTATAATAAATAAGTCATTGAATGTTTATTTGATAGATGCACTGAAGAACTCTTAAAAGAAAAATGGAATGACTTATGAATAGTTATGATCTCTTATGTCACCCTTAGATTAAGTTCTGTTATGTTCATATAATTTTTTTTAATTGATGAAAAAAAGTTAGTAATAATAATAATAATAATAATAATAATAATAATAATAATAATGCAAGTTTTTGCCTACTTTCTAAATTTAAAATAAATCAAAGTAGAAAGTAATGTGCAAGTGGTGCTGGTGAATGATCATGTGTACAGTTCACACCACAAGTTCGCGGCGTTGATTTACAAAAATCAGGCGTTTCATTCTCTGGCTAAGCAAGTCAATAATTATATAAAAATAAACCTGACAGTGTGGTCAATTAAAATGTCATATAGTGTGTTAAACTAGTAGATTTAGGAGTCCAGAAGGAGGAGTGGTAAAATTTTTGATTGAATTACAGCTGGACACAAAACTGAAAAGAACCACTGAACTCAGGAACTTGGTTGGTGAATAATACATAGACAGTGATAAAGGGAAATGCTTTTTAATCAATATTTTAAAGGGAGGGAAAATTCTGATCATTCTTACATATTGAGTCACCATGACGATGAACAAGTCACCATATATCTGATGGGAACCTATTAGACATTTTACAACTGGATGGTACCAAACTGCTTCAAAGAACCAAAAGTGGGAATGTTTGGTATCTCAAAGATAATTTAAAATGGCCATGCAGCAATTTCTTTAGAAAACATGAGTGTCATTTTGTCAGCACTCCATGTCTTTGTGCTCCTTATTCCTCTAATGGGCTTTTAATTACACTAAATTACCCCAGCAGTCCTATACAACATGACATAGAGCCAGGGAATGCAAGGGCAGGGAGGGGGTCTAGACAGAGCTGAGTGGGTTATTATAGCTTTATGGCCTCCAATTTTATGAGAAGCTCATCACCCGCTGATGCCCGCTTCGTCCCCCCACTCCGGCCTGCTGAACGGTGTAAACATTCTCGGCTTTCTGTTAGATTGAGAGTGAGATGCACACTGCTCACAAACAGCCTCTCAGCAGTGGAGCCATAAAACCCGACCATCAAATACACTCTCCCCGTCCGCGCTAATATGTGCTCTATTCACAAACCACTGAACACAGTTTAGCCAATCAGACATATGAATGTATAACATCTGCCTCGTGTGTCACGGCAATCCTGTGGCACTGGTACTGTACTGTATATTTCCATCATATTTTCTTGTATTTAGTCCAACAGCATGGCTTGTACACAATCAGTCATGCTAACGATTTTCAGGCAAAAGAAGCTTAATGCATTCTCCTAAAGTCAGTGAAAGTTGCCAAATGGAGGCAAAAGACCAATTTGCATGTTTATTGAATAGTTATTAACATATGCATTTGTTGGTCATTTGGAAAAGTGTTCATCAGTGACTTTCTTAGAAGCAATAGTAGTCAGTGATTGGTGATGGGAAATGTGATCAATGATTGGTCATTAGAAACAATGCTGATTAGTGATTGGTTCTTTGATACAATGTTGATCAGTGATTGGTTCTTTGAAACAATGTAGATCTGTAATTGGGTCTTTGAAACAGCGGTGATTAGCGATTGGTTCTTTTAAACAGTGTTGATCAGTGATTGGTTCTTCGAAACAATGGTGATCAGTGATTGAAAATCAACAATTGGTTGTTAGGAAAAATGTTCATCAATAATTGATTGTTGAACAGAGGTCACTAGTGGTTGGTTCTTTGGATCAGTGGTAAACAGTGATTGGTTGTCAGAAAAAATGTAAAGCAGGAATTGGTTGTTGAACAGTGGCCATCAGTGATTGGTGGATGGAACCAATGGTAATCAGTGATTGGTTGTTAGAAAAACATGTACAACAGTGATTGGTTGTTGGGAACAGTGGTCATTAGTGTTTGGTTCTTTGGGAACAATAATGTTCAGTGACTTAGGGATTTCCCTGATCTAGTGCAAGACAATCTAATTCTAGCTTTGTCCCTGGATTGTTGTTTAAATACTATAAAATACTTCATAATATTTATCTTAAGCTAACACATTCTTTTACTTTTAATGCATGGCTAACATTTCAAAAGGAGACTATAATTAAAAACACCCACATGGATTACAACTAACATTGCACACAAACACTATCCTTTAACAAACTACACTCTGATAAGAATACCATTTACTAAGTGATCATATTTTTGTAATGTAGGTGCAAATAATTCTGGAGTTGCTTTGCAGCTGTTTGGTTTTTGCTTGATTGCATTGCTATAATGTAGCACAGTTAACTGAGCATCCTTATGGGTTATATCGGCATCACGTCAGCATGATAAAGTTTCACATCAGTGCTGTTGCTAATGGAGCGTTCCCCCACCCCCATTGTCTTGCTCCTTCTCATCATCATCATCATCATCATCATCATCATCAGGCCGTCGGTCTGCTGGTATTGGGTGGACGGACGTCTTGCATTAGTAAGCACTTATTTGTCTAATTTTTCCTCACACTGACCTAAATCTCACTGAAGATCATGACTGAAATCCTACATCAAGATGCGTTTAAAATAAATAAATAAATAAAATGTAAGACATGTATGTGGTACATTACCGAGAGAAAGATTTTTTTTTATCTGAAGCTTCCTTCATTATAAATGTAAGAGGATAGTGAAATGATGCAAATGTGCCTTCTCTGGATTATCCATATGAAGATAGCCGTCGATAGCTGTGAGCAGTGGCGGTTCTACACTGAATTGCTCCCTGGGCGAGACTACCTCCTGGCGCCCCAAGCCACCTACCCAACCCCCC
>JAOTRS010000034.1:10938109-10952272 GCA_028565755.1 Dinotopterus cunningtoni
TAACTCTTGTAATCTTGTTAATGTAAATTTTTCGTTTCATTTGATTAATTATTCTATTTTTTCAAAACCAATGTGACCGACACCATGAATAACCAACTACATTCTGAGTTGATACAGCATTTTAAAAAATCCACCAATCAACATCAAGTAGGCGGGAACTACAGAACGCGGAAACCAACGTCCACCTCTAATTCCAATCGGATGAGTAGAGCACTAGGTAGGCTGCAGGAGTGTACTGTTTGGTGCCCTACGTAGTGACCGAATGTGTGGGAGGAATTTAGGACGCAGCCCGTGCTATAAGCGTTATCTCACGTGCGTGTTGAGGACAACAGTTTTACATTGTAGAGTTGTGTGAACGCGTTTATTTTAGACGCAAAACGTGTAAAGTGTGTCTAATGCTGGTGTTTAGAAGCGTCTTAGGCAATTAAATAGTTTAACTTGGACATGAATAGTTTAGGTAGCGTGTAGAGTCGTCGTTGCTACTGTAGGTGTTTAGCTAGCTGTTAGCTAGTGAGTTAGCGGAGAGAGATGAAGAGAGGGAGGAGGAGCAGACGTCATCATCATCATCATCATCATCATCATCCTCAGCGTGATGGGTCTCCAGCAGACAGACCAGAGTAAATCACACATCATTACACAGGTCTTATCTCCATGTGGTGATGACGTTTCACACATAAATCTGACGTGTGTGTGTGTGATGGTGATTTGCAGATCATCAGACAGAAGTTCAGGATCAGAATCAGCTTCCGCTTCATCCTCCACATCCAGTGCTCCTGCTCCAGGTCATCTCTCAGCATCACAACACTCACACACACCACTCTCACACAACACGTTCACTCTCACACACTTTCCCTTTCTCACACCACTCATGCACACTTTCCCTTTCTCACACCACTCTCACACTTTCCCTTTCTCACATCACTCTCTCACACTTTCCCTTTCGCACACCCCACTCTCACACTTTCCCTTTCTCACACCACTCACGCACACTTTCCTTTTCTCACACCACTCTCGCACACTTTCCCTTTCTCACACCACTCTCGCACACTTTCCCTTTCTCACACCACTCTTGCACACTCTCACACACACTCTCATCCAGACTCCCACTCACCCCCTATCACACACCCCAAGTCTGTCTCACATGCACTCACCCTCCCTCACACTGAACCCAATAGACACGCTCACTATCGTTTATTATTCATAATTCTTGTTCTGCTCATTTCATGAGTTTAGTTTATTTATTATTATTATTCCGTCCTCCTACTTCAGTTTTTCCCCAGGTCATTTTTCTTATTTCTTCAGTTTATTCCTTTTTTTCCCCCCATGTTTTTTCTTTTTTCCTCCCTTCTCTTTTTTCTTCATTTTATTTCTTTTTAAATTTATAAAAAAATATCTCTTCTTCACTTTCTTCTTCAGTTTATTTCTTATTCCTTTTTCTTCACTTCTTCACACCACTCTCACACACTTTCCCTTTCTCACACCACTCTCACACACTTTCCCTTTCTCACACCACTCTCACACACTTTCCCTTTCTCACACCACTCTCGCACACTTTCCCTTTTTCACACCACTCTCGCACACTTTCCCTTTTCGCGCACCACTCTCGCACACTTTCCCTTTTCGCGCACCACTCTCGCACACTTTCTCATCCAGACTCCCTCTCACCCCCTTTCACCCCCTCTCACACTTGATAACACACCCCAACTCTGTCTCACATGCACTCACCCTCCCTCACACTAAACAAAATAAACACGCTCACTATCGTTTATTATTCATCATTCTTGTTCTGCTCATTTCGTGAGTTTAGTTTATTTATTATTATTATTATTACGTCCTCCTACTTCAGTTTTTCCCCAGGTCATTTTTCTTTTTTCTTCATTTTATTTCTTCTTAAATTTATTATTTTTTTTCTTCTTCACTTTCTTCTTCAGTTTATTTCTTATTCTTTTTTCTTCACTTCTTCCTTTGCACTTTGTCTATATGAATATTTATTTATTTAATTGATCATATTAATTAACCTTTTGTCTTCTTAATTTTTTTCTTCTCTTCCAGTTTATTATTTCTTTTTCTTCATGATTAAGCTTTCTTTTTCTTTTTCATCTGTTTCTTTATTTTCAGCTCCTTATTTATTATTATTTTTTATTTTTATTATTTATTGATGATTATTCTTTTCTCTTCTTCAGTAATCTTTTTCTGCCCTGGAGCTGTCAGGAATGCTGTGTCACATTCAGAGTTCTTTATTGATTAATTGCAGAGCTCTCTCTCTCTCTCACTCACACACACACACACACACACACACATTAAACACAGAGTGAAACTTTTCAGTGTACAATATTACACAACACACACAAGATGTACAAAATATACACTACCAGTCAAAAGTTTGGACACCCCTTCTTACTCGAACATGGACTTTATTTATTTTATTGATTTAAAATTTTTTTCTTCATTTTAATACAATGCCGAATACATCCAAAGTATACACTAAAGTAAGGTTTATACTGCATGTGAAAGCAGACTGCTGTAAGTCTGACCCTCTCACACTGAACCCTTCATCTTGTTCACGTCCACAGAGTTGCCAGGTTTTTACTTTGACCCTGAGAAGAACCGGTACTTCCGTCTGTTGCCCGGCCACAATAACTGTAACCCTCTGACGAGGGAACAGCTGGAGACGAAGGAGCGCGAGAGGAGGAGGACCGAGCTGCTGGCTGAGGACGAGTGTGTGAGGAAGGTGAGTGGCGGAGCGCTCTGAAGCGGCGTCTGCTTTACACTCGGGTGAGAGTGTGTGTGTGTGTGTGATGCTGAAACATCTGTGTGTGTGTGTGATTGTGTGCAGAAAGCTCCACGCATCGGACTGAACTCCACGCTGCTGCTGCAGAGGAGACGCCTGGGAGAGCTGCGTCCGAGATCCTACTGCAGGTACACCGTCAGGGTCCAACTTTACACACACACACATTTCAGAGAGACTTGCTTGATGTTTTTTGCTTAAATTTACTTTATTATTAATATGCTTTTAAATATTTTTTACTATATGTGGAGTAAGTGATGTTCACAGAGATATTTAACTCAATGCTGAGGTTCTGGATAAAGTGTTTTTTTTTTTCCTTTTTTTTGTATGTATTTATATCTTCATATACTTAAATTTTATTTGTATTTTGTACTTTAATTGTATTTTTATTTTAGTTTGTTTTATTGTTTTATTTATTTAATTTTATTTATTGCTTATGTTAAAAAAAAAAAAAAAGAAGAGAGAACTGATTTCACACGTTTCACTCTTAATCCCACATCCCATAATCCCAAACCGAATTGATCCGTGTCACCACACGGCGGCTGTGATGCTCGCGGTGTGTCATCTGAACAGTTGACCCGAGTTCAGACGACACGATAGAACTTTACCCAAATCTTCAGGAGTGTACGTCAGCGCTGCGGAGTCGCTAAAGGGGTCGTCTACAAATAATAATAATAATAATAATAATAATTCTGACACGCGTCGTTTATTTCCAAAGACGCCAAAGCAGAATGTTTGTACTTGCGTTTTCACTCTTCTTCACTTTATTTCTTATCTTTTTTCTTCAGTTGATTTTTTTCACATTATTTCTTTATCTTTCCTTTTTCTTTTTATTGATTTCTTTTTTCTTCACTTTATTTCCTCTTATTTTTCCCTTTTTTAGTTTTTTTTTTCCTTTTCTCCTTTCCTTTTTCTTTTTTCTTCAGTTATTTTTCTTTTTTTCTTCACTTTAATTCTTATCTTTTCAGTTTTTTTTTCTTTTTTTTCTTCAATGTATTTATTCTTTACCTTTTCCCTTTCCTTTCTTTTCTTTATTTAGTTTTCTCTTTTTCCCTTAACTTTATTTTTTCTTTTCTTAACAGTTTTTGTTCTCTAATTTATCCCTTGGTTTTTACCCTTAAGTTTATTTCTTCTTCGGTTCTTTGAGTTTATTATTTAATTTCTCTTTATTAATATTTCTTTGTTAATTACCATAATCACACTTAATTAAAAGCAGCAAAACAGAACATTTATACTTGGAAAGTACAGATAGTGAAAGTAAACAAACCTGATATCCAAAAATAAATCCCATAGCAGTGTCCTTTACGCAGTTATCATATGGACCCTTAATAATTACATTAAATATTAACAGACTGATAATGGCAGGTGTGTGTGTGTGTCATGTTGCGTTGAGTGTAATATAACGTGTGTGGTATTTGGTGGTGTTAGTTTTCTTCTCGGGAGTGAATAAATGTCAGTTGGATGTTTGAAACATTTATAAATCCACACGCAGGTTTCATCTTCAACACTAAGCTTCATGAAGTGCAATATATGGTTTCTAGATCAGCTGTATACACTGTGTATGTGTGTGTTGTTGTTTTTTTTTCTTTTTTTTTTAAACCTCACACCAATTGCTTCATCAGGCTGCTTCATGAGGTGAAGGTGAGCGCCATGAAACGGCACAAGCTGGAGATCCAGAGCGCCGACTCCAGCAGCCCGAACACGGATAACTTCCGCCTCATCGTGGTGAGCTCCTGCCTCCGCTCCTCACCTCTACACCTCATCACACATCATCACAGCAGTGATAACCCGTGTCCCGTTCTTCTGCAGGCGGACTCGGCGTGCGAGCGCGTCTTCACGGTGAACGACGTGTCGCACGGCGGCTGCAAGTACGGCATCATGAACTTCAGCGGCCGCAGGAACGGCTCTCTGTCTGTGGAGATGTGCGACAACCTGTACTTCACTAACCGCAAGGTAACCAGACTGGGACTCGACTCTGCTCACACACACACACTGCTGATAATGAGTGAATGACGATGTTAACGCTGCTCTGTGTTTCAGGTGAACTCCGTGTGCTGGGCGTCCGTCACTCACTCAGACTCTCACGTCCTGTATCCTTTCTGCTCCGCCTCTCATGAGCTCTCACGTGTTCCATCAGGCTTGTTTTCCTGACCCGCGTCCTCAGATTGTGCTTGGTGGGAATATCTCAGACCCCGGGGTGTGTCAGTTTACTGCCCGCGTCTCTCTTCAGTAACTCCAACCCCGGTGAGACTTGTGTACCGATCCGCGTCGCTCAGGAACACTTCACACGTTTGACTCTTTAGTCCAGATTTAACACTTAGGACATTTTTAATGTAGGTTGTATTATTTACTGTTAAAAAAGAGATAAAGGGGAAACTTAGTCCCGGTTTGACTCGAACGTGTATATATACACATAGGAGCGGGCGTTCGGGTCAAACCGGGACTGATTGTTCCCTTAATTTATTTTGAGCAAATGAAACAAATTTTCGGAACATATGAAACTTACAAACTACATGTAAAAGTAAGTACACCCTGCTTTACTTTTATACACCTACATTAGAATTTAATCTGCTCAAAGGCAAAATTTCGTATTATGAAACGCATTTTCTCAAAGGAAATAATGTAAATGCAGATAATCCGTTCCAGCCACCCAAAAATATTACCAATATTACCCAATTTCCAACACTATAATCATATTTTTTGCATATAAAACAATCAAAACATTTAGAAAATACATGTAAATGGAGTCAAATATGAAATAAATAGACATTAAACCTCACTTAACCTTAATTTATGATTCTTCTTGATTTAAAAACCAATCTTCTTGCTACCGTCCTTGCTTCTAACATTCATGAGGACCCGTGGTGCTCTCTAAATCTTGCACAAAATGCAAAAAAAATAAATGCTTTACTTGGCTTTCCATTGACAAAATTGGGTTACGAACAGAACTTACTTTAAATTTAAATGATTAAAGTTGTCGAATAATAAACTGAAGTGTTACTTACTGCACTACTTTGTGTTGTGCAATCAGACCAGCCTGGGATGCTGTGCAGTTTTAAGATCTCTACAGCGTGGTCGTGTGCGTGGTGCCTGAACCCTCAGGCCGATAAAACCTTCAGTACCGGTAAGTGGGTGTTTTGGTGTATCGTGCATGTTCCCATGCCGCACTTTGAGTGTCGCTCACCCACTCTCCCGCTCGTTCAGGTCTTTCCCGGAGCGTCATCGTGACCGATGCGGTGACGGGCCGGCGGCAGACCTACAGCACAGGAAGTGACGTTCTGGCCCAGCAGTTCGCTCTCAGAGTGAGTGGAAGCGTGTTGACTTGTCCCGAAGGCAATCAGGTTATTATTTTATCATTTATTTTTTAAATGCACGCCTCTCGTGTTCAAGGCGCCCGTCCTGTTTAACGGCTGCCGTTCGGGCGAGATCTTCAGCATCGACCTGAGGCAGCGAGGCCGCGGACGGGACCACAGCTGGAAGTCGTCCCGCTTCCACCAGGACTCGGCGGTCACCTCTGTACGCCTCCTGCAGGACGAGAACTACCTGGTCGCCTCGGACATGCTCGGAAAGGTCTCTCTCTGCCGACCCTGATCTGACATCATGACACCTCACGGATCGATATTTAACGCTCCCCCCTTTCTCTCCTACACAGATTAAGCTGTGGGACGTCCGCGCGAGACGGGCGGTGCAGCAGTATGAAGGGCACCACAACGAGTACGCCTACCTGCCTCTTCACCTGTGTGAGCAAGAGGGGCTGCTGCTCGCAGGTACGCTCACCGACACCGGAGACTCCTTCACTGAATATCGCGCTGTGTAAATAAACCATCGCTACGGAAACGATGACACGTTTCAAAAGGTCTGTACTATAGTGTGGTGTTGTTTGTTTTTATTTGCAGTGGGTCAGGACTGCTACACCCGTCTGTGGAGTCTCCGAGACGGACATCTCCTCAGGACTATCCCTTCACCTCACCCTGCAGGAAAGGACTCCATCCCCAACGTGGTGTTCTCCTCGCAGCTGGGGGGACGCAGAGGACTGCCCGGCCTCCTGATGGCCGTCTGCCACGACCTCTATTACTACCCTTACGGAGACTTTCAGGACGGGACGACATCCGAGGCACGAGTCTGAGCCGACGCACTCCTGAAGTCTAGTGCGTCATCTGGTGTATTAAACTTCGTCTGGTGTCATGTGACTTTCAGGTGCATTAGAGCCGTGTGTATTTTAAACCCAAACGATGTATGACTCAAGGATCGGGAGAGATCTTTCAGAAGGAAAAAAAAAACATTACTACCAGTCAAAAGTTTGTACACCCCTTCTTCTAACTCCATGGTCGTTCCTGATTTTTATTTCTTTCTACGCTGTAAAACTACTGAAGATGTTTATCCAAAATATACAATGATCTCCTTGGAACATGTGATATATAGATGTATCTGCTACTTCTGCTCTGTAAATCCTTCATAACGGCTATAATCTGAGGTGATTTCTGAGGTAAGTTTTGGTCCTGCTCTCCTGGGAACGTCTTCATGAGAGACAGTTTCATCATGGTGCTGCATCGGTTTTGCAAACGCCTTCGACACAATACCGTTCTTCCAAGAACTGTTCCAGAACATCTGACCTTCATTGTCTTAAATTAACAACCCATTGTACAGTAGTTGCTGTTTGTTGTTAAATAATTACTTAACGCCATGTGTTGTTTCATAGTTTTGAACAAATCCAGGTATTGTTCTAGAATGTAGGAAATAAATCCAAATTTTTGACTGGTACTGAAAACTGAATGGAATTATTTTCTAGAGGAATCCAAACACCAGGAACAGGTGAAGGGGAAAAGAGATTATGTAGAAAAGAAAATGACATGCTTTCCACACAACTACTAGCAATAAACAATGCAAAAATGTAGAGGGGACGTTGATCCGTGATTCTTTTGTGTATATAATTGTAACAAAAGAAAAAAAAGATTATTATTGAATTGGGATATTTGTAAAATGGTGATGGACTGTATATATCTCATATAAACACTAATGACTAGCCACTATTTAGAGAAAGAAAGAAAAACAAGATAGAAAAACAAGAAGGAAGAGGGTTCTCTATGTTTATTTATATTAAATTAACCTCTAATTGATTCTACAGTTAGAGTCTCTAATTTAAAAATAATAATAATGATGCTGAATTAGGTCAGAGCTACAGCTCCATCTGCTGGAACATGAACGCAGGTGCGCTTGCTCACAGTTTCTTGATCATCCGGGTGTCATTAGAGTGGCTGAGAAACTCACACACACGGACACACGCTATCAAAAGTATTCATGTTTAATTTACTCAGCATACAAGGTGAATAAAACATGACAGATTTGAATCGAGTCTGGGTCACGGTCAGTCGTCCTGATCCCAAGTACATCTTAAATAAAACAAGCTCAGTTACAGACAAGCCTTGTGTGTGTTGTTTTTTTTCCCTCTATTTACATTAACCCGTACCAGGGGCTAACAGCTACTGAGTGAGATGTGAATATGATGATGATGTAGCCAAAAGCAGATGAGCTCACGCCATGCCATGTCTTCTAGCTAAAGCTAAAATTGTATTGTATGATTTTCAACTTTAATTTTTTTCCTATATATTTTTTCCATTCGCAGACAAAAGAAAAAAAAAATCAGACGAGTTGGTTTAGGGATGCTGATGGGTTGTGGCAGTGTGAGTAATTTTTTTTTTGTTTATCTAAAATTTTCAAGTATAAGCGTTTATTTAAAATGCACCAACAGGAGGTGATCAACTCATAAGACAGCTAGCTGTACGAGTGCACTTTTGGTTGAGGGAGGCTGTTTTGTATGGAGCCCCTTAGGGGACATGGGTGGAAAAATATATATATATTTTTTAAATCTGAGGGAAAAAAACAGGGCATGGCACATAAGTAGAAAAGATTTATTTGAAAAAAAAAAAAAAAGAGAGAGAGACATGGGACGCAAAAAAGGAACCCCAGTGAAGTTTTGTGAGATCTCGCAAATATTTTGCGAGATCTCGCAAAACTCGACTCTTCAGTGTTACCGATTTAGTTCATTGAGAGTTACCAATCCAGTTCAGCGAGTGTCAGTAATTCACCTAAAAGCTGGCTGCCAACCGCTAAGAAATAAAGGAAGAAAAAGAAGCAAACAGGCAAGATAATACTTGAATTAGAGTTACACGTGGTTGACAAACAGACATGAAGAGAATTACTGAGTTTTACTTTCAGTTTGGCCTAAAATATAAAGAGATTCAGTTTTGGCACTGGAAGATTGATCGGAAGTATGAGTCACGTGGTCTTGATTTATTTTTATTGTTTTTCCCCATATGGCCCGTTTTTTTGTTTGTTTTTTGCGTCCCATGTCCTGTTTTTTATTTTCCTTCAACTGTTTTTCCCCCCCTTACCCATGTCCCTTTAGGGGCTCTGTAGTTTTCTATAGATCGTACAGTCTGATGACGAGTGATAGATTACACTTAAGAGGGTGATTTTTTTTTTATAACAGCAGCTCTCTTGTTATAATAAACTCTGACCTGGACAAGATCTTACTGGAATCTTGTACAACGTGATGATAAATAAAAGCAAACTGAAATAACACAGATTGAAACTGGGTTTTCCGAATTACTGTGCAGGATGTCGTCCTGAGGATTACAACGAGGATCTCACGCCATTGTCAGAAGATACAATTACAGTCACACACACACACACACACATCACTTCAGTAGTGAGATGCAGAAAATGAGCCAAAACTTTCTCACATTTCTTGAAAGGCCCAGGAACATGAATATGAGCAAGTAAAGCATGCAGTCACTACGTCTCGCTGTGTCCTAACAAATTAAAATGCACAACCACTCAATCTTGTTTTTTTTTTTCTTTTTGTGATTTCAGTTTTGGCAAGTGTTCCACAGGTCACTACTGAAAGTGATGGAGTGTATTCGCTGCGCTGTGTGAAGAAGGTAGTGGTTGTGTGTTAAAGGGAAAAAAATAAATGTTCATATTAAACTTATAATAATAATAATAATAATAATAGTGTATAACCTCCTCTGTAACAGGGAAATCATTTTAATTCAAACGGACGTAATGTGACGAGGATATGAATACCAAAACAAAACTAAAAGATTTCTCCTTGTGCGGGAAGACGTTAAGAAGCAGAACGAGCGACGAAGCGGCGTCCTAAGGCCTGCCCTGCGAGCGTCCCGCCCATCGTTACAGTACAAAGATTCCCTGGATTCATGCAGACTGTAACGGTGGATGTGATGCGGATATGATTGTGTATGTATTAGGGATCATATAACGGATTGTCAAAATAACATTCTCCCATGAGAAAAGAAATAATAAATTTAAGCTGCAAATTAAACACGATACTTGAGTCTCTGTTTGACCGGAGAGGTGCTGACGGGCGCGCACAGCTTCTCTTCTGACCTGGCTCGGACCCGGTCTGCGGTGTCGGAAATCCGGTCCTGCTAAAGGTCTCCGGGTTTCTGGTTGCACGCGAGACACACTCGTACGGGATGATCCCAGCCGCGAGACGGGACGGCGCGGCGGTCGGGTGAGCAGCCGTCACACACGCCCTGTCCACAGGCCCGGCAGTGATGGATGGAGAGACGGGCGTTAAACTCGCGCTGGCACTGAGAGCAGCAACGGATGTCCTGGTCAGGAACCCAGTACGCCGGCCGCGCTGCCTCTTTAACCAGTCCTGGTGGGGGAGACGGAATCGGAACGTACAGCATGAGTGGGGTTTCATGGTAGTGTGATAGACAGCATAAACAGTATTGTTTGAACCTGTTGATGAAATGACTGTTTCACACTAGAGCACTTAGTCGAAAGCGTGTCATATATACAGTGTGTACACGTGTTTGTGCATCTGTCTATACAGACATGCAAGAAGACACATGCGTAGTTGTATGAACTAAACTTGTTGTAAACTATACTTTGTTGATTTTTGCTTAGCACCTTTTCAAGAGCAACAACTGGAATGACGTTGTTCTGAACAGATCTTAAAACAGCATGATGTGGTCTTTCAGAAGCCTCCGCTCATGATGTCGTGACTCTTAAACATTCTGCTCTTTTTCTTTTCATTTTGATTGAACTATAATCCTCTGAACCGTACAAAGAGTGATTTTTAACATCCCTATCTATTCGTCTCTGGGACAGTCTACCTCTAGGAATTGTTCCTTCTAGTCATGCTTAAAGATGGGCAAAAAAAGAAAGGAAACAAACAGTAGTCATAATATATATAATGTTGCTGCATACATTTGATCATGAAACTATGGAGGGGTGTATTTACTTCTTGCAGGTTTCTGTACAAGTATATTGAAGCTGAAAAATATAAGCTGACTGTGATTTAATTTGAGAGTAGACATATTTTCAGGTGGAGTAAGAGAAAACAACAGCTTTTTTAGCTAACCATGTTAACCCCAGGGCTCTGCCACTGTCAGGCCTAAAGCACGCCACCTGCTGTACACTCACTCAGACACAAGCTGCAGGCCATCTGGACTTACAGACCTGCACTAGAGCATGTCTGAGGGTGTGCAAACTTTTACACTTGCTAATAAGGTGCTGTAATGTTTGTTAAAACAAAGAAAAAAATTGTGTATTAAATGATACAAATTTTATAAAAACTAAAATAATACACTAAGCTAAAAATGGTTTTGTTGAAGTAATTGTAATTGAGCTCTTTTCATGCCAGAGGGACAAACAAACCAAGCCACAACTCAGTGGACATCAAAATATAGTATATTATTGGTACAGGTCGTCCCCAGGTTCCATTCCTGGAGCACGTTGTTTATAAGTCGGATTTGTTCTTAAGTCAGACAAGGTGCGTCTTATACGCCTTTGACGCGAATATACAATGTAAATCATATCAATCCACTTGACTAAATCTCTGGCCCCTTTCCCCACACAAAACCATAACAGCGCCTAAGGAAATTTAATTACGCCAACTGCAACAGTGTTGCCTCTGCGCCTTTATAACGCATCTACGAATGTTCAAAGAACCGCGGCCCGTTCGTATCTGCGGAAGTTTGTAACTTGGATATTCGTAACTCTGGGACTACCTGTATATGTATAACAACCTCCAGTTAGAGTTACACACTCTGAGCTGTGCTGTTTCATCTGTGTTAATGATTTTGATTAGTTCATTAATATGATCGTCATTCAGCCACTAATCTTCTTGTACTGGTTCATCGTGCTGTAACCATGTAACGATGAGGTATTAAAGTGTCGAGTGCAGCAACACGCACCCAGAGGGATGTCTATGGCAGTGACCACGGCTCCTAAAGTGTTCTGTACGGCCTCTCCCACTTTCCTGGCGATCAGCGTCCCGCTCTCCTCCTCCTCCAAAGCAGCGTCCAACAGCTCTGTTAACATTTACAAGCAGACAAATTTTTATACCGCATTCAATAATTGAATTGGGGTCTATTTTCAATAATGAACAAATATAATTTATCACAATATGCAAGTTTGCTGAAAAAAAATGCCTCTAATTTCTGTTAAAAATTTTCAAAAGTCCTGAATTAAAGCTAAAAGTTGACACTTCTAACAAATCTCAACTTCTTTCATTTTAAATCCGCCCTGTTCTCATACAACGGTAAAAAACCCAAGACTGTTGTGTGTCCTTGTCCGAACACTTCTAGACCTGCCTGTATGCGTGTCCATATTCTCACCCTCTGGGATTCCTCGGTTTTGGAAGCAGGCGTCACACACCCTGACAGGGGCCAGACCCCATCCTCTCTCGGGTACGGGTCTGCTCTTAGACGAGCAGCCGTCACAGAAGCCTTCTCCGCACGCCCGGCAGTGGTGCTTCGTATCGCTATCGTTAAAGACCTCGCCGCACTTGGAGCAGGTCTGCAGAGACATTTTCACCACAAGCCCATATAATCATAATCAACACCATGTGACACATACAGGATATATATACTGTATATAATCTATGTCTGCATCTTAACCTGAACTGACCATTTACGAAAAGATATGGTGTATATTAAAACGTCTCGTGTATAGACCAGGGTTTTTCCTCCATTTAATTAGCTAGAGAAGTTTTACAAGGTGGTATCAAAAAGTTTCAAGACTAGTTTTGTAACAAACCAACAGATGATCTTCAACGAGCTCAAGCCTTGAAAATATCGAAACCATTTGGCAATTTGTGCTTACGAGTGCTTACAACTTACGAGTATGAGCGAGTTGGGTTTCCAGTAAGCCGGGGCGATCTGGTCGGTGAGCCAGGAAGTGACGGCTTTGGCGGGCTTGACGCTCAGCTCGGACACAGACTGGGCCATGTAGTTCACTCCGTCCAGCAGCCTCTGTGCAGCGTTGTTGTTGTCCTTCGAGAACCCGTTCGACTGCAGTAGGGGAAAAAATAATCATCAGGTTGGTAAGCAGGAGTGTTTGCAGTGTCCTAGAAAACATTCCTAAAAACAAAACAAACAAACAAAAAAAAAGACCCCTCACCCCTGGCCAAACGTGGTGTATTTCAGTACGGACCACGGTGTCCACCGGGTCCTGGTTCCCGTACCAGTACTGCCTGCTTCTGTAAATCACTGAACAGTTTGGACACTCAATCACATACCTGCAAAGACAAGCATTAGAATTTACCCTTCAGCCCTGACGCATCATCATCATTATCCAGCGCCACACTGTTCAAGCTCAGGACTCACTCACCCAGACCAGGCATAAATGGCCAGACCAAACCAGGGCGAGTCTGAGGACGCTGTGGTCTTAGGAACCACAATCACCTCCTTACCGCTCTCGTAGCACGCCTACAAGGTGAAACAAACATACTGGACATCAGATCATATCCCTGAGCACCTGCGCAGAGAGGACACACCGTTAGAGGACACAGCGGGATGTACCTTGCAGGTGTAGATGCGGTTGTCGTACTGGGCGGAGTAGCGGCAGCGGTGCTTGGCCTCGTGGCTCACGCCCTCCCGCAGGTGGTTCATGCTGTTCTTGCAGCCCGAGCTGAAAACCAGACCACAGCATGGATTAGTCTAGAGGTACAGGAGTCCAGAACAGGGTTTAGTCTAGAGCAGCGATTCCCAACCCTGGTTCTGAAGGACCCCTTGCACATTTTACAGTTTTCTCTGCTCTGCTACATGCAGTTCTATTCATAAAATGGCTGATAATTAGCTGGTTAGTTAAATCCGTTGTGCTGGGAGCTCAGAAAACACCAAAAATAGTAAACCAGGGTTCCAGAGGTACAGAAGTCTAGGGTGGGGTTTAAGCAACACATGCAAAAGTCCAGGGTGGGGATTACTCTAGAGGTACAGAAGTCTTTGGCAGGGTTTAGTCTGGAGGTACAAAAAGGTCAGAGAGGGGTTTAGTCTGGAGGTACAAAAAGGTCAGAGAGGGGTTTAGTCTGGAGGTACAAAAAGGTCAGAGAGGGGTTTAGT